>VDFB02338372.1:10143631-10229661 GCA_007258455.2 Sequoia sempervirens
ACGTTAGATATACACCTGGATATGGCTGTAGGAGGATCGAAGATAATCAAAGAGTATTTGGCTTTATATGAGTGGGATGATAGATCTCACTTGTCTGATTATGTCCAACATTGTTTCGAGAATTTTTTTGAGTTCTTGCAGGAGCATGATATAGCATTGGGCCAACATCTAATTTGGTCAGATAATTGCATAGGTCAATTCAAGAATGCTTGTATGTTTTATTGGTTGAGTAGAATGCATGTAGACAGGGGTCTACCTCATATTTGGAGTTTTTTTAAAGCTGGACATGGGAAAGGGGAGCATGATGGAGTAGGTACATGCATAAAGAGAGCTCTAGTTAAGGAGCAATTGAAGATTTCAAGAGAAAAATTCAGCGATGCACGTTCTATATTTGATTTGTGTAGTTCAGCATTGTCACAGGGAGGGTCACTTGATTCAACAGTGCGTAGATTATTTTGGTTCATTGAGGAGGGTACAATGGGAGGTAGATTGGATTGTCATACAATCAAATATTCTTCAAAGATGCATTCATTTTGAAGCTCAGATGTAGGCACATGGACCATTTGGACATGCGAGTTGGCTTGTTTTTGTCAAAGTTGCATTCAGTGCGAGTGGGATCAATGTGAGTCAAGTGAGTGGGTGTATACATGGGTACCACAGTATCTAACTCCTTTATCTCAAACAATATCCATGACAAATGACACAATGGAAAGTTTAGTTGATTATGACCTGCTTTCAGATCTACTACAGATAGGACATATTTTTGCAGTTGTTGCACCGCAAGGGAATGAAGAGAGATCAGACTATTGGTTGGCTCGATGTGTGCAGGTAAAGCATAAGCTAACACAACCGATGGAAGATGATGATGGTTTCATGTATCCTACAGGTTCAGTTGTGGTTGTAGGAACTTGGTTGCGAACATATAAGATTAGAAAGAATGACATACCTGCATTTGAAGACTACGAGAAACACAAAACCATTCTCATGTATTCACACCTTACATTATAGCAACAAATGTTAAGTTGTTGAAGCATCATGCTAGACCAAAGACAAAACAACTATGGACACTTAGTAATGTTGATCATGAAGCAATATTGGATACTCTTAAGCAAAGAGATGACCCTTCAGGCACACTTGAATAGAATTCTCAAGAATGGAAGGTAGAATGCTTAAGTTCATTATGATTAAGTTCATTAGTTCTCTTTATTTAATATATATATTTTATATACTATTGCAATGCAGGTGTCTTTAATAGTGATATTTTGTATGCACTTTTGCGATATTTTTGGCAAGATTGATCATGGACCTATTGCAACAATAGCCAGCTCTGATCCATTCGAAGAGGTATGCATATTTTATAGTTTGCATCACCAACTCATCATCATTCAAGTTGTTTAGATTAATATAGCTATGTTAGTCTAAGCATATTTTTTATTGTGACAATATAGATTTCTCATTTTCCCACTTTTGTGATATTCCTGGCATGATTGATCATGGACCTGCTGCAACAATAGCCAACTCTGATCCTTTCAAAGAGGTATGCATCTTTTATAGTTTGCATCACCAACTCATCATCATTCAGGTTGTTTAGATTAATATAGATGTGTTATTCTAAGCATCTTTTCTATAGTGACAATATAGATTTCTCATTTTCCCACTTTTGCGATATTCCTGGCATGATTGATCATGGACCTGCTGCAAAAATAGCCAGCTCTGATCCTTTCGAAGAGGTAAAAACTTTATTATTATTGAAATTTTTTCATCTATCAGCATCTAGTTGTTACTTATGCAATATGAAGTAATGCTTTGAGTATGAAAGATGTGCAATGCAATTTAATCAACAATATGAATATAAACTACATAATATTTAACCATTCTTTTTATGCTATTGTACATTGACATTTAACCATTGCTCACTTGATTAAATTTTCAAAGAGTTTAATCATACACATGAGGAAGAAATTAAATTTCGATTGTCAACTTCTATATATATCAAATTATCCAATAATCAAGTGTATGTCCATATACAAAAATGGCATCAACGCCAACTCAAACAAAGTTTTACAATATGTGGCATATCCCATCTTGATATCTATTCAATATTTACATGCAAAAATGTCTATCTCATCCTAAACTACTGGTGGATCATCAAAATGGAGCCTCTTTGAAGCACTCGTTGGCTCTGAAGGTAGTTGCACAAGAAAAAGTCAAACCACAATTGAGATTAGTTATACTATATAATTTAAAATCAAATAATTAACATAAAAAACAATACACATTGAATTATAATTGAACTCTAAATTTGAAATCTTGATTACCTGAAATATACGTCTCTTCGAAGGGTCACGAGTCCTAGAATATACCCCTCTCAAAGAACTAACCAAACCAACTTTTGTAACATCAATCTATATATGTGAACAAAAAAATGAAATTGATCCAAGTTAGCATAGAATTGTCAATAATAAGAACATATTTACCAAGCACAAAATAAAATAAACACATACCTCTTTAGGCTGATCTTTTTCTATATCTCCTTGAGGTGTTTCAACACCTCCTCCTTCAGGTGTTCGAATACCTACTCCTTCAGGTGTTGTGGCACTTATCAACAATGATGTATAGCTCACAACCACCTGTACATAAAAATGACAAGTACATATGAAACTACGAATCTATTTCAATGTATGCGTAATCAATAAAATATCTTATAAATCTTAATTCAATCAAATTTGAGTTCAATTACCCTTCCCTTATCTAACATTGTGTGCCCATAGTCTGGAGATTGTTGCACCTCGCTCGCACTAGGTGTTTACTACAAGCAAATAATAAGATAAACATATAAGTTAATATATAATTTCATTAATGACAAGCAAGTATACAATAAAAAAATGTAAATGAGTGAGTATGAAAATACATACTGTGTGTCTCGAGACCAAATGAAATGGCCCTAAGGGTGCTATCAGTCACCCATGTGAGCTCCTCCTCAGACAGTAATTGTTAAATAGACCATGTAAATAAATATTAGTACTTGATACTATCTCTTATTAATATTCATTTAAAAAAAATGCAAATTATGAATTTACACCTTAAATGTTACCTATGTAACTTCTCCAATGTCCACCTCTAGTAGGAGAGGACTTTGTAGGGTGTGCTCCACTCCCCTACGTGTGAACTGCTATAATCTCCACGTCCTAGATGTCATAATTAGAAGTATCTAATGGCTACTCAGGGGGTTGTACAATAGGACCCAAACATATTTGCTGGCACGTATTGCAAATATGTGGCACACAAATATGTGGACCCAAGGAGGATGATACAACATCACTGGATCCATCGCCAAGATCATGAGACTGTGGCTGAACTATTGAAGAAGCATGGGAAACCAAAAGACCACTCAAAGAGTGAATGGTCTGGATCGTTTGTGTGGCTGCATCCTCTGTAATATCTGGATGTTGTACTGGAGGTGGCGGAGGAAGGGGAGGATAGGGAACATGTGGGCACCTAACTACTCTAGCTGCCCGTGGCCTATCCTGGGGCATACTTCCACCAACGCCCTGGAAGGGTTTAATGTCAAAGTAATTGACATGATGCCCTAACAAAAACTTAGCATATAATTTTTTAATATATTAAAAAGGTACATCTAGATTATTGTTGGGTGGTTTATCAAAAACCATACACCAACGATCCCAAAATTTATCTACTATGCCCCTATGCGTGCACCATTTTATAGAAAGTTTTGGTTTGTTAACATTAACAGGAAAACCAGTGCTAGGGTTAATAAATAAAGAGGATATTTGGGCTTTTTCTATTTGGAGATCTTTCACATCATCATAAGACAATCCACATGCATAATATTGCCTCATGGTTTCTTGCCATGAATGAAATGCATTATGTTGGGTGGAGAGGGTTTCTACATTTGTAATTATTCCTGTCAATGTGGTTGACATACGGGATAATCGAGGGATTTTCTTATAAACATCACAAATTCCCCTCAATTGCTCTAATTTTTCATGAATTAAGTTTTCAATTGATGGCTGCGGAGGTGGTGGAACATTTGGCATTTCTACATTTTGATTCTCAACTAGTGGATTTTCATTCTCAACTGGTGGAATTTGTGCATTCTCATTCTCGACAGCCATAATGCCTGATTAAAGTTAAAAAATAATTAATCTAAAATTAGACAATATAAATGAAACACTATTTTTAAATCAAAATCCATTAAAAACATTCATTTTTTTATCAAAATCCATTCTAAACTCAATTGTTTCATAAAAATTCAATCAAAAACTGTATGTTGAAAAAAAATCCATAAAAAACATTCATTTTTTATCAAAATCCATTCTAAGTTCAATTTTTTCATAAAAATTCAATCAAAAACCCTATTGTGAAAAAAAATCCACAAAACACATTCATTTTTTTATCAAAATCTATTCTAAACTCAAATTTTTCACAAAAATTCAATCAAAAACCCTATTTTTTTTAAAATCCACAAAAAACCATATGAAATTATTCAAATCTAAATCAAAATTGAATCAAATCAAATAAAAATAAAAAAACTTACCTTTCCAAATCGGATATCCGTTACGCGAAGAAGCAATGCATTGTGCGCCTGCGGGTTCTTCACTGTCAAATGACTTCAAAACAACGCTTGACTTTCTTTATATATGCTTTTTGCAAATCGGATATCCGATTTGAATCAGATATATGATTTGTAAAAGTATGTTTGGTGTTTGGTATGGTGACACCCGAGCCTAAAAAAAGTCAACACATTCTTTTCGCATTTTTTGGTTGGTGAAAGATGTGTTTTTTTCCTCATTGCCACTTTTTGGCCCACCATGATCATGCACATAACCATGCTTAGAATTACAAATCTATATTATCTTAAACAACTTAAATGATGATATGATGTGAGATGAATGAGATTGATGATGTGATATGCTGAGATTATGCAAATGTATCATTAATGAGATGCTTAGACTAACAGATCTATATTATGATGATGAAAACGCATGTGAGATGATATGCATAATATTGATGGTTTGTGGATGTAGGATGGATGCATGATGGATGCATTGGTGATGTTATGTTATTGTGAAGAGAAGAAAGAAGAAATAAGATGATGACAAGAGGATCCAATAGGTCCATGATCTGATGAGACTTTATTAGGGATGATGATGATGATAGATGATGATGATTTTCTTATTAAGGATTGGGATTTTAAAAGGGCTACTTACCTTATGTTTGATAACACACATAGATACGATGCATCAAGGTATAAAGAACTAGGATGGCATTGTACCTAGTGCGATGGACTTTGACTCAACAAACAGATAGGAGTATTCTTGTTCACACTTGACATATGGAAACCTTGCTAGGACGTACCTAACAAAGCAAGTATTCGCCAAGTTATTTTATAAGAACATCCAACAAGCACAGAAGACAAAAGATAATGATCATTTCCCCATTCCTATCTCTCTAAATCCTTCGTTCGAATATCATCGAGAGGTCCTTGGAATGAGGGCAATAAGATAAATCAAAAGAAAAGATCAAGTATACAAATAAGCCAATGTTCTTCATACCTTCAGCCAAAGCGACGTGTTTTGATAGGATAAGAATCCAAAGTGATATCCAAAATGATGTCCATTGTCAGAATGATATATCCTAGGAAATGCATTGTATAGGATGATGTTGGGTTGATAAGTTGATTGATAGGCTGTTGACATAAGGTTGACTGACATGTTTGCGAATGATCAAGAGTTTGATTTTCTGTTTAAAGGTTTGTTGTTTCACTTTTGATTTTACATTTGAAGTTTGCTTTTGCTGATTGTTGTGATTGTTTCTATTTGTATTGCCAAAGGATGAAGGTGACAATTAATTTATTATGGATGATTGATTATTTCGAGTGAAAGTGAGATGAGATGGATGGATTTTTCAAATATTTGGATGTTTTTGACATTTTTGGAATGTTTTGAGGCTGTTTTTGGATTTTGTGTTTTCAAATGTTTTTGGAATTTGTGAATGTTTTGGATTTTGTGTTTGAATTTTTTTGGATTTTGATGTTTTTTAATGTTTTGGATTTTGATGTTTTTAATTTTTTTTTTTGATGTTTTGAATGTTTTGGATTTTGATGTCTCGAGGGTTGATCAAAGATTAACCTTCCTACATTAAGCTCAAAAGATGGCGTAGTTAGGACTCCAATATTTTTTATGTTTTCTATTTTTTACTTGTTTTTGGATTTTGATATTTTTTGGATTTTGTGATTTTCTGATGTTTTTGGATTTTTCACATGATTTTGATGATTTGGATATGGATATGTGTGATGATATCAGTGCTCTATTTGGGAGTTTGTTGAAGACCAAGCTAAGGTTGATTGATGCATTGATGGATTGATGATGATAACATTGTCGAGGATGCACAACAATGCAAGGATAGTGTTAAGTAACACAAGGATTAGGATGGATATCCCAAGATGATGGATTGATTGGATTTGATTGATCGGGATTCATGAAGCTTGGTTTGAAGTTACAGAAGATGTTTGGATGATTTGATGTGACATTGAAGCACACATTAGATATGACTAATAGTGATTATTTAGATTGTTGTTCGATGTTCGATGAATCTTGATAAGGAACATCTTCTTGTCAAAATATTCCATGGGCTAGTGATTTGGATTTTGGATCACAAATGCTTTGACCAATTTGATTTGACGTTTTCCAATGTTCAGATCACCACATAAGTTGGAGGATATAGATCAAGATTTATTCTAAAGCAAGATGTAGATATCTACCCCCAGTGTCTAGAAATGTATGGAATGTGATGGGTGGATGCTCAGATAAGTGTATGGATGGATGGATATGGATTATCCTGTGATAAGATAATGTGTTTGGATCAAGAAAGCTCATTTGGATAGTGCTTCATAGCTCAGATAATGCTACATAGGATAAGATCAATGAAAATGGCCCATGTCAAGATGTTTACCATAAGTAAGCATAAAGTGTGCACCAAACCTTTTCAAGATCAAGATGACTAGGCCTATGGATGCAGACATATGCACATGGATTGGATAAATTTCTCTTGGATTATTGGATTTATTATGGCTGAGATGGATGGAATATTGGATTTATTATGGATGGGATGAGATGCTTTCATCTTAACTACCGCACGTAGATGCTCGATTCTACACATGATGCATGTGTGCTAGGTTTTCATCATGGTACCTGTCCAAAGTGCTTCCCATGCAGTTTTCACTAGAGGACGATTTTTCTCTTTATTATTTTCAATCCTTTTTCTGATTTTTTTGAATTTTCATATTTTTTCTTTTTTTTTTCTGAAGATTTTAAGCTCATGTTGAATCACAAGGTGTTGCTAATGTAGATGCCCCTGTCATAATGTTCCATCGATATCCTTCCTGAATAAGTTTCTTTGCTAAGATACATGCACTTGAATGCAACTTTTGGGATTCTTGATCTGCTTTATTGATATTGGAGTTAACTCTATCTTTATGCACACATCGTGATAGAGTGCCTTCAGAGTTCTTATGATGAAGATCTGTTGCCAATACATGGTCAATGTGAGAACTAGATATCATGTGTGGAGGCATGGATGGAGTGTGTTTAGAGATAAGAGATGGATTGGTTGATAGTTTGGAACCTTTGACTCTACAAACTTGGGAAGATGAGCAATGATGGGTGGATACGAAAGTGTGTGTGGAATTAGGACCAATTGTTTAATATACCCTGTATGTTGCTTGAAAATATATTTTTTCTTTTGTGGACATCCTTGATGGATACTTTTCCCTTTTTTATTTTGCCCCATAGTTTCTTTGACTAATGGAGTTTGATAGGGATGATCTTTCTTTGGATTTTTTGGTATCCATTTGTATTTGATTTGTCCTATATGCTTCTTAGTTTCTTTTTCTTTGATAACATTCTTTTTACTTTGATTCAAATCTTTCTTTCAAAGTTGGTCCCAATTCATGGATGGGGTGATGGGTGGAAGAAGATTCATGATGTGACTGGTTGTAGTATTGGCATCGATTTTATCATAAGGACTCTTTGTGCTCCCTATGTTGATGCATGCATTAGATAAAGTTGTCCCCAGTATGGTGGTAGTGGCCTCTTCATTCCTTGATTCTACTTGTTTTGAGGGCTCTTGTTTAGAATGCATTCTCTGATAAATGACCACCGTAGGTGACGTTGTTTCAATTTGTTGCTCCACTAACTCTAAAATTATACTGTTCTATCTGACTTGTTTCCTTGAGTGGATAATGTTGGATATCTACATACCTGATGTCCTCAGTTTGAATTTGGGATATATTTGATCCTGATGTTGGCAACTCAATAACCTGCTCTTTTTGTGTAATAATGTGAGAAGTAAAAGAATCTTGTTTTGAATGAAGATCATCTACATGTCCATCCGCAAAAAGCATCTCATGGGTAGATGGAGGAGTATGTGCTACATGGATATGATCATCCTGCATAGATAGGAGAGTGTCCATTAGATTATTGTAGTATCTTGAAGATACAAATTCTTGATCTTGAATGATTTCAGAGTTGCTTTCAACATGCTTTGGATCAAGTTCTTGACATGGGTCAGTTTCAAAGGATGGATTGCTTACAAAGGGTTCTTGGATGTAGTCATTAGACATGGTAAGTGATTCAATATCCTCAAGTTTCAAGTTCAAGGTTCCTTCAGTATCTGTAACCATGAGGTCAAAGGATATCAACATGTCTTGGAAAGGACCATTGCTAGACTTTGGTGAAAAATTTTGATCGTGCTTTGGAATAAACTTTTGAGATATGTCCTCTAACTTATAAGGCAATGTAGAGATATTTTCAATATGATCATTGGTCGATGGATCGTGCATTATGTCAATAGAATCAAATACTTATAACACTCCTTGAAATAGATCACTAAAATGTGGCTCTTGATGTATGGTGAGTTGATCATTGGATGGGGTAAGAACATCTTCAATGTACTCCTTAATTGTGAGATCATGAACATTGTTTTTGAACATTTGTGGAAAAGAGATTGTGAATGTCTTCAACCATAGGGTCAAGTGATGTTGACATTTCTTGAATTGGATCATTATCGACTATTGTTGGTGGATTTTGATCATGATTGAAAAGTGACTCTTGACTTATGTTGATTTGATATTCGGACAAGATAGAAACATCTTCAATGTGCTCTTTGATGGATAGATATTGATCATTTCTTTCTTCAATCGTGGTGGGGAGATTTTCAATGCTATCACCAATGGTTGAATGTTCATCATTATCCCCAATAGTTATCATTTTTCTTTTTTTTGCTTATGCTTGTTGGGCAGCTTGAGAGGCTTGGGTGGCTTGAGAGGCTTGTTGCACTTGTTTAGCTCATGTTGCTTGTTGCATGACTAGATATTGTTGGATGGCCTTTTGGTAGGCCTGGTGAGCTTTTCGCGCAATGTTATATTGTCTTGCTGCATTTGGTTTTGGTGGTAGTGGTGGTGGATTCTGAATTGTGTTGGATGTAGTGACAGGTTGTTGATATACGTTTGGAGTGATCATGAGGCTTTGAGATATGATGGGTGTGATAGGGGTGGTTGGCGTGATCATGGTGATGGGAATGGTCGGAATGACTGATGTGATAGATCCTTGTGAGACCATATTTTCATTTTTCAGGATTGATGTTGTCATTTGATTAGATACCATCTGTTGGTGTGATGTCGATGGTATATTCAAAGGATTTGATGTGATGGATTGATTGGTGTTAGGTGGATTAATTTGGATGGAGTGATTGGTGCTAGGTAAAGGGGGAAGCCCTAAACCAAGGAATTATGTTGAGGATGTCTCTTGGTGCAATGACTCAATTATTTTGGTAAGTGTAGCAATTTGATCTTGCCAAATTTGATCTTGATTTCGATCTTGACTCTCTTGATATAGTTGATTTGTTTTTTGTTCAAGAAAATTTGGGATGCATACTTGTTTTTTTTGAATGGGATCATGGACAAATTGATTTTGGACAATTTTCTGATTTGGGATGATGTTTAAATTTTGCATGACAGGTTGAAATTGAACATTGTTGGTGTTGGGAACCACATTGCCTTGATTTAGGTAACTTTGATTTTCCATGGTGTTACCTTGACTTGGATTAATACATGGAGTTGTTAACATCTTATTTTGATTTTGATCAAAATTTGTATGATTCACAAACATATTTATCCCAAAGTTTTCTAGATTCATGTTTGGTAAAGTTGTACTTGGTACATTCACATTTGGCATGTAGGGATTTGATGGGATGATATTGTTCATTTGAAGGCTCATGCATTGATTGTTCGGTTGGTGGATTTGTAGGTTTGGACTTGGATTTAAATCTACCATTGGGAAAGGTGTTCCAATCTTTTGACTAGGAATACTCACATTTGTTGTACCATTGATGTTTGTAGGAGACAATGATCCCATGTATGGATTGTATAAATGTGAGTTTTGAAAATCAATTGGCATTGTAAGGCTTTGAAAGTTTAGTTGACTTGGATTACTTGTGATGTATGGATCAAGTTTATATTCCATGTTCTTCTTGTGTTTTGACCTTGTTGACCTCTAAGGTGTTTGGGACCAATGATGAGATGAATGATGAAAAGGGTGAATGATATGGGTGTTGATCATTTAGGAACTTTGGATCAATGCTAGACTTAGGATTTTATTTTGATTGGTTTGATTGGATAATGAACTTGTAAACCCTAAGATGTTAGATGTTATCTTAGGATGAACTTTTTCAAAGGGGTGCTAATTCAATTAAATGTATGAGAAAGGATGCATTCCCATACACCTAACTAAACAAGGTGATTTTGATTTTGATGATTTACACAAGTCTAGAATGATGTTTCCAAAGCTCTAAAGTTGTTTGTGAGATGAGATGATAAATGTTTGGAATGGATGAAGTGTTTGATTTGATCCTAAATGAATCTAGGAAGGACTTGTGTACTAGACCAAGATAGTGAAGAACATGTCTTTCTCTAAGAGTAATTCAAAATCAAAAGACCAATGTTTTGCATGAAAACCATATGACCAAAAGATGCCAAGCACATGTGTGGGGTCCAATTGATTCAATCTTTTCTTAATGGATTCTTTTTATCACAAAAACTTCTTGATTAGGTTTTCAACTAAATGTCCAATGTCCTAATTTTCTTTCATCCTGCAAAATGCATTATGCGGAAATCAAAGAAATCAAGGAAAAGGTTTCCTAATGTTGACCTTAGTACCTGAGCAAATTGAGATGAAATCCAAATGCTTAGAAGCCTCTAAGGATAAAATCCCAAGGGCAAGCAATAGCATGTGAATTCGTTCAAGGATATTTGCTTCTCCTAAAGGGTTTGAGATTTGATGGTCATGTTGAATGTTGGTTTTCCAATGTTTTCGATCAAGCAGTGTGTTTTCAAACTGACTCACAAGCAATATAACATCCTAGCTCAATTGGTACATTTTTCTTGGTGGGCTTGCCTCATGCCCTTCATAGTAGAAGAGATGATTTTACATGCAATCAAGGAAAAAATATAAAGGTATGTTAAGAATGAAGTCTTAACCTCTATATTTTAACCAAGATCAGACATGGCAAGTAACTTCTTGGAATCCAAGTTCCAATGCACCACTTTGATAAACTCGATGAATGAGCTAATAGGCCACTACAAACAAGGGTTTTATTTTAGACCTTCCATTCGTGGAGATTGACACATATGACGAGAGTCCCCTTTCGGATCCATCTCGTCGGAATCAACTGCGTGATATTGGCATTACTCCAATACCCACATTTATATCCCGGTTGGAAATACTCTTGGCTTTAGAGTGTTACCGGTTGAGTCGTTCCCTTGGGTGAGTACTTTTTCCCCAAGGCAAGCCCTCTAAGATAGACAAAAGCAATCAAACATATTCATAGTTCAATCAACCTTCATTTAGAAACAAAGGGAGAACACATGCAATAGGTTTAATCACACTTGCAAAGTGTTTTGTTCAATTTTAGTTCCCAGAATGAAGTGTGGGGGTAATATTTTATGCAACTTAATGTCATCAAAAAGAATTTTGATTCTCAAGATCGCCGTGAAGCGCGAGAGAAGTGCATACGCATTTTTAGACAAGATTACCTTGCATAAGAGATTACGAAACATGAAAAACACATGTTCATTTTAAGCCTCACAACAATGATGAATTCGTTTTAAGTATCAAAGGAAAGATGAAGATTTGATTGCTCAATTTGTTAATCCAAAATTGTAAAACTAGTGAGTTTGACTAAGTTCTTTTTAAGCCCCTTTGTCGCAAAAATCGAAATGTTCTTTTGAAGAGCCCAAAAAGAGGTGTAAGTTGATTTAAAATAGAAAACTAAAGAGTATGACGGAAGCTCTAAGCATTAAAAAAATGCTTTATGACTTTCAAGTTTCAATGTCTAATTTTTAAACTCCAAGGTTCTTCCAAGGTTGCCTCTTGTCTTTCCATGTTGCAAATCCCTTATGCAAATGAAATGCTCCTCCTTCCTTTTCCTATCCCAAATAAGAGCTACACCAATGTCAAGAAATAAAATAAAAGTAAGCACTTGGTATTTAAATCAAATTGGATAACAAGCCTGTAATAATATTCAAACCAAACACCAAAGCACTTATATTAGTTATTCAATGCATGCAAAAAAAAACATTTCAATATCAGTTTTGAGATTGGAGCACTCCAAAAGAATAATGACATTTATGTTCCCTACCTGAGATGACTTGCACATGACAAAAAGCTTAAAAACAACCAAATCATGTATTAATGAGGAAGCTTGAGACTTCTATTTTGACATTAAAGCAAATAGATTTTGAAATCTTTGCCACAAGAATATTTATGATTCAATGTCAGTAGATCTTTACAAATCACCCACCAATAATAGATAATGAAATTTTTTAATAACATAGATCAAATCCTATGCAACTCACCAAAGCAAACTGCAGACAGTAGTAAAGTTTGAATGACAAATATTTCAGTGTGCACCACTTGATGTTAATAAATAGTGCAACCAACAATTTAAAAAGAAGTGATAGCTTGTTAGATAAAGTCAACAATAAAATCAATAGAATCATTAAATGCGAACAACAACACTTCATGAGATAAACACAACAATGAGAGGAGGATTCGCACAATACACATTACCTACTATTGTACATGATATTCCTAATGCCATTAAATGGAGGATTTGAGAATGTAGCCATGACCATAGATATCTACTTTAACCCAGGCAGTTCCAAATTTCTAACACATTGATCAAGTCCTCTTAGAAAGATTGCACGCCCAACAACCTTTTGACTAGCATCCTCCCTTCAGATACAATGCGTAATCATAGAAAAAGCATGTGAATTGTTACAACCACTATAGTATATGCACAAAATGAATTTGTTGAAAGGTTCCAGAAATCTTCAAGCAGATGTAATTGTCAGGCATAAATTCAAACTCTCAAACCTTTTCCAACATCCTCGTCGTCTACGAGGAACTCATAGGCTTTTTAGAAACTTTCATGCAATTATCACGTGTAAAACATAATTCTGCCACCTTTAATGTTTGTAGCAATTAATGCGACTGGCAAGTGTGGTTTTAAAAACTTGCAAGTGTATGCGTAGTAAGTGTGAAGTCAAGTTTAATAGCTTTTGCTAGCCTTAAGCCTACAAAAGATGTCATTCATGGAATGCTTTGACCAAAAAAAAGAAACATGAGAAATTTTCAAGTGGAGGCTATTAGCAGACACAAAGCCATGCAGAAATGATAGCTGGGGAGCTTTCAAAGCAACTACAGATGGTAGGTGTACAACTAGCACTTTTACAAGCAAATGCAATTAGTACGTAGACACAAAGCCGCATAGAAATGATAGACACAAAGCCACGCAAAAATGTAGACACAAAGCCGCATAGAAATGATAGTTGGGGAGCTTTCAAAATAACTACAGATGGTAGGTGTAAGGACACTCTAGAAAATCATTTGAAAATATTTCGGTGTAAAGCTGAATTCAACAACCTTCCTCAGCCTTTAACGCTTTTTAAAGACTTTCTGCTTAATGTAATTTGTGCCAGTGTAAAGACAAATTTCGCAACTACTTCTAGCATCCCTTCTATCACAAGAAACATCTCCAGGCTCACAAAATCAATGTACATAAGTGAGAGAGTGTCGACCTAAGAACATTTCATTTCTTCTAATTAATTAAAAGTAGATGAATTTTATGCGTCTTTGGGATTTAATCATAGACAATGATGTCATTGAATCTCAGGTTAGATTTTGAGGAAGTAGAGATAAATGGCAGTTGAGGTTTGAGTCCTCACATTTAGAACTAAGAGACTCACTCTAAAACTATGCTAATGTCTATCAGAGATGCTCTAAACCACAAAGCGACTGGTAGAAGCAACGAGAATGATGAGATGGTAGCCAAAGTCTACAGTTAAGCCTTTGCTAGCCCATACCTATCAAATATCAAAGTTGCAGAGTCCGTAATAGACATGTATGCACAATACTGAAGCACAGGAAAGCACACGAGCCAGCTAAGACAAAGAAAGAAAATTGTTTGAAGGAATGAATAGTTTGTTGGATAAGGCTGCAACGCAAAATCAAAAACTTGTATTGTATGAAAAAATGACTCAAAATAATGTGCTATATGGCTTCGCTGGCATGCAAAAATAAAAACACAGGGTTCAAAGAAATTTGCACAAATTAGCAATGTGATCAAAAATTAAAAAAAGGCTTCAAAGAGAATCATTTAATTAGACATATTGCCAAACTTGACTTGTATGCACCTCCAATATATGTGCACCTTGAGAGACATCCACGGGCTTACATAAGCACTATTCGTGTGTGATATAAATGCGCAGACCTGGGATTAGAAAATGCACACTTTCCCTCTTCTGGAATAGTCCATAGGGAACATTTGACATCTTCAAATCCGGTGAATGATGTGTCTTTACGACCTTGGAGTGAATGGGTTGTGCATTTTTAGATTTTTCTCTCAAGCGTTGATGTTTTTTTTTAAATGGTGGATTGGGTATCTGCAGAAGGTATGACTGAAGATTTCTACAATAGGCAAGGATGGCTATATTGAATCTCCAAAAAAAATGCATGACTATGAGACAGAGAAGACCAATCATTCTTGTTGTTAATCATGCTACATAACAAACGAGATTTTTCTTAAAAACAACGCCCTTAAAAAATAAACTAAAGTGGATATGTTTACATGGATAATAGAAACTAATGAAATCCATTTTAAAATGGAGAGCATGGGAGGACTACATACAGTGTAAACAGACAGTGACACTGTAAGGATCATATGTTATAGTTGGAGTATGCCCATAAAGGTTTAAAAATGCATTCCAATATAAATGTGTTTCAATACATGCCCACTATAAATGCAAAGAGTTCAAATTTGTACTAAAATTTGAAAGTTAAAATTTACACCACAAAAAGTTCAAACATCCAATATTCATATAAAGCAGATTCGTCAGCTTAAGATGGAAAGATGTAAGATCATATAAAGCCATCCCTCCTTCTAGTGCCAATATGTGAGCATGATTTTTGCTTCACTATCTAAATCAACACAACAGATTATTAGTCAAGTTAGCCAAAAACAATAATCAAAATCCTTATGAAGTTCTTAATCACATTAAGACAAGGAAACATGATAAAAATCATTACAAAGAAATCATAAACATGTAAGCCTATCTAAAATGAATTAAACCATCACTTCATAGGGGGATTGGTGCTATTGTGGAAAATAGCCTTTTCTCAACCCCTTTGGATAAGCTAACTGATTAAATTGCTTTGAAGATGATATGAGATGAACAAAATTAGTTCTCAATTGAAGAGAATGACTTTGCATAAGATTTATGGATCAAGTTGTAGAGATGAAATGCTAAGATTGTGGAGGATTTGATGAAGAATGAAGCTCTTTATTTATAAAATATTTTGATGAGAGAAATAGCCAAATGGATGAATGTGGGACAAAGATTGGACCAATGAGATGAGGCCACTTGTCAACTTGTGAGTGGTTGGGGAATGTGCAAGTTTTGGCCAATGTGCCCAAGAGGGGGAAATTCAAATTTGAAATTGTGAATTAAATGTTTAGTTTGACTTGTGCAAGGGACATGTAAGAGCCATGTAAGAGCTCATAAATGCTTTGTTGGGTGTACATGTCCACTTTTTTTTGAATTCAAACTTGAGGGAATATTCCTCAAAGAAGCCATGTTGATGGAAAATGCTGATTTAATAAATCAATAAATTGATTTATTTGTGCAAGTGGGAAAAGCTAGAGGATGTGATGGGTGGTTAGATTAGGTTAATCAGGATTAGATTAGCTTAGATGATGTTTAGGTGATTTTGACTTATTTGACCTGAATATTTTGATTTATTTAAATAAAAAAGGGATGGAATATGCATTTGGATTTTAGTTTGGTTTATTTAATTAAAGGGATGATGCAAGATAAAGGTGGATTAGTTTGCATGAGATGAAATTAGAAGATGGTTTATGAAAGATGAAATGTTATGGTTTGATTAAAATTGATTTATTTAATCAAATGAGGTAATGATAGGCCTAAATTAAATAAAGTTAATTTATTTAATTTAAATGAATGATGAACCTGATTTGCCTAATGAATGGATTTAATGAACTTGATTTATTTAATGAGTGGATGAATGTGAATTTGATTCACTTGATGAATGGACCTAATTAATTGCATGATGCTAGTTTTGCATGTCTACAAATACAACATATTTCCTGACACCCATTTTTAGGTCCTAGGTGGGACATATTCCCATGGGTGGCGAATGAGTCCCCCTTGGCCCCAAATTCAAAATATTTTAAATTTCCTTTTGGGTTTTTATTCAAAAACACTTGATGTCAGCCTGTGATGAGGTATGAATGGATACTCAGGCACAAGAATTGTAAAAATATGTGATTTTCACCTCATTTTACATCTCCTACCATCTTCTCATTCAAGCATTCAATCTCACATCACATTCAAGCAATCTCAACCATCTTGCAACATATTTTCAAGCATTATTCAAGCACTTTGAAGTAGCCATTGAAATTACTTCAAACTTGCATTATCAAGGGTTTGGTAAGTTGATAGCATTTGCATGTTATTAGTTTATCTTTCTCTTGCATTTCATTATCTTATTAAGGTTTTGATTACCAAAAGTGGGGTTTGACCAAGGCAAACCCCTATTCACTAACCCTAAACCATTTTTCCCCTATTGTATGTTTATTTGCAACCTTTTGTGTGCAGATTAGACAAAAATTTTGGTGTTGAAGATTGGTTTTCAATTCAACTAGGTGCTTCAAGTCAACTCAAGTCCATTTCAATCTTAGATAAGGTTTTCTATCTGTTTCTTGCATAATTGACTTCAGCAACCCGACAATCAGTGATTTCCAGGTTAGGCGTTGCAGAATTGTCTCCTGATTTTTTAGAAATTTGGAAGAGGAATGATTTTCCACCAGTGGAAAATAAGTCCCACCTTAGGACTAAAAATCTAAATTTTTTCAGACAGTCAGAAACTAACTTTTGACACTTTTTTACCAGGAGGAGGACTGATTCGCCACCCTGGGCAAATGAGTCCCACTATGAAAATTCAGTGATTTCAACCAGTATCCACAACATTCTAGATTCATCATACTTCACCTAGGTGAACTCTAACTTAACTCATCTCTTCTTATTTTGCATATTTCCTTCATTTACTTCATTGTTTGCATATCACAATGTGTTTTCAAACATAGCTTTAATTTCACTTTTGCATTCATTTGCATCCATTTAGATCAATCAATTGCATTTAGTTAGCTTCATTTAGCTTAGACAACATTACATACAACATAATTTGAGTGAGTCATTAGCATTTTTGGCCCTAACTCTCTTCTTTCAGGTGAAAAACCCTAGAAGTGCAAGAGAAGTCTTAGAGTCCCAAAAATCTATGTTTCATTTTGTTGAACCCGACTCTTGAACACTTTGCATTTCTGATTTCATATTGCATCTTAGTTTACATTTTTATTAATATTCAATTAGGACATTGTTTTGTTATTGCATTCTAGGACTTTTCATCTTGCATTAGTGAAAACTTCATTTAGATTTCATTTTTGCATTACATCTGATTGAAAAAAGTAAAAATATGCATTCTGCATCTTTGATTGCATACTGTAGAGTATTACAATAATCTTTAAATTTCTGAAAAGCATAAAAAAATCATACCCAGGGCGAATCAGTCCCTCTGCACTCTTTACACAACATTTATGTCATTTTTTTGGCATTTGTCTGCATTTCTATTTTCTATAGTTAGATCTTTGTTACAGTTAGCATATTTTTTTTATTGGCATTTTAGAGCTCTTAGATTAGCTTGCATTTACATTCACCCATCCATTGTGGTACTTGTATGAGTGTTTGGTGCCCCGTTCATAATATTTTAGTGAGAAGAAGTTCTAGACTCATGTCATCCTGCGATGACACTTTTGTTGTGGACCTTGGGATCTCATGAGCTCCTACTCCTAGTATGGCAAATGGTGTATTAGGCACTGAAAATACCACTTCTATGCCTTCACCTTTCCATTCAATGAATATTGACAACCAAAACAATTCCCTTTCGCAAGAAAAGGTCATTAATATTCATGAGGATTTTGCACATTTACAACAAGATTTGTCACTAGAAAAAATTTCCATCACTGCTATACCTACCATTGACAATCTTCATCGTTTGATTGAAAGTGATAATGGCTTGCAAGTGATGAAGATAATTGTTGAGATTTACAATAAACATGACTCTTCTAATGCTCAATGTATAAACATTCATGTAAGCTAATGAGGACCTCACCTTCCTCCCCCATACCAACTTATACCAATCTGCAAGTCCACACAACAATGCATCAAGTTAACTATATGGCTATTTTTTTCCCGATTCCAACTAGCATTCCTACTTCTCTTGTGGAATCACAAGTCCCTTCCACCACCTTCACACCCCTTATTATTCCTTTCACTTCCCCTAACAACACTTACACTCCATCACCATTTTCCCTTCCACTTCAACCTACTTCCCTGATCTTGTTCTTACACAACTCCTTAACACTGTTTCATCCATGCAACACCAACTTTCCAACATTAGCCAAGGTTAGATCGCTCCACCCACATATCATGTCTATAGCAGCCCCTTATCCTTAGAAATATTACGTACCCCGATGCCACAAGGGATAGAAATGCCTTTTTTTGAGAAATACGATGGTAAAGGCGACCCTATTAAGCATGCTAATGCTTATATAGCTTTGAGTAGTGATTTTTTCCTTAATGATAAGCTATTAGTGAAACTGTTTCCATGGACCTTGAAAGATACTGCATTAGAATGGTTTTCCAACTTGCCTAATCATTCCATCCATTCATTCAATGAATTGGTGGATGCTTTCATCAGTCACTTTCAAGTGCACAGACCCCTAAAATGACAATGGCTAACCTCATGCAATGTAGAAAAAACACAGATGAAAAAGTAATATATTTTATCTCATGATACCAATCCTTGTATGCTCAAATTGATGTCAAGATTCTTGATGCACATCTACAAAAGATGTTTATCAGAAACTTGCACACCAACCTTCAGGATAAATTAACTATGATGAAATTCCCTTCAATCATGCATTTATGTACAACCTTGTGTGAATACCATAACTCAGTTTCAAGTCATGATTCAAAGTCCACTTCTAGCTGAGCTGCAAAACCTGAACACAACAATCAAAACCAAAATAACACACAAAAATTTCACAAACCAAATTTGATCTTCATTTCGATCTTGAATCCCTTGATAAAGTTGATTTGGTTTTTGTTCAAGTAGATTTGGGATGCATACTTGTGGTTTTTGAATGGGATCATGGAAAAATTAATTTTGGACAATGTTCTGATTTGGGATGATATTCAAATTTGGCATGATAGGTTGAAATTGAACATTGTTGATGTTGGGAATCACATTGCCTTGATTTAGGTAACTTTGATTTTGCATGGTGTTACCTTGACTTGGATTAATACATGGAGTTGTTAACATCTTGTTTGGACTCTAAACAAAATTTGTGTGATTCACAAACATATTTATCCCAAAGTTTTTCAGATTCATATTTGGTAAAGTTGTACTTGGTACATTCACATTTGGCATGCATGGATTTGGTGGGATGATGTTGGTCGTTTGAAGACTTATGTATTGATTGTTTCATGGACAAACTTGTAGGTTTGGATTTAGATCTACCATCGGGAAAGGTGTTCCAATATTTGATTTGGGCATACTCACACTTGTTGTACCATTGACATTTGTTGAAGGTAATGATCCCATGTATGGATTGTATAAGTGTGAGTTTTGATAATCAATCGACATTGTAAGGTTTTGAAAGTTCAATTGATTTGGATTACTCATGATGTAGGGATCAATTTTATATTCCATGTTCCTCTTGTGTTTTGACCTTGTTGTAAAAGTGACCTCTAGGGTTCTTAGGGCCAATGATGAGATGAAGGATGAAAAGGGGTGAATGATATGGGTGTTAAACATTTAGGAACTTTGGACCAATGCTAGACTTAGGGCTTGATTTTGATTCATTTGATTGGATTTTGGATAATGAACTTGTAAACCCTAAGATGTTGGATGTGATCTTAGGATGAACTTGTTCAAAAGGATTGCTAATTCAATTAAATGTATGAGAAAGGATGCATTCCCATACACCTAACTAAACAAGGTGGTTTTGATTTTGATGATTTACCCAAGTCTAGAATGATGTTTGAACACTCTAAAGTTGTTTATGGGATGAAGATGATAAATGTTTGAATGAATGAAGTGTTTTATTTGATCCTAAATGAACCTAGGAAGGACTTGTTTCTGAGACCAATATAGTGAAGAACATGCCTTTCTCTAAGAGTAATTCAAAATCAAAAGACCAATGTTTGCATGAAAACCATATGACCAAAAGATGCCAAGCACATATGTGGGGTCCAATTGATTTAATCTTTGCTTAATGAATTCTTTTTACCACAAACACACTCTTGATTAGATTTTGAATCTAGATGTCTAATGTCTCAACTTTCCCCTTATCCCCAAAGTGTATGTGTGGAAACCAAGGAAATTTGAGGCAAGAATTACCTTTTGTTGACCTTAGTAGGAGCAAATTGAGATGAAATCCAAATTCTTAGAAGCCTCTAAGGCTATGAATCCCAAGGGCAAGCAATAACATGTGAATTTTTTCAAGGATATTTGCTTCTCCTAAAGGGTTTGCAATTTTGATGATTCGTTGATGTTGGTTTTGATATTTTGGATACAAGCACTATGTTTTCAAATTGACTCACAAGCAATATAACATCCTAGCTCAATTGGTACATTTTTCTTAGTGGGCTTGCCTCATGCCCTTCGTAGAAGAAGAGATGATTTTACATGCAACCAAGGAGAGAGTATAAAGGTATGTTAAGAATGAAGTCTTAACCTCTATACTTTAACCAAGATCGGACATGGCAAGTAACTTCTTGGAATCTAATTTCCAATGCACCACTTTGATAAACTCGGTGAATGAGTTAATAGGCCACTACAAACAAGGGTTTTATTTTGGACTTTCCATTCATGGATATTGACCCATACGGCAAGAGTCCCCTTTCGGATCCATCTTGTTGGAATCAACCGCGTGATATTGCTATTTACTCCAATACCCACATTTGTATCCCAGTTGGAAATACTCTTGGCTTTAGAGTGTTACTGGTTGAGTTGTTCACTTGGGTGAGTACTTTTTCCCCAAGCCAGGCCCTCTAAGATAGACAAAAGCAAGTAAACATATTTATAGTTTGATCAACCTTTGTTTAGAAACAAAGGGAGAACACATGCAATAGGTTTACTCACACTCGCACAATGTTTTGTTCAATTTTAAACCCAAAATAAAGTGTGTGGGTAATTAATTACAAAATTTAGTGTCACCAGAAGCCTTTTGATTCTCAAGATCGTTGTGAGGCGCGAAAGAAGCACATATGTCTTTTGATGATATTACTTTGTGTAAATAATTACAAAACAATAAAGATACACATTCATTTTATCCTTCAAAACAATGATTTGATTCATTTTCAGTACCAAAGGAAAGATGAAGATTTGATTGTTCAATTTTATCCCAAAAAATAATGTCTAGTCAGTTTCTAGTGTTCAATTTTAACCTAACTTTGAAAACAAACAATGATCTAGTTGGCTTAAAACATAAAATTAAAGTAGTAAATGGAGGCTCCAAGCATTAAAAAAATGCTTTATAAACTCTAAATTTAATGCTTCATCCTCCAAGATTCCTCCAAAGATTACATCTTGCAAATGAAAATCTGTTCTCTTTGCTTGTCCTTTACACCTTTGTTTTCCTTCGTTTTCTTTTTGCCTTCCTCGTTTTTGTTCCTTCCTACAAGATAAAAATGACAAATCATGCAAGGATCAAGTTATTTATTAAAAACATTTTAAGCGTTAACATCAAACAATAGAATAATTTCAAAAGAGAAGATTAATGATTTTGAGCTAATATATGAAGAATGAATAAGAATCCTTCTTTCAACAAACTTTAAAACAGATCTTATCTAGAAGCATACAATTTTCTGAAAAAGTTCAACAACCTCTCCTGCTAAAATTTCAATTTCAGCAATCTAAGATTTTGTCTTTCAACCAGGATTATATCATTTAGAAAAGAGATGTTTACTCTTTCATCAAAGATTAATGGTTTTCACTCTTTAATGCATATTGTCAGCCCTATTTACTGTATGATTTGATATTGAATTAACCGTGGGGTACTCATAGCCACTGCTTGATTTCAGGTTCACCGTTTGAGGGTCTACTTGTAATGCATGTGACTGTAAAAGGCTTTAGGAAAAAAATCTGCACAGTCGATATTGCTTATATAAAACATTGAAGAAATTTTGAAATGATAATCATAGCCACCACATCTTTCCATCCATTTATAGTATCAAAGCTTTCAGCTAAAATGTTTGGTCCTTTGTCAGGATGGCATCTTTATTGTCATTAACTGAGCTTTTAACCATATTTAAAATGACAATCACCATCAAATCAACCAACTGCAAGATCACATTTAATATCAAAGATTTATGTTCCCTGCAAATAGCTAGGTTAGAGTCAGAAATAAATTGAATACTCTTCACATAATTATGCTCACAAAGATGGCTAGATTCATTCAAAAGGTGACTAGTCGGTGAAAAGTATTATCTCTAGTATTTGTGTCCTGTGAACACTGTGCATGACACTCAACAGAAGTAAAAAAAAAAACGAGCCTGGTCCTCTTTTCCTGCAACTAAAAGCACCACCAAGAAACAACAAACTAAGCCAAGATCTGCAAATCTACGCAAACAATATACATCTGTGAGATTAAACGCACAAGCCTAGGAATTATGAATGTATAGGAAGGCGTAGGCATAGGCCAAAAAAGTTTGCAAACTTCAAATTGAGTAAATGGCGCGGAAGTGAAAGACAGTGGGTAAAGTCACCAATAAAGTCAAGAAATTTGTAAAATATTATGGACAATAAATGCATCCTATCCACCAATATATGCGCCCACCTAATGACCATTTTATTATGCAACAAAAGAACATTATTCAAGCTTGAAAAAGACTCCTTTATATAGCCGACTCGGGTATAGTAAAAGGTGTGGACATGAAACAAAAAGGATTAAGCAAGGACTGAATAATCTGATGGAATGTCACCTCATGGAATGCATTGATTGCTACGCAGATGGATTTGAACAAAGTGTAAGAACATTTCAAGAAAATGCTATTAAAAGGTGTAAACTTGAATTCCACAACTTTTTACACAGTGTCTTCACTGGCTTTATGCTTCTGATGTTTTCTTGTTCTCCTCCACGCCTAAAAGAGGGGCCTGTGAACTTTGGTTAGCATCCTCACAGAGTATGCGCAATGTGGAAGCATAGACAAGGTTGTGAACTATTTTGACATATTGCCTCAAAGACGTAGTCTTATTGAATGCATAGGATATATGCAGGATCCCTCTAAAACTATGATCTCATGGAACGTACTAGTTGCAGGCTATGCACAAAATGGCTTTATTAAAGAACCCTTAGAAAGTTTTAAGCAACTGCAATCAGCAAATGAAAAGCAAAGCACCACAACCTTTCCCAACATCCTCTCTACCTGTGTCAAAATGGGAGCTTAAAGAGAGCACATAAACTATTTTATGAATGCCTAAAAAGAATGTAATATTTGCAGGATATGTGCAGCATGAGTTTGAGTGAAAAATACTTTAGAATTTTTGGAAAGTGACCTTTATTTCAACTACAAAATTTCTCTAAGATCAGTGGTAAAAGGAATGAACACTTAACAACCATTGCCTAAATATGAAGGGGTTTGCATTGTAATAGGAATCATGGTGAAGCAACCTTAAACTAGCAGAGGACATTCATCAAGGTGCAAAGGACAAGGAGTTCCCATTGGAGAACAAGTAAGAAATCCACAATTCTCTCTCTCAGCTCATGGTCTATCTATGTTTAGCCAAACCTCTGGTTTGAATTTTCTACTCATTTTCAGATAGGATTGGACGGTTTATAGCTTATAAGGAGTCTTAAGAGAAGGCTGGGCCATGCCCTATTTTCTTGTTCTTCTCGGTTAATGCTAGTGGCAAAATTTTGTGGCGTCATAGAGATGATGGAGCATGTGGATTTTAATTAGAGCGTAGATTATTGGCAGCAAGACAAGTGGAGTGGTCGATTCCCTATGAAATGGCACATTGTTAAGGATGTCCCTAACAATCAGTTACGCCAAATAACATTAGAAAACAATGACAATAAGCCAGTGACAAAAAGTAGGGATACCCAAGAGGTGAAACTTGATAAGGGTATAGAAATGCTAAAGATATTTAAGGATTATATTTCCAAGACATCTATTCTTGATGACTTTCTATTCTATGAGAGCTTTCAAAAGGTGATGCAAGAAAAAAAGAGCAAGGCAAGTAAGATCAGTTTGATCTGGTAGCTCAACAAATGGCTCACGCCTTCCATAATGCCTACTATCGAATAGAGGTTTGTAGTTGCATCACAAAATTAAGACCTGTGTTGTTCATAATGGTTCTCCAACAAGTGTTAAACTAACCTCTACAAGTACTTCGCAAACCCTCGTATTTTATGTCATTGTTGATAAAAAAAAAATGTCTCTATTGGTCATCAGATTATAATTGATAGCAGAATACATTGTTAAAAGGATCATTAACCCTAAAACTAACATATATCCATGGGATCAAAAATTGAAAATTTTCAACTTGGAATAGACCTTAAATGCTCAAAAAGTGAGGTCGATGCCTTTGTTATAAAAAAAAATATTGATTTCAAAAAAACTAATAGAGCATTTTAAAGCAAGAAAATATCATAAAATTAATACAACCATGCTGATAGAACACCACTATCAATTTAAAATAGCAATATCAATGTTGACCAGATCTTTTAATAGCATTCCTACTTCATGTGATGGAAAATAGAGTGAAGTAACAACTTTCAAATAAAATAAAAAATAGAAATGATATGCGTTAGTTTTTCCCTCCTTCTAGTGCCATAATGTGGATGTCAAATTCTGCATTTGCTCAAACACACACATTAGTATTTCCATTTAAAACAAAACAAAATAAGAACATCCCTATGAAATAATGAAACATGTTAATCATGCAATGAAAGGAATCAAGGAAACTAAACAAATCATATAAAAAACATGATCCAACTTTATCTCATAGTGGATTGGTGCTATTGTGGAAAATAGCCCTTTCCCAACCCTTGATAAGCTTGATGTTTCAAATGATGGTGGACAAAATTAGTTCTCAGTTTAAGAGAATGACTTTGCATAGGATATGTGGATCAAGTTGTGGAGGATTTGTTGAACGATGAAGCCTCTATTTAAATATTCTCAAGTTGAAAGAATTCTTATGAGAGAGCAATGTGGGGTAAAGATTTGGCCAATGAGATGAAGCCACTTGTCAACCTGTCATAGCTTGAGGAATGTGGAAGTTTTGGCCAATGTGCCCAAGAGAGGGAGATTCAAATTTGAATTTGAGAGATAAATGTTGAGTTTGACCTTTGCAAGGGGACATGTAAGAGACATGTAAGACCTCTTAAATGCTTTGTTGGGTGTACATGCCCACTTTTTTTTGAATTCAAACTTGAGGGAATATTCCTCAAAGATGTCATGTTGATGGAAAATGATGAATTTAGAAATGAATTAAAATGATAATTTATTGGTGCAAGTGGAAAAAGCTAGAGGATGTGATGGGTGGTTAGGTTAGGCTAATTACAATTAGATTAGCTTAAATGATGTTTAGGTGAGTTTGACTTATTTGATTTAAATATTTTGATTTATTTAAATCAAGAGGGAGTTTTATGACTTTTGGAATTTAATTAAATAAATTCTTGATTTATTTAATCAAAGAGGGAATGATAGGCCTAAATTACATAAAGTTAATTTATTCAATTTAAGTGGATAATCCTTAGAGATTAAATGAACCTGATTTACCCAATGAGTGGATTAATTGTGAATTTGATTTATGAATGAGTGGATGAATATGAACTAAGCGCATAATGCTAATTTCACATGTCTACACCTAGGACTTATTCACCACATGGAAAATGGGTCCTCACCTAGTCCTATGACCCTACTTTTGCATAAAATTTCACATTTTTTGAAGTGTGGACTAGGTGAGTAAACTAGGACCCCTCTTTTAAATATGTTTTTGGTGGTATTTTAATGATTTGAAATCTATAATTCAATGTTGGCTTGTGATATTTTAGTTTTAGTAATTAATGTTAAGCTATGTATAAATACAAGGTCATTTCACTAATTTTCCTCCCAAGACTTTCATGAGATCAAGTAATTTTCACAAGAGAATTATAGGAGTAGTTCAAGAGCATTTTCTAGGCATTCAAGAGTATATTTGTAGAATATTATTGTAGAAATAAAGATTCCTATTGTCATATCAAGGATTTAGTGCATCATGCATGTTGTTGAGCTAATGTGTTGGTGTAGCATTCAAGATAAATTCAAGCATATTCAAGGAATTTTTTAACATCAAGTTTTATGATCAAGATCTACATTCCTTCAATCCACTTCACGCTAGATTGAAAATTTGTCATCCAAGGTTTCAAATAAGGTATCATCGTTTCATGTTTCATGTTTCATCCTTCATGTTCTATTATTTCACCATAAGGTTTAATTAAAAAAATAGGGTTTAACCAAGGAAAATCCCTATTCTCTAACAAAACAACATTTTTGTCTCCTTTGATGTGCGATTGTAGGTTTTTGGTTGAAGGTCTATTGGAGAGAAAAAATGAAAAAGTTATCAAAGTTGCAAATAAAGTTTTCAAATCACAGAAATTGAGCTACACATTTTATTTCCAACTTTTCGATAGTACCTGACTAGACTCATAGACTGTAGACTGAGAGAAACATAACCTATGGAGCCCTAGCGAGGACACATTCACCATAGGTTGAATGAGCCCTTAGTGAGGTTTGAAAAATCACTTTTTGCAACAAGTAGACAACATTTAACCCTCTCTAGATCTACCTTTTGATTGTTATTTGGTTTTGATTTGATTTATTTGTCTCATTGACACTTTGTAACACACATATTGAATGAAATAGTAGAGCAAAATTGGTTCATGATTTTGTTTCATTGTGGTGAAACCCATTGTTCCTCCTTTTCACTAAGATATATCAACTCTACATAAAACCAATTTTCTCCAAAATGACAATGAACAAGAGGAAGTGACTAATTTGTAGAGAAATATATTTAGTAATGAAATTAGAGCATATTTTAAAGAAAATTTGTGAAAATAGAGTCACAAATTAATTCAAGGTCCTAAAATGTGTATATATATATTTTATGTTTCCTAAGATGTTAATGATAAATCCTAAATAGCTAGAACTAAATGATTTATGGAAAAATTTATTGAACTCAAGGTTGGAAATATTGAAAATTAGTTCATAGAGTTCACAAGTGATGCAATCCATTCATACGGATTTATCATTAGGCATGTAGAGCATTACTAATAGGAGGTTGTCTTGAAATAGGAGTTTATCACAAGCCACAACTTAAGTTGAGGGAAAAAAATTATCCACATTTAAATAAAAATTGAGGTCTTCTTCACAATCATTACAATTATTTTAATCTTTTAAAACCTTAATGTAATGCTAGATGAAATAATTTATAAAATTGGGAATCTAGCTAATAAATTTTCCAATATATTTGATGTTATTAATCTTTTAAATAGAGTTTCTCACACATAAAGTCCTAGGGATGTATAGTAGTGACTAGCAAAAAGTATATTATCCAATTGAGCTCCCCAAACAACGTAGGTATTAACTAATTAAACCTAGTGGCACACAATCACCACCTAAATTGCAAGTTTTTATTAAATTTTACCACTTCTAGTTGAGTAAAAATCTATTTCATCTTGAAGGACATGCCTACATAAGAGATACATTAAATCCTTGATGGATAAGTGACCTCGAAACATACTTAGACATATGTAGTGTGAGTATTCTTATTATTCCACAAAGTGGATAGCCTTTTATCACAATTAAATTATTGAACAAGATTCCAAATAAATATGAGGTGAGCCAATATGGATGTGGTGCCGGAGCACACGTAGGCTAACCTCCATAGTTAGGATATTTTGGGCTTGCATCTGACATTAGCCAAGTCAGAGTAATTGTATGTTTTTTTTGGACCTTAGAAGGTCATTGTTGTAGCTAGGTGAGTTAGTCATTAGGACTAAGGTCACCAAAGTTAGTCTTTGTTAATAGTTTTTACTTTGCTTAGCCTTAGTAGCTTAAGTTGGGATTTGAGTCTTAAATGTGTTCTAAACACATGAACGATGTTAGAAAGATGCTATGAGGATTTTAATGGAGTTGGTTACTCAAAATATAGGAGATAGAGGTCTTAAGAGTTAGGAAGGTGGCATAATGACAAAGTTGCCAAATGTTGTTACAAAATTGTCATGACAACATTTGCCATTATGGAAAATGTAGCATGCAACTCGGTTACATAGGATCCCCTAAAGGATAGGAGTGGGGGATCGACCAACATACCCTACAAACATGGTGAATGGAATCTAATAGAGAAGGGGCTCGAATTCATGGAGCAGAGAGAGATTGTAACCAAAGTTTTGGGAATAGAAAAGTGGCTCTCAAATTCTATTTTGTGTGAACACCGAGCATTATAGTGTGACAACAATAGAATACAGATTGAATGTTTTGATTTGATGTTAGACTAGTGTTCATAGGATAGTACTAAGACTTTTTCTTTCAGTAAGAAAGTTGATATGAGTTAATTTAGTATCTTGAATAAGTAGGTTAAGGTCTAGAGGTTTTCCTGGTCTTGTTATGACCAGCTTGTTTGTCTATGGCTCCCCCATGAAATCTAGTCATGGGA
This sequence comes from Sequoia sempervirens, assembly GCA_007258455.2. Taxonomy (NCBI): domain Eukaryota; kingdom Viridiplantae; phylum Streptophyta; class Pinopsida; order Cupressales; family Cupressaceae; genus Sequoia; species Sequoia sempervirens. Next base: position 10,173,052 of record VDFB02338372.1, read on the forward strand.
TCTTCCTAAGGGTAGATGAATGTTTTAGGGGAGCCATTGGTTTGTATATATTTAGTGTTAGGAGTCATGGAGAGTGGAAAAACTATGGTTAATGTCAAGCCCTAGGAGAGCTTAGGGTGCCCGGTTAGAGGTTTGATAGTAATGAATTGAAGAATTTAGGTAGGGGATTGAGGTACACCACGGAACAAGTACAGTTTTAGGTAGGGTATAGACATATCATAACATGCTAGAAGGATTGAGATTCTATCAATCCATTTGACTAAGTTTTGAGTGAGAAATCAGTGAGGTCCTAGTAAATAGGTCTTTTAACCTGATTTAACCTAGATAATAGGAAACCAAGGTACGAAGAACTTAGGAGTCTAGAATCTTTTGAATCCTTCATAAAATCCAAAAGGGTATTCGAATGTGGAATTGGTTTTTCAAGTTGGTTGGAAAGTTTGGGTAGGAATGAAGTAAAGGTCTTTGTCAAGTGCTACAAGGAATTAGGCCCCCTCAAGACCAATTCTTGAAACTGGTAGGAAAGGAGTTTGGAGATCCTCCAAGATGGATCCATTTGGAAGTACATGGCATGTTTCCAATATATTTGGCACCCTTGCAATCAATTCAATGTTTTTTGTGATTTTGGCACTTAGAGTCTTCTAAGTGTAGGAGAGAGTTTGCCCATAACAAAGTGGTGTTAGTCCTTCAAGGTGAAGCACAAGGTGTGAGACTCTTGGAGAGGAGTTTGATCAGGACTTAGTTGATCATCTAAGCCTAACAAGGACCTAGAAGATATTAGGTTCCTAGACGAAGACAAGGAAAGGTCTTCTTAGCTAGTTGTGCAAGGAAGCCTTGGAACACTTACACCATATTGGTATTAGAGAAAGGTTTGATTAGGCTTGTGGTTGATGTTGCAGCCCATTGAATCAGCAGGAGAGAATACACCAGTGGAAGATAAAACCATGGTGACTAACGCTGAGTTAGCCAAGAAGGTAGAAGAACAAGAAGAGGATAACAAGGTACTAAGAGAAAGATTGGCTTGAATGGAGCAACTCTTGGATGAAGTCCAAGAAAAGGCAGACAAGGTAAAGGATAAAATAGATCAGAAGGAAGAGAAAGAAGCCATAGAAAAGGAGTTGGAATTGGAAGAGGAAGCTCTAACTCCTGACCCTATTATTCCTGAAGAACCCTTCTTGAAGGCACTAAGGGCTTTAAGTGGAAAATCTTTGGAGGGTGTACCACTTTTCAATGGACAAATGGATCCTAATTCAGTCATGGACTGGATTGACAATATAGAGAATCACTTTTAATGTGATGGTATATCAGAAGCCCAAAAACTAAAGGTGGCCAAGTCAAGGTTGAGAGGTTCAGCTCTGACATGGTGGAAGTTTGTGGAAAATGAAAGAGAAAAAGAAGGAAAGGGTCCTATAGCTACATGGAAGGGCATGGTAACTAAAGTAAAGTAGACCTACCTACCTGATGACTATGAAGTCCAATTGCATAGGAGGAGACACAATCTTAGATAAAAAGATTTGGATTTCCAAGCATACACCGAGGACTTCCAAAAGTTGTGCCTAAGATCAAAGGTGGTTGAAGATGAAAGCATCAAGTTAGCAAGATACTTGAATGGACTCAAGTGGTCTATTCAAGAATACATGAGTCTAGTGAACTTCGAAACCATCTGCCAATGTTGTCAAATGGCCTTGAAGATAGAGGAGAAAAGAAAAAGGAAGCAAGAGCAAAGCTCCAAGAGTAGAGGTAAAGGAAAAGATAGTAGAGGACAAAGAGGTGGCTATGGTGGAAGGAGTTCAGAATCAAGGGCTCAAGGAGAAGTTAAGTACACTGAGTAGCAAGAAGGAAGCTCTAGTAGAGGTGGTAGACAAAGAGGCTCTAACTTTAGAGGAAGAAGTGGTGGACAAGGAAGAGGCAATTACTTTGCTAATATGAAGTGTTATCACTGCAATCAAATGGGACACCCTGCCTATAGGTGTCCAGAGAAGGGTAGTACTTCTCATGGAGGTGATAAGAGAAATAATCTAGTTCATGATGAGACAAATGCAGCAAAGAAACATTCTGAAGTAACATTAAATTTAGAGGAAGGTGAGAACCTCATGATGAGGAGAACTTTGATCAAAGAGTCAGTTAAGGAGGAACCAAGCCAAAGGAGGTCCCTGTTTAGGATAAAGTGCAAAATGATGGGGAAAGTATGTAGAGTCATCATTGACTCAGGGTCTACTGACAATATTGTGTCAGAGGAAGCAGTTAGCAAGCTAAAGTTGACAAGGATACCCCACACCAATCCTTACAAGGTCACATAACTCAATAAAGGCCAACATGTCTTAGTAAATGAACAAGCATGGGTGGAGTTCTCAATTGGAAGGTACAAGGACAAAGTCTTGTGTGATGTGTTACCCATGGATGCATGTCACTTGCTCCTAGGTAGACCATGGCAATTTGATTGCCAAGCTATGCATGATGGAGCGAAGAACTCTTATACTTTCAAGAAGGATAAGGTAACATTCAAAATTCAGTCATTGTTAGAGGATGCAAAGGTGAAGACAATAGGTCCTAATCTTCGCATGGTTCATGAAAAAGAGTTCTTAGAAGCCTTGGAAGAAGAAGAAGGAGTTGGCTATGCATAGTGTTAAGGCCGAGAGAGGTAAGTAATGAAAAAGCAGCTAAGAAGCCAGAGTTACCTAAAGAGATACAGAATATGTTGTAGACTTATGAAGGCATTGTAAGCAATAGACAACCAGCAACATTACCCCCTAAAAGAGCCATAAGTCATAGGATAGACTTGATACCAGGGGCTACCCTACCAAATAAGGCAGCCTACAAGATGACCCCTCAACAAAATGAGGAAATAGCTAGACAAATACAAGAAATCCTAAACCAAGGTCTCATTAAAAAGAGCATTAGTCCATGTGTTGTACCCACTATCCTAGCACCTAAAAAGGGACGATATTGGAGGCTTTGTACTGATTCAAGGGCCATAAATAGGATAACCATTAGATATAGGTTCCCTATCCCTAGGATTGAAGACCTAATGGATTGTCTAGGTGAAGCTAAGTACTATACCAAGATAGACTTAAAGAGTGGTTATCACCAAATTAGGATACATGAGGGAGATGAGTGGAAAAAAGCCTTCAAAACCAATGAGGGTTTATATGAGTGGCTTGTTATGCCATTTGGGTTGTCTAATGCCCCCTCCACATTCATGAGGCTCATGAATGAAGTCCTCAAAGACTACATTGGTAAATTTGTAGTGGTATATCTTGATGATATACTGATTTATAGCAAAACAAGAGAAGAGAATCTCAAACAGATAGAGTTGGTTTGCAAGAAGCTACATGAGGAGAAATTGATGATCAACTTAGAGAAGTGTGAACTCATCAAGACAAAGCTAGTGTACCTTGGGTTTGTATTATCACATGGCAACCTGAAGATGGAAATTAGCAAAGTGGAAGCCATCCTCAATTGGCCTACTCCAAGGACATCAACAGAGGTGAGAAGTTTTCATGGCCTTGCTCAATACTATAGGAAGTTCATAAGACAATTTAGTGCTATTTGTGCTCCTATGTTGGATACCATTAAAGGAGGGATGAAGACTAGATTTGTATGGAATGAGAAAGCTAACAAAAGTTTTGAGTTGTTGAAGGAAAAGATAGCTACCCAACCTATTTTAGTGTTTCCAAGCTTTGAGAAGCTATTCACCATTGAGTGTGATGCAAGCAATGTGGCTATTGGAGCTGTTCTAGGCCAAGAGGGAAGACCGGTGGCTTTTCATTCAGAAAAGTTAAGTGAAGCCAAGAAGAAGTATTCTTCTTATGACCTTGAGATGTATGCATTGGTCTAGGCTTTAAGGAAATGGAGGCACTACTTGCTTCCCAAGGAATTCATAGTGTATTCAGACAACCAAGCACTTAGTTTCCTGAATTCACAAGAGAAATTGAGTCACAAACACATGAAGTGGGTTGAATACCTGCAAGCTTATACTTTTAATATCAAGCAAAAGAAAGGAGTACTCAACAAGGTGGTAGATGCCTTGAGTAGAAGAGTTCTTACCATACAAGAGATTCAGTTGAAGAGCGTGGGAATAGATCATTTCAAGGATCTATATGCAGATGATGAATATTTTGCAGACATTTATAAGGTATGTACTGAATACAAGAATCATTTTCATAGTAGATATGTTGAATATACTTTGAAAAGTGATCTCTTGTTTAAAGGGAATCGGTTATGTGTCCCTAGAGGCTCTATTAGAGAGAATTTTATACAAGAAAAGCATAATGGTGCATTGAGTGGTCACTTTGGGATCATGAAGACTCAAGAACTTGTTCAAAGGTTCTATTATTGGCCAAGGATGAATCTAGATGTTAGGAGGTATGTGGAAAGTTGCATAGTATGTCAAAAGGCCAAGGGTACTTCTTCAAATGTAGGCCTATACCAACCACTACCTATTCCTACTAGGCCATGGGAATGCTTGAGTATGGATTTTGTAGTTGGGTTACCCAAGACAAAACAAGGCATGGATAGTGTTTATGTAGTTGTGGACAGATTCAGTAAGATGGCTCACTTTGTGCCATGTAAGACAACCAATGATGCCAGCCTAATAGCCTCTCTTTTCTTCAAGGAGATAGTACGAATTCATGGGTTACCTATGAGCATAGTGTCAGATAGAGACACCAAGTTTATGAGTCATTTTTGGAAGACTCTTTGGCAGAGATTGGGCACTAATTTATCTTTTGGATCTGCATACCATCCCCAAACTGATGGTCAGACCGAGTTTGTTAATAGAAGCCTTGGAAATCTATTAAGGTGCTTGACCAACGAGTATGGTCAACAATGGGATCAGTTGATTGGACAAGTTGAATATGCCTATAATGACACTATGAACAGGTCAACAAGGAAGAGTCCCTTTGCAATAGTCTATGGTCTACATCTCAGAGGAGTCTATGAACTAAGAGACTTAAAGGATGGAGTTAAGGGAAGTGGATATGCTGATGATTTTGCCTATGCAATGCAGGAGTTTCATGACATAGTTAGGAAGACATTGACATAAAACACCATGAAGCATAAGACCAAGGTGGATAAGCGTAGAAGAGAAGTTCAGTTTAATGTGGGAGACTTGGTGATGATACATCTAAATAAGTCTATACTATTGAAGGGAGTCCCTCACAAGTTGCAGATGAAGAGGATAGGTCCCTGTCCTATCTTGGCAAAGTATGGGAACAATGCTTTTAGAGTGGAGCTACCGGAAGATAGTGGATTGTCCCATGTCTTCAACATTGCAGACCTGGTTCATTACAAAGGACCACCACTAGACATGGATCAAAGCCTCAATGAATTCATCCATAATGTGGAAGAGCTCAAACTACCTTCTACTACAGTCAAGCAAGCTGATAGTATACTGGATACTAGGGTCTACAAGAAGACTAGAACCAAGGAATACAAGGAACATTTGATCAAGTGGGATGGTCAACCTGATGCTGATGCAGTATGGATCAAAGAACCAGAGTTCAAGAAGTTAGACATTGATCTCAACTTACTCAATCCAAGGGTGGATTGAATTCTTTTGTTTTGGGGAGGATGGTGCAGGAGAACACCTAGGATATTTTGGGCTTGTATCTGACATTAGCCAAGTTAGAGTAATTGTATGTTTGTTTTGGACCTTATAAGGTCATTTTTGTAGCTAGGTGAGTTAGTCATTAGGACTAAGGTCACCAAAGTTAGTCTTTGTTAATAGTTTTTACTTTGCTTAGCCTTAGTAGCTTAAGTTGGGATTTGAGTCTTAAATGTGTTCTAAACACATGAATGATGTTAGAAAGATGCCATGAGGCTTTTAATGGAGTTGGTTACTCAAAATATAGGAGATAGAGGTCCTAAGAGTTAGGAAGGTGGCATAATGACAAAGTTGCCAAATTTTGTTACAAACTTGTCATGACAACATTTGCCATTATGGCAAATGTTGCATGCAACTTGGTTACATAGGATCCCCTAAAGGATAGGAGTGGGGGACCAACCAAAATACCCTACAAACATGGTGAATGGCATTTAATAGAGAAGGGGCTCAAATTCAAGGAGCGGAGAGAGATTGTAACCAAAGTTTTGGGAATAGAAAATTGGCTCTGAAATTTTGTTTTATGTGAACACCGAGCATTATAGTGTGACAGTGATAGAATACAGATTGAATGTTTTGATTTGATGTTAGACTAGTGTTCATAGGATGGTACTAAGACTTTTTCTTTCGGTAAGCAAGTTGATTTGAGTTAATTTAGTGTCTTGAATAGGCAGGTTAAGGTCTAGAGGTTTTCCTAGTCTTATTCTGACCAGCTTGTTTGTCTATGGCTCCCCCATGAAATCTAGTCACGGGATCTTCCTAAGGGTAGATGAATGTTTTAGGGGAGCCAATGGTCTGTATATATTTAGTATTAGGAGTCATGGAGAGTGGAACAACTGTGTTTAATGTCAAGCCCTAGGCGAGCTTAGGGTGCCCAGTTAGAGGTTTGACAGTAATAAATTGAAGAATTTAGGCAGGGGATTGAGGTACAACACGAAACAAGTATAGTTCTAGGTAGGGTATAGACATATCCTAACATGCTAGAAGGATTGAGATTCTATCAATCCATTTGACTAAGTTTTGAGTGAGAAATTAGTGAGGTCCTAGTAACTAGGTCTTTTAACCTGTTTTAACCTAGATAATAGGAAACCAGGGTACAAAGAACTTAGGAGTCTCGAATATTTTGAATCCTTCAGAATATCCAAAAGGGTATTCAAATGTGGAATTGTTTTTTCAAGTTGTTTGGAAAGTTTGGGGAGGAATGAAGTAAAGGTCTCTGTCAAGTGCTACAAGGAATTAGGCCCCCTCAAGACCAATTCTTGAAACTGGTATGAAAGGAGTTTGGAGATCCTCCAAGATGGATCCATTTGGAAGTACATGGGATGTTTCCAATATGTTTGGCACCCTTGCAATCAATTCAATGTTTTGTGTGATGTTGGCACTTAGAGTCTTGTAAGTGTAGGAGAGAGTTTTCCCATAACAAATTGGTGTTAGTCCTTCAAGGTGAAGCACAAGGTGTGAGACTCTTGGAGAGGAGTTGGATCAAGACTTAGTTAATCATCTAAGCCTAATAAGGACCTAGAAGATATTAGGTTCCTATACGAAGACAAGGAAAGGTCTTCTTAGCTAGTTGTGCAAGGAAGCCTTGGAACACTTACACCAGGATGCCTAATTAGTGGGTGATCCCACAATACTGGTTCACAATTTTTTGGCCAAACTAGACATTGAACTAATTTTTGGTAACTAAATATTCACTTTTGGGCACCTATAATGGCTAAACCGTGAGGAATTTGAAGATGATGCAAACTAGTGATTTGTGACATTTTGTTTGTAGATTCTAAACATATTTTTTTCAAAAAAATTGGAATCAAATTGTAGTTCTTTTTCCATCTCCTTCAAAAACTATTTTTTTCAATAAACACCAATTTTAAGGAGTGACACTCATCGTATAACACAACTTTTTTTCCATGAAGGATAAAACTCTATTTTTTTTCAAATTTAGATTTATAACCACAATATCTAGTGATTCTAATGGGTTTCTGTAGACACATAAATTATCCTGATTGATATCATGCACTCAATTCTGATTCACTAATTTTGATTCTTTCTTAATCGCGTCCACACTAACCAATTAGTTAAATAATCTTTATTTAATTAATTTAATTTCCTCCTTAATTAGATAATACCCTTTATCAGATTATTTCATCAAAATTTCTCTTTGATTAACTAAATAACCTTTATTTAATCCCAATGTTTTTCATTTAATTCAATAAATCATTTTATTTAATTAAATTTATCTCCCAACTATCCTCTCATTTTATTTAAATAAATATAAATATCTAAATCAAATGTCAAATCAAACTAACTTCATCTAAGTTAATTAATCCTAATTATCTTCTAACACTAATCCTCCATTCCTCTAGTTTTTGCAAGTTGCATATGTAAATCTATTTATTTGATTTATTAATTCCTCCTATTTTCATTCAAATGTTACATATTCTTGGAATATTCCACTTATTTGAATTATCCCTCCCAAAGGACTTTCTTCCTCCAACTTGGCATTAAAGGCTCTTACATGTCCTCTCCTTAAGCCAACTTGACATTAAATCCTCTTAAAACTCTTCTTACACAAGCCATCTTTTGAATTTAAAATTCCACCTACATGCATTGAACATGCACATTGTTCAAAATGTGCTCCACTCTCCTTCATTAGCATGTTGACAAGTGGTCATGCCCACAAAAGGATATGATAATCACAGTAAAACTTTTCCTAGGAATTGGACATTCCAACAGGTGACTAATATCTTTCTATGGATGTTCATTTACTTGTCAAACCAGGGAACGTATACTTTAAATGGCACAGCACAATATATGCACTAAGAACTAGTTTCGGTCACAACTTAAAAGAAATAAATACCTGGAAAGAATTCTATCTACGCTATAGGAAAGTAATGCAAAGCTCTTTTAACTCAACCATGATTTGATTAAAACAAAAACCATAACAACTACAACTGAAACACAAACTATGAACTGGCCTTATGTTGCAGGAATATGCACAGGGATGGATTCCCTATGCTGCAGGAGCAATACAAGACTGAGTTTGTATGGAAACTTCAAAGATAAAAGCTAACTAATGATCAACAGAAAATAACAACTCACTAACTAGCTATAGATACTTACTAAGTGGGACCCCTTAGCAAGCATCTACTGATTATGCAAGTGCTGAACTAAGAAATTCATCAAACTTTATTCATGAAAACAGAATGGTATACATTGCTTTGTTGATATGGAAACTAACAAAATCTGTCTCTTGTCATATAGATTCTGCTTTTCATTCTTACATGATATATGCTATCTCTCTATCACTATGCTTCTATCTTACTATTAACTATCATCTCCTTCCTCACTCACGCAGGAGGAGTACTTTATTTAAAATTAGGAAAACAACTAACTAACCCTATCAAAGAAAGACGTGGAAGTAAAGTGTATCCCAAAATCAAGGAACAGACTTCATAAATAAATTTATCCGTTCAACCCGATGCAGAGAGAATCTAGCACTCCACTCTTTCTAGTTTGATAGTCATTAAAAATCCTTCCCAATGGTTTTAGTCAAAGAGTCTTCGCTAGAGCTTCCTCGAAGTCATGTGGGAAATCAACTTTACTGCACAGCCAAGATCAGCTGCGCTTGACTCGATCATACTTTCTTCAACAACCTGCGAAACACAAGGTAATAGATGTGAAAGAAAAGGCGCATGGCACATACACAATATCCGTTCATTAATCACATATTTAAATCTATTTCATCATTCAAAAATTATATGCAATATACCAGTCAGTTAGGGAGTCAACGAGGCAATAAATGTAGTCAAGTCAACATAATAGGCTGTAGGAATATGAAAATATTTTGCTATAGGATATCCCAATAAAAGGTTCCAAAAGAGTTTAAACAACCACGAATAACAAAAGTAAAGGTATTAAAAGTTCATCATAATATCCAAACTATGAGCACATTTTGGGCTCATCATTCTACCCCCTACTTAGCCCAATGCTGGTCCTCCAGCATTAACTTTCCTGGTAGTTTCTCTGAAATTAGTGGTTGTGGCATGACTCTGAAATGGAGTTCCAAACCTGTAATAAAATCCTCTGAAAGTCTGCCACCTTTCATACCTAAGAGCTTCTAAATCATCATTAAGATTTGTAGCTTGGTAAGGATAAAGGGGCCACATTAGCACAGGAGGTCTGAATGTTAATGGCAACCACAGTTCAAATCTTTTTTGAAGTCCCAACTGTATATATCTGCTTGATTGTTTAAGAGCTGCTATGAAATTTAGGGGACTGTGAGGTTCGGACTTTCTTAGCCCAACAGTTAATCTTTCCCACCTTTTCTCACTTCTGGTGTATGACAGTCTCCAAAATAAATATGACTGTTCCTGAAATTCATCATATACCTGTTTCCTAAGATCAAATATTTTCTCTCTGGCTGTACTATTATTAATGACATATGTAAGAGTAAACCAGGTTTTCAACATTGTATGGGGGTTTGAACTTTGAGAGCGTAATGGAATAGCCTCATTCCTTTCGGCTTCCTCATATGTCTCCCATTGCCTGCCATAATTTGCTTCATTTGCTGCCCATGACATAAATGATCTCAAATGGATATCACCAATATACAGAAGAGGATTCCATTCTGTTTCAAATGGAATTAAAAAGCCATGTAAATAAAATTCACACGGAGAATTTCTTAACCAATTAGGGGCTGCCTGGTATGCTTCATAAAATTCTTTAGCAGTGTGAAGTATAGGATCTTGATTTCTAGAAATTCTCATTAGTTGGAACCATAAGAATTGTTCCTTAAAGCACAGAGCATAAACTCTGGGTGGTGGTCTGCATTCCATAATCTGACCAGTTACTTTTAATATTTCATCCAATTTTGCTTTTAACTCAAAAATTTCCTATTTCTGACTTTCAATTTCCTTTTTCAGTTTCTTCTTTTCTACCTCCCATAGACTTTGTTGCATGTCAATCTGGGCTAGGTGCCGAAAATTCAGGGTTTGCAATGTAACTGGTTCCCAGTTAGCTTGGACATATTCCAGAAACTCAATCAAAAATGTCTTCTTATAAACAACAATTCCAGGGTGAAATGTAGCTTCACTAGCCACATCCAATTGTTCAGTCTGTTCCTACTCTTGCTGCAGGATGAATTCTTGTTGTTGCAGTGGAGAAGACTATGCTTCCTCTGAAAACTGCATAGCAATGGTAGCCAAGTCATCAAGACTTGGTAACCCTTTTTCATTATGCCCCATTTCCTTTATCTCAACTTGTTCCTCTTTAGGAACAAATGAACTTTGTGCAGCATTCTCGAACACATTCTGAGAAACATCAAATTCAGACTCTACGGACTCTTCTGAAATTACAATAACCTCTGGTTGAGGTGAAGCAGGGGAGGTCTTACATTGTTTCCTTGTGGAAACTCTTCATGGCACTGGTGCAGCTGCAGTATGTGTTCTGGTAGCCTTCCTCTTTCTAGTCTGCCTAGAGGGTTCTTCCCTACTAGAGGATGATGATGAACTGGTGTTAGCAACAGGTGTTGCTATAGGAGAGATGGCTGCAGGGGAAGGTGCTGCAGGAGAAGAGCATTGCCTTTTCCGAGAACGAGGGTAAGACTTTGGGGTTTGTTCTGCCCCAGATGACTCTCCTACCTTACTTTTTCCCTTCTCTCTCCTAGTGGAAGACCTATTTTGTACTCGAGCAGATGATTCTGGTGGGGGAGCTACAAGACCAGGTGCTACAGGAGTAGATGACCCTTGCCCTGTTCTTCTACTGGTAGACGTAATTTCTTCTTTCTTTTTCTGAGGCCGCGGGGTAAGTACCCTAGGAGGTTGTGGAATATGCAAGCTCTTTTGGGCAACGAATTGTTGCCAGGAGAGAGGTGAGTCATCTCTCAAAGAGCGTTCAATCAATAATTTGATAAGGCCATGGTGAGCAATAAAATTATCTTTCCCTTGCTGGGTTTCATGGGCACTTTGTTCCAAAAATTTTAACAGGAAATTCAGAACATTTGCAACTAACCCATGCCTCATATCACTTAATAATTTGAAATGATAAAAGTGCAGGTAGGAGAAATGACCTTCACAAGTTAAATACCTGATTATGTAAGCAGCCTATTCTGAATAAGGAGGAGGCAATGATACCCGCTTGCATCCCTGCTTGGAGACTTCCAAAGGTCCATCAGTGGGTATTGAAAATTTAGCCCTTGCAGCGGCAACATCTGAAGAAAAATTTTCTCTAATAGCTAGAAGCCCAGTTACTTCAGCAATTCTTTCTTCAGTTGCAACAACCGTTAGACCCCATACAGTAGCTTCCCCTTCAAAAAGGGTTCTCAAAAATTCTCTAGCAGCCTCCTCATCAAAAGCATTTAAACTCAAGAAGTAGTTTAACCATCCACAGAGGCTGAATGCCTGGACTGTTTGAGGATTTTGTAATAATAATTCATGAGCTATAGGCTCATGTCACACTAGCTGACCACCCATGTTCATAGTTTTCCCTTAGCTGAACTCAACTGCCTGCTGAAAATTCAAAAAAATTCCTCTCAGTTTCCCTTTCTGTTCTGGTTTTTTTTCTTCTGTCATGCTGTCATATTTCTCTCTTTTCCAAAAATAAACTTTTTGAACAAGCAGTTTTGATTGTATTTTGCAAGAAAAACATGCAATAAAGAGGACATGCGATCATATTTGGAAAGTACCAGAAAAATAATAAAGAAAGGTTATCTGCACAGTTCTGGCAGCGACGAAAAGATAGGTTTTAAAAGGTGGATTACCCCGCCCCCTACTTAGAGTATGACATGTTTCCTCACATGTACTAAAGAATAGGTGGAGATCGGGTAATAATGACTAGCATTGGCATAGCAGTAAATGAATAGAATAAAATAAATCAAATATGTGATAACAAAAGATATGGCGTACCTTTGATAATTGCATGTACGTGTGAAGAAAGATGACGGCGTCTTCATGAGGTGACAGTTGGGAATGATATCATAATTAAGGGTGATGCGGACGGATGAAGTGGATGGCTGACGTGGGTGGATGAGATGAAATGGATGGGATGGATGGATGGGATGGATGGATGGATGGAAGATAAAGAAGTGAGATGTGGCGACAAGTGAGAATGGAGAAAAAAGGGTTTCCTTAAAAAGAAAACCTTTATTATGGGCATGCTTTTCAAAATTATGGTGAAGCTACAGGAGAAAGGCTAAAGCCTTCGGCTGCAAGAAGAGTAGTGATGGGATCCTGAACGAACTGCTGCATGAATTCTTCTTTTGAGACTAGTTTATGGTACAACCGGAGTCGGTGGCCAACTAGCAATTTGAAATGGACTGGATCAATTGTCGCCAGCTATATAGCTCCATTGTCCAACACATTCTCAACTTCATAGGGACCAAGCCAGCGTGTTGTGAGCTTACTTTGGTTTTCTTGATATCTGGAATCATATAACAGAGCCCAATCACCAGCAGAAAATTGCTTGGTTTTGATGTACTGATCATGCCATTTCTTCCTTTGTTGTTGGACCGCTTTGGTATGCTGCAGGGCAGCTTTTCTCATTTCATCCAAAGCATTTAGCTGCAGGAGACGTTCCTTCTGTGCTTTAGATATTTCCACATTGAGTTCAAGAGCTGTCCTCAAAGTTTTTTGCTCAAATTCTATGGGCAACATGGTTGTTTTCCCATAAAGCAGCTCAAAAGGTGTAAACCCAGTTGTTGTCTTCTATGTAGTTCTGTAAGCCTAGACTGCTTCAGGAAGTCTACTGCTCCAATCTTTTCTATTGAGTTGCACTGTCTTTGTTAGGATCACCTCAATTTCCCTGTTTGTAACCTCAGCCTGACTATTGGCTTGAGGGTGATAGGGGCTCGACTTCCTATGTTTGATTTTATAGTCATTCATTAGTGCAGTGATCAAATTGGAGGTGAACTGAGCTCCCTTATCAGTTACAAGCTCTCTGGGAACTCCAAATCTAGTGAAAATTTGTTCATACAGCAATTCAGCAACCTTGTTATCTCGAGCATGAGTCATAGCTTTTACCTCAACCCACTTTGTTACATAATGCGTGCAAACTAGAATGTATGACTTGCCATTTGATGGTGCATCAATTGGTCCCACAAAATCCATTCCCCACTTATCAAAAGGGGTGACTATTACCTGTGGATATAGTGGCATTTCATCTGACTTGGTTGGTCTTCCCATACATTGGCATCTATCACATTTCCTTGTATAGGCCACAGCATCCTTGTGTAACGTTGGCCAGTAGTACCCTGTTGTAAGAACCTTCATTGATGTTCGTTTTGCTGCAAAATTTCCCCCACATGGTTCATCATGGCAAGCATGCAAGATATCATAAGTTTCATCTTCTCTTACACATCTTTGCATCACTTGATCAGGGCCAATATAAAACAGACAATTTGCAATCCATGAAAAGTTAAAACTTTTCTCTATTAACAATTTCTTTTCTTTTGGAGAAAAATGAGCTGGTATTCTACTAGCTGCTAGATAATTAGCAATGTTTGCATACCATGGAGTATGTGTAGCAATGGAAAACAAGTGTTCATCTCAGAACTGACACACCACGATCTGACCACTGATTGGCTGACAGGCACATGATCTGACCACACACACCATGTCTGACATAATGGCTCAGTACACCAAACAGACTTGAGACATGACAGATTAACAAAGGCACGCTGATGTATGTGAAAATGAAAATTCCATTTTGGACCTTGAAGAACGGAGGCTTTAGTAAGCAAGTCCTTTAGTTGCAGGAAAGATTTTTCACAGGCCTCTGTCCATTCAAATTGAGAATCCTTAGTTAATAAGGCATAAAGTGGACTAGCAATTTTATTGAAATATTTTATAAACCTTTGATAATACCTTGCATGGACAAGGAAACTTCTCACATCCTTTTGTTTTGCACGAGTTTGTAAATTCAGAATAACTTCAATTTTAGCAGAATAACTTTTCACTGTTTAGAGACAAATTTTGCTCTCTGCACCTTTTCAACACTTTTTCTAAATTCACCAGTGCTTCTTCAAATGTGACTCCATAGGTAGTGAAATCATCTATATAAATCTCCATATAGTCATGAGATATATCAGCAAAGATACTAATTACTGCTCTCTGAAATGTTGTTGGCGCATTGCATAGACCAAAAGGAAAGACTGAGTAAGCAAATGTTCCCCAAGGACAGGTAAAAGTGGTCTTATCTTGATCTTCAGGGGCAATTTTCATCTGATTATACCCACTATAACCATCCAAAAAGAAAAAATAACTTTTGCTAGACAGTGAGTCTAGTACTTGGTCTACAAATGGTAGTGGAAAGTGATCTTTTTTAGTGGCAGTGTTCAACTCTCTGTAATCTACACACACTCTCCATTTGCCACCTTTCTTAGGGATAATAACTAATGGAGAAACCCATTGACTGTCAGAGATTGGGTAAATAAAACCAGCATCAAGCAACTTTTGAAGCTCATTTTTAACTATTTCTCTAAGTGTTGGGTTTACTCTTCTTTGAGGTTGCTTGACTGGTAAACAATCTTCTTCGATATAGATCCTGTGAGTAAAAATTCAAGGATTTATTCCTTGCATGTCCCTATATTCCCATGCAAAAACTTTATGTTGATCTTGTAGCATTTTTAATAAGACAACATATTGAGATTGTGATAGCTTGCTATTGATATTCAAACAGTGACCTGGAGACAATTCTATCTGCTTAGTGAGATTACTCATAGAATCTACAGGTGATGTTTGTACCTCTTGTGGAAGCAAGTTATGAAAAATTGTAGGAAGTTTAGGCAGCGAACTTTCAGAATTTAGTTGTTGCAGGAAACATTGTAGATGGCTACTATTTAGATCAGATGAACTACCCGTATCAGAGTTAAACTGCAGAATTTGAAAATGCAAGGCATCTTCATTCTGAAGTTGTGAGAATGGATAATTTTAAAGCATTATTAATTGAACCAATGAATTGGCTTCTTCAGTTTCTTCCCTCACATCTGGCCAAACAGGTTGGGACAAATCTGGTTGAAGTCTAGCAGGCGGATACAAAGCCATTTTTTTTGTGGACTGTCTATCAGAAATAGTCATATCTCCAAAACGACATCCTATAAAAGTATCAACAGTGGCTAACCATGGTCTACCAAGGATGACTAGATATCCTCCTAAAGTTTCCTTAACTAATAATATTGTGAAATCAATTGGATACTCCCAAGATTCAAGAGTGACAATTACATCTTCCACCATTCCATCAGGTTTAATTGTGGAACTATCTACAAGCTGCAGAACTATAGGTGTAGACCTAATGTTTAGAATTTTCAAGGAGTCCATAGTATGCTTTGTCATGACATTAATGGCAACACCTAAGTCAATCAAAATATTTTTTACAATTTGGCCATTTATATGTATTTGCACTACAAGACTTCTAGGGTCAACATACTTTGGGATGACTACATTTCCCAACATTATATCAGCCAATTTCCCTAAGACATGAATTGTTGGGGGATCCTTTTTCTTCCATCCAGGCTTCTTCAAACAGGGTTTTTTGATAGCTTTTCCAAAAATGGGAACATCTTTAATAGCCTGAAATAAAGGGATTTGAATTGTTACATTCTTGAGCTGATCTAAAATGTCAAAAGTGGGTTCTTCCATGGATTTAAATACAGTACTTTGCAACCTCTGAGGAAAAGGTGGTTTGTCTTGACTTTGCAAAATAGGCTCCTTAGAAACCGTATCAGTTATAGGCATATGCTCAGTAGGAACAACAGGTGCAGTAGATTCTTCAAGGGGAGAATCTGGTATTTCAGTAATTAGAGGTAGTTTTGGAGTAGGTAGAGTGGTTCCAGACCTCAAATGGATATCATTAACATTTAAGACATAAGCTTGATATTGGTTGGCTTCAGCAAGATACATAGGCTGTTGTGGCTGTTGTTATTGCTTATTATTGGGGTTTGGCAATAGCTGGGTAGACATAGGCATTTGCTGCAGGAGGTGGCATGAGGGCCTATGGTTGTGGCTTTGGAAGCTGCAGGAACCCAGGGGACTGGTTTTGCCATTGCTGAGGACCTCTCCATTTAGGATTCTGTGGCTAATTACCTGGAGGTGGGGTCCATTGTCCTTGTGGCTGCTGCCAACCTCCTTGAGGAGATTTCCATTAAGACGTCTGATAATTAGGCCAACTTGGTTGAGATGTATTCCAAGGTGGTGGTGGTCCATATGTAGGTTGCCATTGGTTATTATAGCCAGAATAAGGATTACCAAAAGTCAAAGGATCTTGAGGCATACCTTGTCTTTAAGCCCATGGTCTACTTTGTGCAACAAAGAACACTTGATCATCATCACATTCTACTGGCTTAAAGTCAATAGGTAATTTCTTAGCTTCTAGATTAGCCACCATCTTGCATTTTCAGTCACGTTTCTTCTGTCTACAGTATGGACAGAACTCAGTCAAAACTACCTGAGCTGCCTCATGTTTCTTCCAAGCTTGCATAGTGTCCAGTTGTGTAGCCATATTATTAATGATATCCTACTTGAAATCAAACAGCAAATTTATTATCTCCATCTGGGAAACTCCACTAGAAGAAGAGTTCCCCACTGTAGCATGATGACCTCGACCTTTCTTAACTATTGCTCGAGAGTAGTTAAGACATATTTTCTTTATATCATCCCAAGGCAGTTGGGTTATATCACCTCCTCCCATTAGGTCCAGGGCGTCTATACAGACATCACTAATTCTTCTTAGAAAGAGTAGTTTCTGAGAGTCTTCATTGAGAGTATGGTTTGAGTTCCTTTTCAGGGAAAACAAAAATCTTGAGATATAATGTTCTAGACTTTCATCCTCCTTCTGCTGAATTTTGAATATGTCATCACCTTTACTAGCACTCTTACAATATTCCTTATATTTCTCAAGGAATTTTGTTTGCATGGCTGCCCAACTGTCAACAACACCTCTTCCTAGACTCATGAACCATCTAAGAGCTCCCTCCTTCAAGGTGGAAGGGAACAACTTCAGCTTGTGGGCATCTGAATTGTAGTCATAACTACGACAGAGGACATCAAACTCAAACATAAAAGTTTCTGGGTCCTCCGTTACTAGGCCGTAGAACTTGGGAAGCAAGGAAGAAGGAATATTTTTAAGATTGTCAATATCTCACTAGGGAACAATGGGAAACTCAAAAGTAGGTGGTGGATTAGGTGGATTATTTGCCATATTTGCTTGCTGGAATAGCAGAGCAAAAGAATTTTCCTCAGGTTCTTCATCAGCTGGGTTAAATGGTAGTTCAATAAACAGGTTTTTAGGGAGGAACCTTCCCAGTGCGTCTCTTCTTCTTCTATGCATGCAATACAATGAATGGTGGTTTGAAAGATTTTGAAAATTTTTGACTAACAAACTAAACTAATGCTAAAAATGAATTTTGACAAATTCTTAGCTTGATGCCATCCCCAGCAATGGCACCAAAAATGGTCGCACCCACAAAAGGATATGATAATCACAGTAAAACCTTTCCTAGGAATTGGACATTCCAACAGGTGACTAATATCTTTCTATGAACGTTCATTTACTTGTCAAACCAGGGAACATATACTTTAAATGGCACAGCACAATATATGCACTAAGAACTAGTTTCGGTCACAACTTAACAGAAATAAATACCTAGAAATAATTCTATCTACGCTACAAGAAAGTAATGCAAAGTTATTTTAACTCAACCATGATTTGATTAAAACAAAAACCATAATAGCTACGACTGAAACACAAACTATGAATTGGCCTTATGCTGCAGGAACAGGCATAGGGATGGATTCCCTATGCTACAGGAGCAATACAAGACTGAGTTTGTATGGAAACTTCAAAGATGAAAGCTAACTGATGATCAACAGAAAATAACAGCTCACTAACTAGCTACATATACTTAGTAAGTGAGCCCCCTTAGCAAGCATCTACTGATTACGCAAGTGCTGAACTCAAAACTTCATCAAACTTTATTCATGAAAACAGAATGGTATACATTGCTTTGTTGATATGGAAACTAACAATAAACTCTGTCTCTTGTCATAAAAATTCTTCTTTTCATTCTTACATGATATATGCTATCTCTCTATCACTATACATCTATCTTACTATTAACTATCATCTCCTTCCTCACTCGCGCAGGAGGAGTACTTTATTTAAAATTAGGAGAACAACTAACTAACTAACCCTATCAAAGAAAGACGTGGAAGTAAAGTGTATCCCAAAATCAAGGAATGGAATTCATAAATGAATTTATCCGTTCAACCCGATCCAGACAGAATATAGCGCTCCACTCTTTCCAGATTGGCAGTCATTAAAAATCCTTCCCAACGGTTTCGGTCAAAGAGTCTTTGCCAGAGCTTCCTCGAAGTCGTGCAAGAAATGGACTTTACTGCAAGGCCAAAATCAGCTACGCTTGACTCGATCATACTTTCTTCGACAACCTGTGAAACACAAGGTAACAGATGTGAAAGAAAAGGCGCATGGCACATACATAATATATGGTAATTAATCACATATTTAAATCTATTTCATCATTCAAAAACTATATGCAATATACCAGTCATTTAGGGAGTCAACGGGGCAATAAATGTAGTCAAGTCAACACAATAGGCTGCAAGAATATGAAAATATTTTGCTACAAGATATCCCAATAAAAGGTTCCAAAAGAGTTTAAACAACCATGAATAACAAAAGTAAAGGTATTAAAAGTTCATCATAATATCCAAACTATGAGCACATTTTGGGCTCATCAACAAGTGGCACAATGCCAATGGTTCAAGTTTAATCCCACATTCTTCCTATTCTTCAATCCTCCATCTGTCTTCCTTATAAATAGAGGCCTCCTCTATTGATTTGGGAGACACAGGTTGAGACAAGTTTATGCAATTTTATTATCCAGAATTTCATCCACACTTAACTAAGTTAGCATAGAATTCATCATCCATAGCTAGGTTATTGGCATTTTACATCAAGAATCACACATCCATCCAAAATCTTATGAAGGGTTGGGAAAGGGCTTCTTTCCACATCAAAGAAGCACCAATCCCCCTATGGGATGCTTGTTTGAGCATTAGAATAGAGTTTCATTTGTAATTTATTTGCATAGTTTAAGATATTTTTCTTTGTTTCCATATTCATATGTTCAAAGAATTTCATAGGGAATGTTTGGTTTACACTTGTTTATTGACTAATGATCACTTGTTTGTTCATGTTTGAGCAGGTTTAGGAAAAGCATTCACATTTTGGCACTAGAAGGAAGGCCAATCTTTCAAAATTAACACATTTTTTGGCCAATTTCACTAGTTTTTCATTTTTTTGTGCTTTCAAGAAACAACAATGTTGAGAAGAAAAAAATATGCTATTAGTCCAGTGTCAGTATATAGCAACGATGTCTCTATTCCACAAAGAGACGTTGGAGTGATTCTCTTGAGGGTCAGATCAGTGAAACTCTAAAAGGTAACACTGTGCAAAAATACTGATGCAATCGCAGTCTTCGTTTCTCCACAGAGCGATGTTGAATCTCCAAACAACATTTCCTTCATGGATTATGACACTGGGTTAGGTTAAAAGGTCAACTTTCAAGTTTATTTTAACATGTGATTTTTATTTTTTATCACCTTAAACTTTTAACCTGTTTGTGGCTCTGTTTTCTATAGATTTCAGACCAACTTTTGTAGGTTGAGGTGATCAAGAAGGGGAGGAAAAAAGGAGAAGATTTCTTATGGCACTTTCTTTTTCATGATTGTAACAAGTGTTTTTAAACACTTTGGGAGCATTTATAATCCCATCTTTAGGATATTGTTATCTTCAGTTTTAGGACTCAAATAAATTTTGTTTGGGTTTTGAAAAGAACAAATCAAAGGGTTAAAAAGAACATTAAAAACTCACTAGATTTGGTTTTTGGTTTTAATAATTGAACAAACAAATCCAAACATTTAATCTTGATGTTATAAAAAGAACCCATTTCTAATTTTAAAGTCTAAAATGAACATGTGTCTTTCTTGTTTTGTAATATTTTTTACAAAATAATATCATTTAAAGGGCATATGTAATTCTCTCGTGCTTCACGGTGATCTTGAGAATCAAAATAATTTTGGTGATATTAGATTGTCCAAAAGAGTGCCTCCACATTTCAAATTTAGGCTCTTAAAATTGAACAAAATCTTGCTAGTGTGAGAAAGGACATTGTGTGTGTTCTCTCTTTTTTCACACAAACAAAGATTGATCGAACTAAAAATGCACCTAATCGCTTTTTTTTACCTTTAGAGGGCATTTTTTGGTGGGAAAAATTACTCACCCTAAGGTAACAACCCAAGCGGTAATGAGCATAAGCCAAGCTCTTCCAAACAACTATATAAATTTGTGGTTACAATGAAAATCGTAAACAATGGGAAGCAGTGCATGATAACTCTCCCCTAGTGTCTTTATGATGCATAAAGCCCTTGTTCTAAGGGTTGAGAGATATCTCACAAGGAGTTTATCATTGCACCCCCTAAAGTGGATAACCTTACTACGAACCTTTTTTTAAAATCCAAAATCCCAATATTTGTTGGTGTTAGGAGGTTGAACCTTCGGAGCCATCCCACATATTTACGATTCAATGTAGAGATGAAAATTTCATCATGGGAGATTCATGAGAACTAAAGCTTGGCTGACCCATTAGAGTGAGTGTCGTGGAGGGGAGCCAATGTGGTCAAACTTCTAATCATCCGATCTGAATAAACGCAGCTAGATTTATCCAAGTGGGAATTCAACAAATATTTTCTTTTCCATCCTAGGGTTGTGCAATCTTTGAGTCAGTTAAACATATTGCTTGGATCCACAATATTGAAAATAAACATTTAACAAGGTCATCAAATTTCAAACCCTTTAGAGGAGGAAGATACCTTTGGAAAGTCCAAGTATTACTGCTTGTCCCTAGCGATTTATCCTTAGAGGTTTCTAAATACTTGGGCCTATTTCTCAATTTGTTTTCTCCAAAGTCAACATAAGGAAACTATGGCTTTTACTTCTTGATTTCCACATAATGGACTTTGTGGGATGAAAATAAATTTAGACATAGAAATTTAGTTTGAAACTTAAGCAAGACAAGTGTATGTGGTAAAAAGAAAGTCATTAATCAAGATTAACTCAAATTGAACACCACACATGTTCTTGATCTCTTTTGGTCATATTGTTTTCCATGCAAATATTGGTCTTTTGGTTTGAACCAATCTTGGGGAAAATCATGTTATTCACTATCTTGGTCTTGAAAAAAAAGTCTCTCTAGGTTCATTTAGGATCAAAATCTAATACTTCATCCATCCCAAACATCTATCAAAATCCATCCCACCAAACCACTTAAGATCTTTGGAAACATCATTGTCTAGACTTGGGTACATCCTTAAACCAAATCAAAATCATATGTTTAGTTAGTTTTGTGTGGATGAATCCTTCCTCACATACTTAGTTAAATTATCACCCTTTTGATCGAGTTCAACCTAAGATAACATCTAACATCTTTGGATTCACAAAATTCACTATCCCATCAAAACAATAAAAATCAAATCCTAAAGTCTAGCATTGATCCAAAGTTCCTAAAAGTTTAACACCCATATCACTCACCCCTTTCATCCTTCATCTCATCATTAGTCCTAAATCCCTTAGAGGTTAACGAGGTCAAAACATAAGAAGAACATGGAATATAAACTTGATCCATACATCATGAGTAATCTAAATCAACCAAATTATTTAAACCTTACAATGTCGATTGATTATCAAAACTCACATTTATACAATCCATACATGGAATCATTATCTCCTACAAACCTCAATGGTCCAACAAATGTGAGTATGCCCAATCTAAATTTTAGAACACCTTTCCCTATGGCAGATTTAAATCAAAGTCCAAACCTACAAATCTATCTACCAAACAATCAATGCATGAGTCTTCAACAAAAAAAATTATCCCACCAAATCCATACATGCCAAATGTGAATATACCAAGTACAAGTTTACTAAACATGAACATTTCAAATCCACACTTGGTAAACTTTGGGATAGATATATTTGTGAATCATACAAATGTTGTTCAAAGTCCAAACAATATATGAATGACTCCATGTATTGATCCAAGTCAAGGTAACACCATACAAAATCAAAGTTACCTAAACAAAGCAATGTGATTACTAACCACAACAATGTTCAATTTCAACCTATAATGCCAAATCCAAACATCTTCCCAAATTAGAACCTTGTCCAAAATCAATTTGTCCATGACCCCATACAAACACCACAAGTAGACATTTCAAATATGCTTGAACAAAAACTAAATCAACTATATCAAGGGTGTCAAGATCAAAATCAAGATCAAATTTTGTGAGATAATATTGCTATACTTAGAAAATTCATTGATTCATATCACCAAGAGACATCTCCACCCCAAAATCAATACACTCTCCCATTGGTAAAACCATGTCACCAAATAATTGAGTTATGTCCACAACCACATCAAGAAAAATATCTCCAATATCAAGAGGTTCGATATCAAGGTCAACGACATCAACAAAAAACCCAATCACCCCATCTTGAAGATCAGTCATCACATCTCTAAGATCAATCACAACTATTCGTCAATGAGCACCTTGAAGATATTTCTACCTCATCCAATGATCAAATAAACATGCATCAAGAGTCACTTTCCAATCATGATCAAAATCTACCAACAATACCCAACAATGATCCAATTCAAGAAATGTTAACATCATTTGATCCTATGTTTGAAAACATTGACAATATCTCCACCACAATTGTTGAATACAATCATCAAGATCTATCCATCAATGAGCACCTTGAAGATGTTTCCACCTCATCCAATGATCAAATCAACATACATCAAGAGTCACTTTTTAGTCATGATCAAAACCCCTCAACAATATTTGATCCATTTCAAGGAGTGTTAGAATTATTTGATCATATTGACATAATCCACAATCCATCGACCAATTATCATGTTGAAAATATCCCTAGATCATCAAATAAGTTAGAGGACATATCTCAAGAATTTATTCCAAAGAATGATCAACATCTTTCACCAAAGTCTAGAAATGGTCCTTTCCAAGACATATTGACATCCTTTGACCTCATGGTTACAGATATTGAAGGAATCCTCAACTGAACACTTGATCCAAATTCACTTAAAGATCAAGATGATATTGAGCCACTTCTCATGCCTAATGACGATATCCAAGAACCCTTTGTAAGTAATCCATCATTTGAAATTGATCCTTGAGTCAAGAACTTGATCCAAAGCATGTTTAAAGAAATTCTAAAATCATTCAAGATCAAGAATTTTTATTTCCAAGCTACTACAATGATCTAATGGGAACTCTCCTATCTATACAAGATGTCGCAAATAATGATCATATCCATATAGCACATACTCCTCCATCTACCCATGAGATGCTTTATTTGGATGGAAATGTATATGATCTTCATTTAAAACAAAAGTCTCATACTCTTGATATCATTACCAAGGAACAAGAGTTTCCTACTCTTAACATTTTTACACATGATCAAGATATAACAAAATTTAGAGACATCAAAAATGGGTTATGAAGAAGGCGTCTACAGAAGTTGTGAATCAAAAAGATCTTGTGAAGGCATATCAAAAATGAATCATGAGGGAGATTTTTATGTAGATAGTGAATCATCAACACCTCTTGAAGAGGCATTAAAATATGATATTTCACAAGATCAAGCCAAAGATATGAATCAGGAAGTTATCCCACTTATGGAGGATCATATCACTTATAAACTTGGATCACTTACCTTTTTTAGGGAAAGCTATCTTATCAATGAAGAAGCTATCACCTTTGAAGATCCACAATACACCAAAGGAGTAGCACCTTTTTTCCAAGGTAAATCATATCCTATTGCAAATAAAATGTTTTAAAAGATGAATTTTCAAGGTAGAGGATTAGGCCTACATGAATAAGGTATCCTAGAATCAGTGCAAATTATTGGCATTGATCCTAAGCATCAAGGTCTTGGTTATTCAACAATTAAGGGATCTAAAAATCTCAGTGATACCTCTATAATACTGGGGGAAATTTTATCTAGTGCAAGCATCAACATAAGGAGCATGAAGAGTCCTTATGGTAAAACCAATGTCAATAGTACAACCAGCCATGTTATGAATCTTCATCATCCATGAATTGGGACCAACATTAAAAGAAATATTTGAATCAAAGCACAAAGAACATTATCAAATCAAAAGAAGCTAAGAACCATAATGGACACATCAAATACACATGGATACCAAATAATACAAAGAAATATTATCCCTATCAAACTCCATCAGTCAAAGAAACTATGGGGAAAAATAAAAAAGGGAAAAGTATCCATCAAAGATGCCCACAAAGGAAAAAGTAGGCTTCTCAAGCAACAAACAAATTAAATCAAGCAATTGGTCCTAATTCCATGCACACTTCTATATCCACCCATCATTTCTCATCTTCCCAAATTTGGTGAGTCAAAGGTTCCAAACTATCAACCAATCCATCTTTTATTCCTAAACACACTCCATCCACGCCTCCACGCATGATATCCAATTCTCAAATTGACCATGTATTGGTAGCCACCCTTCATCATAAGGATTCAGAGGGCATTCTATCACAATGTGAGCACAAAGACAGAGTTAACTCTGATATCAACAAAGTAGACCAAAAATCTCAAAAGTTGTATTCAAGTGCACGTATCTTGTAAAGTAGCTTCTTAAAGCAGGATATCGATGGAACATTATGATAGAAGCATCTAAATTGACACCACTAGGTGGTTTAGCATAAACTTAAAATATTTCAAAAAAATCAAAAAAATTAAAAAAATTAAAAAATCATGAAAATAGTAAAGATAAAAATCATCCTCTAGTGAAAACTGAATGGGCAATGCTTTGGGCATGTACCATGATGGAAACCTGACAAATAGGTGTCATGTGTAGAATCAAGCATCTACGTCCTCTCTAGTTTAGGTGGAAACATCTCATCCCATCCATAATAAATCTAGCATTCCATCCATCTCATCCATAATAAATCCATTCATCCACGAACCATTTATCCAATCCATTTTCATCCATCTACATCTATAGTCGAAGTTGTCTTGATCTCGAAAAAAATTTGGTGTACACTTTACACTTGCTTATGGTAAAGGGTATGTGTAGGATCATTATGGGACAAAAAGTGGCAATATGATGGGTATGTGGCTGACGACTATTTTTTTACCCAAAATTGATGAAATGAAAAGGGTTTTTAAAGGAGATTCTCATCTTTCTACTGATATAAATTATGCTTTAATTTGAATTTAATAAGTAATTGTTATTCATTTTCTATTCAAATTATGACTAAAGTCTTGATTGATAGGTTGATTGAAAAACATCTATAGCTTTCACAAGGTATCACATTTTTTGAATCCAAAACATGTGTCACATTCTATGCTTTGCATACTATAGGATTAAAAAAAGAAAAAATGAATTTCATGAAGTTTTGACCAAGTTAAGGTGGTCAGACATACGAGTTATTCTATTTTTTTAACAGTTGTAATAAAAAATTCATAATTAATTATTTACTTGGAAAAAAATTACAAAAAAATATGCATCACATTGGGGCATGAGTCCTCTACTTATATCTAAAATCTTATAAAAAAATATTATCATTTTATTGTGGTTAGGGTGGTCAAATAGATACCTACTTCTTTTTTCCCTAAAATTTAAGTACCATTGCATTGAAATTTCAAATTTTCACCAAATAGTTTTTTTTTTTAAAACTAACCTAGTAATTTAGAAACTACATTCAATTTGCTATAGATTCTATTCTTACATATTTTTGAAATAATATAGATAATTTATTCAAATTTTTACGTCAAGTTTCCTAACTCTAATTTTTCTAAATTTTTTGCCACTTAAGGGCCTTTTTTTTCAATGATGATCCTGTACATACCCTAAACATCTTGACATGTGTCATTTTCATTGATCCTATCCTACCCAACGTTATTTGAGCTATGAAGCATTACCCAAATAACCATCCTCTATCCAAACCTCTTATCTTATCAAAAGATAATCCTTAGCATCCTTTGTGTGCTTACCATATTCATCCATCCATACACCTATCCAAACATCCACCTAAGGCATTCCATACATTGCTAGACACTGGGAGCAGATATTTACATCTTGTTTTAGGAATAAATATTGATCTATATCTTCCAACTTATGTGGTGAGCTGAATATTGGAAAACATGAAATCAAATTGGTCAAGCATTTGTGATCCAAAATCCAAATCACTAGCCCATTGCATATTTTGATGAGAAGATGTTCCTTATCAAGCTTTATTCAAACAATTAATATCAGTCACATCTAATTTACACGTCAATGTCACATCAAAGCATTCAAACAAATTTTGTTCCAAATCAAGCTTTAAAATCCTGATCAATCAAATCCAATCAATCCATCATCATCTCAAGATATCCTTCCCATTCCTCGTGTTGCTTAATAGTAGCCTTGCATTGTTGTGTATCCTCAACAATGTTATCATCATCAATCAATCAATCAAATCCAATCAATCCCTCATCATCTCGAGATATCCTTCCCAGTCCTTATGTTTCTTAACACTATCCTTTCTTTGTTGTGTATCCTCAACAATGTTATCATCATCAATCCATCAATCGAATCTAATTCATCTGTCATCATCTTGGGATATCCATCCTAATCCTTGTGTTGCTTAACACTATCCTTGCATTGTTCTGTATCCTCAACAATGTTATCATCATCAATCCATCGATCTGATTAATCAACCTTAGTTTGGTTTTCAACAAAATCCCAAAATAGATCTTTGATATTGTCACACATATCCATATCCAAATCATCAAAATCATGCGAAAATCCAAAAACATCCAAAACATATCAAAATCCCAAACTAGGTAAAAAAGTTAGAAAATGTCAAAAACATGGCATCCAAACTATGTCATCTCTAAGCTTAAACGTAGGCAAGGCCATTATTGATGGCCCCCCGAAACACAAAAATCCAAAAACATTCATAAATCTCATAAAACCCCAAAAATATTAGAAAATTTGAAAATCAAAACATTTGCAAAACATCTTGAAAATACCAAAACAACCTCAACACATTTCAAAACATCAAAAAAATCCAAATATTTGAAAAAATCCATCCATCCCATCTCGCTTTCACTTGCAGTAAACATCTGCTCATAATAATTCATTGTCACCCCCAACCTTTGGTGAAACAATTGGAAACAAGTCTAGCAGGTTACAAGTGAAAACTCAAAACATCAGGGTCTCAAGTCTAGGTCAGTAGGTAAAGAAGTTGGTCAACTCTTTGTATCAATAGTCTATCACCCTATCAATCTCACAATCATCTAATAACATCATGTCTTAGGATGCATCCTTCCTACAATGGAAATCAACATCAAGAATCACCGTAGTTTAGTCTTGGGTAGAGGTATGAAGAATATTGGCTTGTTTGTTTACTTGATCTTTGTCTTGTTGATTTATCCTTTTGCACTCGTTCTAATGACCTCTCGATGATGTCTAATCAAAATGATTTAGAGAGAAAGGAATGGGGCATTGATCATGATCTTTTATTTATTGTGCTTGTTGGACGTTCTTGTAATATAACTTGGCAAATACTTGCTTTGTTAGGTATGTATGGAAGGTATTTTGGGCACCTTGATGACTATTACATTGATAGGTTATACCTTCCCATGTTTTGGTCTAAGATGTTCAAAATATCTGAAGTACATCTTAGTAAGGTTTATGTATGTCAGGTGTAAACAAGGATACTCCTATCTGATTATCGATTGAAAGTCCATCTCAATAGGTACAATGCCATCCTGGTTCTTTATACCTTGATGTATCGTATCTATGTGTGTTATCAAACATAAGGAAAGTAAGATTTTTACGTCCCCAATCCTCGATAAGTGAAACATCATTATCATTCATCATCATATCTAATAAAGTCTCAGTGACTCATAGACTTGTTGGACTTTTGCATCTTCTCAGAATCAAGGGTTGATCCCTCTCATTCTTCTATCTTCTTTTACGCTAATCCATCTTGCATCCACAAACCGTCAACATGTTGCATATCATTCATATCATTTCACATGCATTGCATTTACATCATTGCACCATAATATAGATTGGTTATTCTAAGCATCTCATAAACCATCCATACATCCATCTTGAACCCCTTTGTCATGAGATCGACCCTCAAATCGAACTTTTTGCTCGATCTCTCAAGGGGGCAGTGTACCAATATACTTCTTTCCGCTGGGGCATTCAAATTTTTTTAAAAAAAATTGAATTTTGATCTCAGAAAGGTTATTCTTTGAACCAACGCAACAAGTACATTGATTCAAAGAAGGGAAAAATGTAGACACATAAATTATCATGATTGATATCATGCACTCGATTCTGATTCACTAATTTTGATTCTTCCTTAATCATGTCCACACTAACCAATTAATTGAATAATCTTTATTTAATTAATTTAATTTCCTCCTTAATCAGATAATACACTTTATCAAATTATTTCATCAAAATTCCTCATTGATTAAATAAATCAACTTTATTTAATTAAATCCTAATGTTCTTCATTTAATTAAATAAATCAACTTTATTTAATTAAGTCCTAATGTTCCTCCTTGGATTAAATAAATCAACTTTATTTAATCCCAATGTTCTTCATTTAATTGAATAAATCATTTTATTTAATTAAATTTATCTCCCAATTATCCTCTCATTTTGTTTAAATAAATATAAATATCTAAATCAAATGTCAAATCAAAATAACTTCATCTAAGTTAATTAATCCTAATTAACTCCTAACACTAATACTCCATTCCTATGGCTTTTGCAAGTTTCACATGTAAATCAATTTATTTGATTTATTCATTCCTCCTATTTTCATTCAAATGTTGCATATTCTTGGAATATTCCACTTATTTGAATTATCCCTCCCAAAGGACTTTTTTCCTCCAACTTGGCTATAAAAGGCTCTTACATGTCTTCTCCTTGATCCAACTTGGCATTAACTCCTCTTACAACTCTTCTTACATAAGCCATCTTTTGAATTTCAAATTCCACCTACATGCATTTAACATGCACATTGTTCAAAATGCACTCCACTCTCCTTCATTAGCATGTTGACAAGTGGCACAATGCCATTATTTCAAGTTTAATCCCACATTCTTCCTATTCTTCAATCCTCCATCCTTCTTCCTTATAAATAGAGGCCTTCTCTGTTGATTTGGGAGATGGAAGTTGAGACAAGTTTATGCAAGTTTATTATCCAGAATTTCATCCACACTTTCATCCAAGTTAGCATAGAATTCATAATCCATAGCTAGGTTATTGGCATTTTACATCAAGAATCACACATCCATCCAAAAGCTTATGAAGGGATTGAGAAAGGGCTTCTTTCCAAATCAAAGAAGCACCAATCCTCCTATGGGATGCTAGTGTGAGCATTAGAATAGAGTTTCATTTGTGATTTATTTGCATAGTTTAAGATATTTTGCTTTGTTTCCATATTCATATGTTCAAATAATTTCATAGGGAATGTTTGGTTTACACTTTTTTATTGACTAATGATCACTTTTTTATTAATTTTTGAGTAGGTTTAGGCAAAGCATTCACAATTTCATAGTGTTTTATTGAATATTTTTTCCTTAATCAAGTTTTGAAGTCAAAACAATTACAATTCAAACATATTTTTTTAATTTTTTGTTTGATCAAGGACTTCAATATCTAGTGCACTAATATTTTTCAAATTTCTTTTTGATAATCTTCTATTTTTCCACATCTGAAAAACATAGAGCTTGATTTTTGGTGAAAAACCTATATTCACGAGAAATAAAGAATAAACATAATAATAAAACTAAATTTATTTAAAATTATACTTTTTGTGAAGCTTATAATAAGGACTACACACTTACAAAAAATAAATCTTAAATGAGTTCAATTGATCCCCCAAAAGGTAAATCAAAAGTGGTTTTTTGTCAACATTTTGATAGGTGTAAAGGAGACTTTGTTATAGGTATGGTTTAAAACTATCGGGCATCTATCCAAGGGGGTTTGATCTAAGGTAGTTTGATCAAACCCTCTTCAATTGGAATGCTTTAAATGGAATATTTTAAGGCTTAAATCATTATATTTTCTAAAAATATGTGATTTCAGCAAAAATCAGAATCTCCTAGAAATTTTAAACTAGCTTTGTGGGATCACCCAAGTGAGTAATGTATTTAGAATGAAAATTGATTTATCAAATTTAGTTTTAAGAAGTTTCTCAATGGAAATTTGAACCACTATTTAATCACACCATATGTACCAAACAAAATATATATTTTGGTAGCCAATATTTGGTTCATAAATGTCTAATTTATTGCTAATAAAGAAACTTGATTACCTTTCACTAGTTATCCATCTCATTGATATGTGGCCTTCCTTGTCAAAGACCAACTTAGCTGTATTGAAATAATAACTAAAGAACTAGTAGGATTTAAACAACTCATTTGCAAGCCATGGTGAAAGGAAAGGCATTTTAATTGAATCACACAATTGATAGATATGAACAATGTTGGGAGATTTAATAAATTGATTTTAAAAAGTTCCAATAACACCCTAGTATATGAGTCATGGCCATGTGTAAATTTTACACACATATCTATTTTTGGTTAGGATTGATGTTAAAATAAATAATACCCATCCACATGATATGAGACATATTTGATAGAGGAAAATTGATAAGTTTGATCTCCTAAAGAAAAAGACTACCTAGAAGATTAAATATCTATAAAATATCCTACATAGTGAATTTGTAGCATGTGGGTATATTTTATCCCTAACATTCCAAGAGATGTATTTAATGAAGATAAAGTATAGTGAAATTTCCTAGGAACCAAACACTGCAAGGTGATGAAACTATTTCACATAAACCAATTATAAATTTGAGAGGTTTGTATTTCATGAAGAACAAGTGTAGTCACATTTCCTAGGAACCCAACCACTACAATACAAAGAAACTATTACACATAAACCAATTATAAGTTTTAGGAGAGAACTCTCAAAGTACATGTGTTATTTTTATGAATAAATTACCTTCTTCAACCTCATCAAGAGGTCTATATGAGTGCCTAATGTCCTTTAGTGTAGAAGTGATTTGAATCGTCAAATTTGAATGGAATAAAGAACTCACAAGGATTGGTGTTCTAAAATAACAAGGATTACTATCTTCTTTAGAAGGTTCATCGGGAGAGTAAGAGAGATTTGATAGCATAAACAATATTTACTTGTGATTTTTCGTAGTGATATGATGAAAATGAGCTACTATAGTTGAGACTTTAGAAGACAAGTCATTATAATTGTCAACATTGTTAAACTTAGGGCTTTTATTGAGCCCATTATAGCAACCTTTTGGTTGGCAGCATTAATCAAAATATTTCTGAATACCTAAATTGTTCATACACTAGCTTGAAGGCTATTTTAGGTTTCTAAGTGATGATAAAACAATCTTTGATTTTATATTTAGAGGATTGATAGCTAAAACATGTATTTAAAATTTACTCATATATAGAAGATGGCAACATGGTGCATGTTACATATGTGCATAGCATCTACTTTCATTTAAATATTGAGATAGGTCTATTTCCACATAGATCCTATGTGAATGAGCTAAATAAAACTTGTCATTTTCAACACATAACATCCTCTTAAAAGAGCAAATAACATAGATTAGTAGAAAATAACAAATTAAAGGTAAACCAAAAATAAGGCCTCACATTTGCCTTGGCTATTCTTAAACATAATCCAATTTAACAGTCAAAGTTGTATTTTGACCAATAAAAATAGAACAAATATTTACCACTTTTCATTTGAATGAGATATACAATTACTATGAACTATTTGATCACTAAATTAAATGATGTTTAAACAAAACGCATACACCGTAATAATATAACAACGAAATCCTTTGACTTCAACATATTTATCGATTACGTAACTTCTTACCTTTTAAAGTGTATGACCATTTCAACAAGATTTGAGACATATATTACTAATCCTTTTGACTTGCTTGTTGAGTGTCTAACACGCCATTGTGTGAGTTCAAAATTTTGAATGGGTCCTTTTACGAATTACAATAGTCAACTATTCGAATCGTTGTCTATCCGTAACTTCTAACTATCAATAAATTCCATTATATATTCTCTACTTTCTATATGAAATATATTCCATCTTCATTCGATCTCTCCAAAATACATTACATTTCACCTTCTCTCATCCACCCAGCGTTTGTTTGTGCCGAGTTATTCAACGCGAACAATTTTCTTTCCTAAGGACGCTCTCCAGCGGCAAATATGGCAGGATCAATGTTTATGAGAACCATGACAGTCCTGCTTCTTCTTCTAGCCGTTATGTTTTCCCTGCAAGTTTCTGCTCGATACAACCTTAAGACTAGTGTAAATACAAATGCAGATATTAGCTACAACAAAGCAACTGGTTATCCGTTCCAAGTTGTGGAGAGGTTACCATCATGTACCAACTGCGCAACCTATATTCCAAATTCTAACTGCTGCAAACAATAAAACAGGGCAGCGTATGGGAAACCCAACGTTCAGGCTCATATGTACTGTAACACTGCTATGCCAGTCGAAAAAAAAAAAAATTTCTTGTTCTAAAAAAACTGAGACATGCTTTTAATTTAACTTTTTATCTTGTATAATCTGCACCGCTAAAGAGCAATATAAACTATTCACTTCCAGTATTCACTGCTATGTTTCCCAGCTCAAGTTTTGAAGATTAAAATTTATGTAATAAGGTTTAGGTTGAGTTTATGTTCATGTTTGAGAATAATAAAATTAGAATGAAATTTAGCAGAGATTTTTTTTTGAATTGTGAATAAATTTATATTATTTAAAAAATTGTAAATAATAAATTCATACAAATAAAACAATTCTATTTGCAAGTATGCTTCAGAATGAACTCTATGTGATATAAAAGTTACATAGTTGGTTTCAGAAACGTACTTGCAAATACAATATAGACCTCATCTTCTATGCTGATCACACCCTCGCGAAAGACCTCTCCATTGGCTACTCCTTCCAATGAGGAAGCTATGACGACACCTACTCATCCAACCATAGCTAATCTCTTCCAGCTTGACTTTGACATTGCCAATGAAAGGAGATGGTGAACAGAAGAAAAAACACATAGAAAATATTAGAGGGGATGGTGGTGAGTCGAAAGACGGTCGATTGACAGAAATGCCGGAGCTAATTTCTAATGATAGTGATTGAATTGGACATTTGAATTTTCTTTTTTCATTTTTAAAATATTTAATCTAATTTATAATCTATGGGATCTTAATATGATAGTTTAAGGAGATAAATCAATTAACTTTTATTATTATAATCTTACCCTCTATCAAAAAGGGCATTTGGAATAAATCATGAACATCCAACACAGCATAACAAAAATAAGATTTAAAGTAGATGAAGTTACAAGTTCCATGTTATATTTGTATATAATTTTGTGAGCATATACTTTTAAAATCAAACCTAGGAAAAAAGTCCATGCTACTAAAATAATATTATCTATTAAAGTTTATACATATAAAATTATTTTTATAATGTTGATTCTTATGAAATGTGATAAAATTACATTCAATTTTTGAATAATATACTGATAGATATAAATAAATAAAAATTGGATCCCAAAATAGACATTAGAAATTATTCTTTGATTTAAAGTGAAAATTTAAAGATCCAACAACTACAAGTACTGTACAACCAATAATTATCACCTCTTATACAATAGATGCCGATGAAAGTTGAAAGCAATAAAGCATAAAATATTATGTCATGTTTCTAAATCATATGAATAGAGGAATATAAGATGTGTAGATTTTAATCAAACCATATCCTAAGAACTATAGTGTCATAAAGATTTCTCACTAAGAACATTGCTTGCTAGTTCACTACAATGTAATACCTAAAGAATTTCATTACAAAATAACAATAAATTACATACATAGATAATTATATGAAACAAGTTCATAGTCTCAAAGTTAAGTTCCTGAATTTTAAATTGAATTACATATCCACCTTGAATCCATACAAGCATAATCCTCAACAACTTTCTTAGATATTAGCTCTCAAAAGATATATGAAAAACTAATAAAATTGAGATATACAAAGAAGAATGAGAAATATGATTAATAAAATTTTGATAATTTACCACTAATGAGTCATGATAATTGAAAAATAGACTCAAATCCTAATAAAAATGAAAATGTTAATTCTATATGAAAAGATAAATAGCACCACATCAATTTCAATATGGAATATAATGAAAAATTTAAAAGTAAATATATGTGTACTTAAGTTGGTTGTTATATTTCTAATAGTTGATAACTAATCATGAATAAAATAGAAAGGTCTCATTTAAACTATTATCCATAGATAATACTACATCACTATAGAAATATGAAATATGGAAGGGACCACGATGGAAAGCTTAAACATATTACAACCTTGTTGCAATTTAAATATTTGAAGACTAAACTTAAATTTATTTACATATTTAAAACTTCAAGCATATAAACACTAATTTTTTTCTCAAAGAAGAACAATCCTTGTTAAAAGGATCCAATGGGGCCCATCCAATCCACACGAAACAAATTATTGGAAGATCACCAAAACACTCTTAAGGGAGCGAAGAATAGCACAATATAAGATATAATATCAACACTGTTCTTAAGGAAAAGGTTTTTACATGATTGCGTAAAATTTGCATAGTCTGCCTCATGATTACGGTGGTCATGTCACATATTAACTATGTGTGCAAAGTGAGTAGTTACAACTTTTGAAAGAAATGAAATTTGGAATGTTCTATTTCATCATTATAGTTCTTCTAGTTTTCCTTATTTTTGAATTTAACATTATACGTAAAGAATTTTCTTTTACTTTAAATGAATAATATAGATTTTATTAAAGCTTGGATGAGATCTTAATTCATAACCCTTCACATATTATATATCAACACTTTCCAAGCAAATGTCTGCTGAAATTTATATTGTACCAGATTTAAGATTTAAGATTTGATTAAACTGAATATGCATATTCTTGATGATAGAGAAAATAATTAAATATTTCGCAAACCAGCATGGATGAAATTGTTCTTGCTTTTGAAATGTGTCAGTGACTACTGGAAGGAAATCGATTATATTTCTCCCTGTCATGGCGAAAAATCATAATTTGGTATTAAATAGCTCCATGCAGTCTGGTTTTATCTTTTGCAGCAATTAGGATCTGGAATGTTGCCTGAACAGTTCGGACACGATGCTAACATCTCAGCAATTTCAAGCAGATTATCAATTCATTTATTGTTGGCCATGCCTTCATTTGTATTCATTTTTTCCTTCGGGATAGATCGACCAGAGACCGCTAGAGAAAACACAACGTTGAGCGCAAGCAACACTACCATAATTTTCAGAAGCATTGATCTCACCATACTAACTGCCAAAACTTGTCTAATGTAAAGAAATGTATTCGGTTTACTAATAAAGGGAAAAAAGCTGGGTGAATATCTGAAGTGATGCAGAGCAAAGATCGAGAATGGCTATGGATAGAGAAAGTAAATCATATATATAGAGAGACATACGACGAGCGGAAGCGTATGAAGAGGTCAAAATTGAAATTCGCTGAGGAAAGGTGATATTCAAAGTAAAAGTGTTGATGCAGCGAGACGGTGATTCAGAGCGAAGATCGAGGATTGCGATGGATAAATAGAGGAGGCCGTATCTATACAGGAAGATGATGAATGTACAAGCGTATTAATAGGTCAATATTGAAATTCGCTAAGAGTAGTGATATTCAATGTTAAACTAGGACGCGTTGAAGTTGCTGCAATTCAAGACGAGGCAAAAGGGCTTTCGCGGTCTTCAAAGGTGCTTTTATTTTTAAGGGACTCGTTTTATTCGGACCAAACATTAAAATTAGAATTTCATGTATATTCTATAATTTTTTTATTTTTATTTTTATTTTATTCAATAATTAGTGTTAGTGTTTTTATATAAGTAAAAAAGTTTTTGAAATATATTAAATATTTTATGTTCAATAATTTTTATTTTTTAATAAATAGCATTTATATTACTAATTTAAATGTAATGTTATAAATATTCATATTTTTTCGGTGGATTACAACTTATAATTGAAAATAGAAACACAATTAAAAGAAGACACTAAGAAAAGAGAGCAAGAGTAGAGGGAGGTGGAAATGAATTTCATTATCTGATTTGCCCCATACATTATTGGGGTCAAAAGTGTCCACAAGAGGTTCTTAATTATCATTACCATCTTTAATATTATCATCTTGCTTATCTTGAATAGCAACTCAAATAATAAAAATAGAAAGAGCCAACTTAGGGAACTTGCCAGAGTTTGGCTAGTGAGTAGTCCTATCAACAAAATTTGGAGGAGAAGTAGAGCAATGGTTACTAGTATGCAACCATAATCATTGTGAAGGATCTCTTTTGATAAGAGGTAAATAGGCCTAAGAATGAGCATCTCAATTTCCATGAGTACAATCAGCTTTGCAATTTCTCTATTTCCCTATTTTTTTTCTAAATTATAATATTCATATATATAAAATATTACAAAGATATTTTTCCATTGATGGATGAAAAATGTCAAAGAAAGATCACAAGATGAACTACCAAAAAATGTTCCTAGAGTAATTTTTTGAAGAGCTCATATAGAAATAACAACTATACTCAATACATTACAATATTTGTTAGAATACATAAAATTCTAACCTCTTATGACAATAGCCAATGGTATTTTGACATTTATACTAGAGAATATCCCACAAAATTATATTGAATGATAGTTAAGAGATAGTGTGATGACCATAGGGAATAAAAATTTCAACCACCATATTAATCACTACATTGGTACCTTTTTTCCATTGTTAGAAAATTATGTGAATTCATGTCTTTAGGGTAACAATAGTTTGTATGTGGGAAAAAATTTATTAGGTAGTTTTAGAGTCTTATTGAGTCATTAGTTGTGCACTTAGTCATGCATAGAATTCAATTGGAGTGGATAAAATAAAGTGCAAGAATTTTCAAGGGATTAAGGATTGGTCATCAGGGATACAACATTCTCTAGGAAAACAGGTAGGGGTGTCATAAAAAATAAACCCCAAAAAATAAATATGAATGAAGTTATTTGGTGTCATGGATGATAACTATAGCAAAGAAAACCAAACAAAAACTAGAAATGCTTTAGCTAAAAAAAAATCATATTTATTAATTTGATGAATGCACAAAAAGGTTACAACATCCATGTTAATAGATACATTGAAATATCTTACAATGACAGTCATAGGAAAACTTGTATTTAGGCATACAAACCAAGATGAAAATAATTGAAACAATATATTAGTTTGGTTTGGCATATTCCAATAGAAACTATAGAAATTGTGGGAGAACATAGAAATTTCTTTCCAACACTCCCCCTTAATTTTAACCATCAACAATCCCTAAATTTTGTCTTAAATATTCAAAGTTATCCTTTGGTAATGTCTTAGTAACAATATATGCTAATTGATTTTTGGCTCTACAAAATTCAAGACAAATTTCTCCATTATTGACCAATTCCTTGATGAAGTGGTACCTCATATCAATGTTCTTGATCCTCTGGTGAAAGATATGATTCTTTGATAATGCAATGGATGAATTATTATAAAAAAGGACTGGTGCTAGTTCATCTTGATCATGCAAAAATTTGATAAAACTCAATGCATATATATTGCTTGAAAAGTTACAGTAGTTGCGACTAAAAAAATAGGAATAGGGCATTATATCTTTATGAGAGATGAAACACTAGGGTTAGGACCTATTCCACTTAGTTTCACTCAAGAAAACCCTAGAGATCTCAATCAAAGGATGTAATGAAGAAAAGAGATCTACAATAGGGTGTCCTAGGGTATGACTAATAACTAAGGAGGGGTTCACCACCAAGCTAGGACTTGGAAAGACTAGTAGCATGTAATATTTAATGATTAACCTAATGATATGCAAGACTTTACTAAATGACCTAGAAATGAATGCAAAATAGAATGTAAAACTAGGAGATCAAAGGTATGCACCTAAAAGCCTATAAGAGCTTGAATGAAGACTTGAAATGTTAAAAACACTAGATTTAATGCATATTGGGACTCATACACCAGTTTGCATGATTTAGTCCCATATTAGGGTTTTTGGGAAGGAATAGGAATCTAACAGAGATAAGTCTAAAACACTTAAATCTAGAAATTTCACTATACTGGGACTCATACGCTAGAAGTGGTGTATCAGTCTTTCTTTATTTTTTGAAGGATCAGGATCCAAATCTCCTCTTTAACCTCTACTCAATCTTCTCAACCTAATTTTCAGATCTGAATTTCCAAATTCTACTCTATAGATGTCTTCCAATGATCTCCTAAATAAGGTGACAACTTGGACAACTTTGTGTACCATAAAAAAGGAAACTTGCTTGATTTGGGGAATAATTGATGATAATTTTGACTTAATAAGGTGTTGGTTTGGTGTTGTGATGTGTTTTTC
Organism: Sequoia sempervirens; assembly: GCA_007258455.2. Taxonomy (NCBI): domain Eukaryota; kingdom Viridiplantae; phylum Streptophyta; class Pinopsida; order Cupressales; family Cupressaceae; genus Sequoia; species Sequoia sempervirens. The sequence goes on from VDFB02338372.1 coordinate 10,212,295, forward strand.
GCACCCATGCTAGGTTTTGGACTCTTTTCAATGCATTTAACAATGTCTTGTGAAGGTGTTTTAAAGTTTTGTAAAAGAATTTCACACTTTTCTAGACTTAATAAGCCCATTCCCCCATAATTCAACATTATAAAATATTTAATTACATCCTCACATCAATCTAGAAGGCTTATGAATTGAACTTAATGTTAGTCTAGTGTTGTAATGTGTCCTACACATTCACATTGGAAGATGTGCCTTCCAAGGCTATGTGGACCTCATTTTAGTGTTGTAAAGTGTATTTAGTCACATTTTCACATTGAATTTTGTGTCCCAAGCCCTAATTGACCTTTACATCATCATTAATAGGCCCCTATTATTCCATATTATGCATCTTGAGGCATAAATTGATCAAATAACTGACAAAGTCATCATATATACCTACCTTATTTCCTTACTTCCTAGCATCCTCACTAGAAAATGGGCCTGATAGAATGAGGGTTGGATTGAACCATTTACTAATTCAATGCTCCGGGTCTCACTTTAGAAAACCCCTGGTGTTGCTGCCTCTACCAAACCTATAGGTTCCCAAATTAACTTTGGCACCCCTAGTCTTTGCTGCCAACCCTGCTTTCAATGTTCCAAATCAATCACCATGCCTTAACTAAAACATTCCTTGGTGTTCTTCCTTTCATGCCATTCCTAGCCTTCAATCCCTTGAAGACTAGCTCATACCAACACTATCCAACTATGTTACAGGGGTGTGTGATAGTTTTCCAGGCTTCCAAAGTCATCTTCCTAAGTCATCTACCATAGAGTCTAGAACCAACAATGGGTTCAGTTCTTCATCATCTTCTTAAAGTTCCTGTTCTAGAGTTTGGCAGGGTTACAAACCTTGATTTCCTTTCCGCCCTTTCAACAATATTAATAGTCCACAACTGCTCACTGTCAATAGCTTGAAACAATCTTCTTTTAGGCACCTTAGTTCTTTTTCCAAACACCAAAAGATTCTTGGGGTTCGAGACTTTGTCAGTCTATACCCAAGTGTCAATCTTGTTTCTTCTAGGACCAGAGTTTCCTTCCTCCAATTTCTGACCTGCTCAATATTTTCCAACCTCACATTCACTGGTAAGATTTCTGACTCTTTTTTTTTCTTGCCTTTCCAGAATCCCCTGCATACACCATTAGACTCACCCCTGCCATGTTAGATTCAAAGATTTAATAGTCTTTCCTTGCCAAGCTTCAAGCTCACCTAGGAAAGATCACTGGAGCATGCTTCTTTTGCGCCACTTCCAAAACTTTTATATACACTATATACAACTAAGGAGTTTAACATTACTTCCAAGAAACCCATACTGCGTGGTACAGCGTGGAAGCAGGTTAAAACCCCATGTGGACTGAATTAACCAGTCAAAGCTGAAACTTAAGAAAGAAAAAAAAACACAGCAAATAAAACTCTACAACGTATTTCAGACAATCCCTACGTTATTACAGTGCTTTAACAACAGCCTCAGCACATACTTCACGTGTTAAGATTATTTCCTTACATTCTTTTTCAGAAAGAAAATCATAAAACAGAGTAAAAAGAAACTTTTGCGCAGGAACTGGTATTTTCTTTTTTCTCTAAAAAGACTGCCATCACTAAAAGACCACTAATCTCCTCAAAATGTCAGGATCCTTCTTCCCAAACCGAAAAAAATCAGTTAGGTTAAAAATTCTAGCTCAAAAGTGGAAAAAAACATTTTTTCGAAAACACACTGTGTTTTGCGATTTTCACCAAAACCTAGGGAAACGCCTACAAAACAAGTTTCCATTTTATTTTAAATTTACCTAAGCTTCAAAGAGGTCCCTTTACACCTTATCAATGGTGTATGAGACCATTACAAAACAAAACAAAAAGATTAAGAGAAAAACATTAAAATTACGCTTGTATTCAAGTAGGTGCTCCTGCACCATTCTCCCCCTCTCAACATGAAGATCAAGGACTGGAAGGTGGTATCAGTTTCAGGTCAATGCCAAGCTTCTTGAATTTTTCCTCTTGTACCCATGTAGCCTCTGAGTCAGGTTTGCTCTTCCACTTGATAAGGTGTTCCATGTATACCTTATTCCTTGTTGCTTTCTTCACCCTGGACTCCAAGACCTTCTCTGCCTGAGCTTTCTCTTGACTGGGAAGGGGTATATTGCTGATATCTTTAAGGATTTCTTATCTTTTTTGAACTTCATCATAGACTGTACCCTTGTACCTGATCAAATCAGCAACGTTGAAGATTGGAGATATGCCCAAATCTGATGGAAGTTCCACCTTGTATGCATTCTTTCCATACTTAGCTATCACCTTGCATGGTCCTACCCATTTCATTTGCAACTTGGTGGACATCCCCTTCTGCAATCTAGATTTGTTGAGGTGAACCATCACATAATCACCCACCTGGAACTGCACATCTCTTCTTGTCTCATCAACTTTGTCCTTCAACTTTTGTGTTGCTATTGTGATTGTCCTCTTAACCTGCTCATGAATCTCCTTCATGGTTTGAGTGAAGTCTTCTGCATGTCCACTCCTATTCTCCATTGTTCCAAGGTCTATGAGCTCACAAACTCCTCTTGGATGCATCCCATACACAACTTCAAATGGGCTTTTTCCTGTAGTTCTGTTCACACTATCATTGTATGCATATTCCGCTTGGGAAATCACCATATCCCACGTTTGCCCATATTCCTTTGTCAAGCACCTCAATAGGTTACCTAACACTCTGTTAACCACCTTAGTTTGACCATCAGTCTGAGGATGGTAAGCTGATCCAAATGATAAATTAGTTCCCAATCTGCTCCATAGTGTTTTCCATAAATGACTCATGAATTTTACATCCCTATCAGAAACAATATTCAATGGAAATCCATGGATTCTCACAACTTCCCTGAAAAAGAGATGGGCAATATAGCTTACATCATGTGTAGTCTTGCAAGGAATAAAGTGACTCATCTTGCTAAATCTGTCCACAACTACAAAAACACTATCAAAACTAGATTTAGTCTTGGGAAGACCCACCACAAAATCCATGCTCACACACTCCCATGGTTTGTTCAGAATAGGCAAGGGCTGATATAACCCAGCATTGCTAGCTCCCCCTTTGGCTCTCATGTAAACAACACACTGTTCAACATACTTTCTAACATCTCGTGCTAACTTAGGCCAATAGTAAAACCTTTGTACCAGCTCTAAATTTTTGTTAATACCAAAATGCCCACTAAGACTACCATTGTGTTTTTCTTGGATCAGATTTTCTCTCATTGATCCTCTTGGGACACATAACAGATTGCCCTTGAATAACAACCCATTTTGCAATGTATACTCAGCATATTGACTGTGAAAATGATTTGCAAAGTCTAAACATACCTTGTAGGCTTCGGAAAAATCTTCGTCATCACCATAGAGATCCTTAAAACTTTCCAATCCTATGCTTTTTAGCTGTATCTCTTGGACTGTCAACATCCTCGTGCTTAATGCATCTGCCACTTTGTTTTGCTGTCCCTTCTTGTGCTTAATGGTAAATGTGAAAGCTTGAATGTACTCCATCCATTTTAAGTGCCTATTGCTTAACTTCTCCTGGGTATTGATATAACTAAGTGCCTGGTTATCCGTGAAGACCACAAACTCTTTGGGTAGCAAATAATACCTCCATTTCCTAAGGGACTGCACTAAAGCATAAAGTTCTAGATCATAGGTGGAGTTTTTTTGTTTAGCTTCATTGAGTTTTTCACTGAAGAAGGCTACAGGTCTACCTTCTTGGCTAAGGACTCCTCCTACTGCTACTCCACTTGCATCACACTCAACTGTAAACAATTTATCAAAACTAGGCAATAACAAGATAGGTTGTGTTGCCACTTCTTTTTTCAACTTTTCAAACCCTTTATCAGCTTCTAAAGTCCACTTAAACTTTGTTTTCTGACCACCCTTGATTGTATCTAACACTGGTGCACATATACCACTAAAATTCCTTATAAACTTCCTATAAAACTGAGCCAAACCATGAAAACTTCTTACCTCAGTTGTTGTGGTTGGTGTAGGCCAGTTTAGGATAGCTTCTACCTTACTTGGATCCATCTTCAGCGTTCCTTGAGATACCACAAAGCCTAGATACACAAGCTCTTGTTTGAAGAACTCACACTTCTCAAGGTTGATTGCCAACTGTTCTTCTTGCAACCTTTTGAGTACCATCTCTACATGCTTCAAATGTTCTTCTGCTGTCTTACTAAAAATCAGTATGTCATCCAAGTAAACTACCACAAAAATACCTGTGAAATCTTTAAGCACCTCATTCATTAATCTCATGAATGTGCTAGGGGCATTCGAGAGGCCAAATGGCATCACTTTCCACTCATATAAACCATCATTCATCTTAAAAGCTATCTTCCATTCATCACCTTCCTTAATTCTGATTTGGTGATACCCGCTCTTAAGATCTAGCTTAGTGTAAAATTTTGCACCTCCAAGGCAATCCAATAAATCTTCAATCCTAGGTATTGGAAATATATACCTAATTGTTATTCTATTTATTGCTCTAGAATCAGTACAAAGTCTCCATTTACCTCCTTTTTTAGTTGCCAAAACAACTGGGACTGCACATGGACTAATACTCTTTTGAATCAGACCTTGATTCAGCAACTCTTCCACTTGTCTTGCCACCTCTTTGTTCTGCTCAGGGGTCAGTTTGTATGCTGCTTTGTTAGGAAATGAGGCTCTAGGTATTAAGTCAATTTGATGACTTATTGCTCTCTTGGATGGTAGAGTGGATGGTGTTCCATCACTCACAATGCTTTTGTATTTTTCTAGCAGCCTTTGAACTGTTTCAGGTATGACTGTCTTCTCAGCCTTTCTTGCTCTTTGGATTGCATTAGGACCACATAACCTTCATTCCCTTGGTGTAGATCCTTGATGAACTCTTTACCACTGCTCAACATAATGTTTGGAACCTTGGATTGCCCTTCATCTTCCTCAATCAACGATTGCAGCTTGAAAGTTTTCCCATCCTTCTTGAATTCTATGGTATTCTCCTTTCCATGATATACAACACCTCTATCATATTTCCATGGCCTGCCAAGAAGAAGATGGCATGCATCCATGGGCAGTATATCACAAATCAGCTTGTCCTTGTAGCCTCCTATTGAAAATTCCACTGTAACCTACTCATTCACTAAGACACTTTGCCCTTTGTTCAACCATGTGACCTTGTAGGGATTGGCATGAGGTACCTTCTGCAATTTTAACTTATTTACTGCCTCCTCAGATATTATATTATCCATAGAACCAGAATCTACAATAACCTTGCATACCTTTCCCAATATCTTGCACCTTGCTCGAAACAAAGCTCTCCTTTGCTTGGGTTCTTCCTTGACTGGTTGTCTGATTAGCACTCTACTATACATCATACTTTCACCTACTTTTGATTCTATATGACTAATCTCAGGTATCTTTACACTCATGTTGTCCTCTTGTGCATAAGCTACTCTTTTCTCGTGGCTAGATGAAGCTTTCTCTGGGCACCTATAAGCTGGATGGCCTAGCTGATTGTAGTTATAACACTTCATGGTGGCAAAGTAAGAGTTACTTCTTCCTGCTCCTCTACCTCTATTTGAACCTCCTTGAGGTCCTCTTCCTCTATTAAAACCTCCTCTTGATGAAGTTTCACCTCCATGCTCAGTAAGCTTTGATTCTCCTTGGCTTCTTTGGTCACCACCTCTTCCTTGGTAACCTCCACGCTGTCCTCTTTGATCTTTGCCTCTTCCTCTGCCCTTTGAGGACTGATCATGCTTCCTTTTATTCCTCTCTTCAATCTTGATAGCTAGCTGATAACATTGGTGGACTGTCTTGGGGCTGAGCAAAGCCATCTCTTCTTGTATATTCCATTTCAAACCGTTGAGGTATCTAGCCACTTTTAGGCTCTCATCTTCTGCCACATTCGATCTCAAACAAAGTTTCTGAAACTCTTCCGTGTAGGTGTTTACATCTTGGTCTTTTTGTCTTAAACTCTACCTCTTCTTGTGGAGTTGGATCTTGTAATCATCCGGCATATAGGCTTCTTTCACTTTAGCAACCATTCCTTTCCAGGTTGATATAGGTTGCTTACCTTCTTTCTCCCTTTCAGTCTGAATAAACTTCCACCAAGTTAACGCTGATCCTCTCAACCTTGATTTTGCAACCTTCACCTTTTGTGCTTCTGTAACTCCATCACATTCGAAGTGGTTCTCCATTCCTTCTATCCAGTCCATGACTAAGTCAGGTTCCATCTTTCCACTAAATAGTGGCACTCCTTCAACTGATTTTCCACTCAAAGCTTTTAATGCCTTCAAGAAAGGCTCCTCCTTCAAGACGGGGTCAGGTTCAAGGGTCTTATCTTCCTCTGCAACCTCTTCTTCTTTTGGAATTCTTCCTTCAAACTGTGCACTCCTCACTGCTGCCTCAAGTTGAGCTATTCTTTCCCTCAACTACTTATTGTCTTCTTCTTGCTCTTCAACCATCTTTGCTAGTTCTGCGTTGGTCACCATGGTGGAAGTATCACTTGACTCTATCTATGGCATGCAAGATTCCTTTCCCAAATATTTAGCTATGCTCTGATACCAATCTGATAGAACGAGGGTTGGATTGAACCATTCACTGATTCAATGCTCCGGGTCTCACTTTAGAAAATCCCTAGTGTTGCTTCCTCTACCAAACCTATAGGTTCCCAAATTAACTTTGGCACCCTTGGTCTTTGTTGCCAACCCTGCTATCAATGTTCCAAATCAATCACCATGCCTTAACTAAAACATTCCTTGGTGTTCTTTCTTTCATGCCATTCCTAGCCTTCAATCCCTTGAAGACTAGCTCATACCAACACTATCTAACTCTGTTACAGGGGTGTATGATAGTTTTCCAGGCTTCCAAATTCATCTTCCTAAGTCATCTACCACAGAGACTAGAACCAACAATGGGTTCAGTTCTTCATCATCTTCTTAAAGTTCATGTTCTAGAGTTTGGCAGGGTTACAAACCTTGATTTCCTTTTAGCCCTTTCAACAATATTAATAGTCCACAACTGCTCGCTGTCAACAGCTTGAAACAATCTTCTTTCAGGCACCTTAGTTCTTTTTCCAAACACCAGAAGATTCTCGGGGTTTGAAACTTTGTCAGTCTATACCCAAGTGTCAATCTTGTTTCTTCTAGGACCAGAGTTTCCTTCCTCCAATTTCTGACCTGCTTAATATTTTCCAACCTCACATTCACTGGTAAGATTTCTTACTCTTTTTTTTTCTTGCCTTTCCAGAATCCCCTGCATACACCATTAGACTCACCCCTACCACGTTAGATTCAAAGATTTAATAGTCTTTCCTTGCCCGGCTTCAAGCTCGCCTAGGAAAGATCACTGGAGCATGCTTCTTTTGTGCCACTTCCAACACTTTTATAAACACTATATACAACTAAGGAGTTTAAAATTACTTCCAAGAAACCCATACTGCGTGGTACAGTGTGGAAGCAGGTTAAAACCCCATGTGGACTGAATTAACTAGTCAAAGCTGAAACTTAAGAAAGAGAAAAAAACACAGCAAATAAAACTCTACAACATATTTCAGACAATCCCTACATTATTATAGTGCTTTAACAACAGCCTCAGCACATACTTCACGTGTTAATATTCTTTCCTTACATTCTTTTTCAGAAAGAAAATCATAAAATAGAGTAAAAAGAAACTTTTGCACAGGAACTGGTATTTTCTTTATTCTCTAAAAAAACTGCCATCACCAAAAGACCACTAATCTCCTCAAAATGTCGGGCTCCTTCTTCCCAAACCGAAAAAAACCAGTTAGGTTAAAATTTCGAGCTCAAAAGTGGAAAAAAAACATTTTTTCGAGAACACACTGTGTTTTGCAATTTTCACCAAAACCTAGGGAAACGCCTACAAAACAAGTTTCCATTTTATTTTAAATTTACCTAAGCTTCAAAGAGGTCCCCTTACACCTTATCAATGGTGTATGAGACCATTACAAAACAAAACAAAAAGATTAAGAGCAAAACATTAAAATTACGCTTGTATTCAAGTAGGTGCTCTTGCACCAGGGCCCCTCTAGGACTAATTCTCCATCTATGATGAATGAGTCCTTTCCAGGTGGGACTAATTCACTCAAGGTGGTGAATGAGTCCCATTTGGGCCATTTTTGACTTTTAAGTAGGAAATTTTGGGATTTAAGTTTATTATTCTTTCATGTCAGCCTCAAGGGTCTAATTTATGCATAAATTAGGAGAATTGCCTATAAAATAAAGTATTGAAACCATAATTCATAATCTCTTAACTCATTCATACATATTTTATCATTCATCCATCATCTATCTTCTCTATCAAGCCAAGCAAGTTAAGGTTTCATCATTGCAAGTCATCAAGATAGCCTCTAGAGACATTCAAGGGAAGATTCTTCATGTTTTGCTACATAAATTCAAGATGAATCATCATGGAAAGGTACTAATCCATCCATTTCATGTTCATTCTTCATATTATTTATTCATTTGGTTTAATTACCTAAAAGGGGTTTGACCAAAGCAAACCCCCATGCCCTAACATTCAACATTTATCTTTGTCTTCTTGTGTGTTTCCAGAATTAGGCATCTTTGAAGCTTGAGATTAATTAAGAATCAAGTTTCAAATATTTGTAAGTCTTCTCTTCATTTTCCAAGTCAAAATATCAACAAAAAGTCACTTTCAGACCCAGAAATTAGACTTTCAAAGGTGGGCACCTGTCAGGAGCCAAAGTGCAGACCAGAGATTGTACTTTCCACCTTTGGATTTTCAAAAATTAAAAAGTGGACTAATTCACCATGGGTGGAAAATGAGTCCCACTTCTAGGCTTGAAACAAGTTTTCTTTAGTTTTGGATACCCATTTGTTCAAAATGGGCTCCAGAACTATTTCCCAAATTTGGGACTAATTCACCCAGAATGGAAAATGAGTCTCACTAGGCCTAAAAATTAGGATCAACAACATTTTAGAAGTCATCTCCAGTCTCCAATAGGATCTCACATGCACACATTCAGTTTCATCCATTTATGTTTCAGATTACTATTCATTTCTAGGTGTTTTTGCATTACACAATGTGTTTTCCATCACTTTGCATATCTTAAGTTTTGCATTAATAATCAACATATTCCTTCAATTTTTTACATTTATTTTATCCCATTACATCCATCCTCACATTAATACCAAGTGTAGACATTTGTCATTTTGGCCCATCTCTCTCCTTTTAGGTGAAAAACCCAAGAAGTGCAAGAGAGTATTAGGTACCAAAATCTTTGTCCACACTTTGAACACTTGACAACTTTTCTCCAATATTGATCCTCAACATGTATTCAACCTAGATCTAAAGGTCACACACTAAAGAGAGGAATTTTTTTTGTTTTGTTAGTAGAAAGGGGTTTGTCTTGGTCAAACCTCGTTTTGGTAATCAAACCTTGTAATGAAATCAAATGGAAAGGAGGAATAATGAATGAACAAAATGATATGCTACAACTCACCAAACCCTAGGAATAAAGTGATGCAAGCATGTATGAAATTTCTCCAATGGATGTAGATCTTGACTCTTTTCTTGAATGTGATATATCTTGATTTGAACACTTTCTTGAATCATAAAACCCTACATCACAAATGTTAGCTCAAAAACAAACATGATGCATGATGACTTTGACATGATGCTTGATACTTGTATAATTCTCTAAAAAAATTCATAATCAACTCTTCAATTCTCTTGTAAACTCCAATTTTCTATTAGGAATGCTCTCATGAAAGTATTAGGTGAAAATGAGTGAAATAACCTTGTATTTATACTTGTTTATGATAATTTTCCTGAAATTATAGCACCACGAGCTGACATCAAATCTAGGAGAATAAAATACTAACAAGAATTTCAATTTAAACTAATTTTAAGCCACATGCGACTCATATACCAAAATTGGTGTATGAGTCCCATTATGCCAAGCTATGGGACACATTTTTCAAGAAATTTTTAGATTCATGTGAAATCAAGATTGGGGGCCCAAAACTTAGGTGGGAATCATATGCCCAAGGTGGCATATGAGTCCCAGATCACTAAATCTTGGCCACACAGTATAAAAATACTTGAATTATGATTAGATGTTGTTTTAGGTTAGGATTATCCTCAGAAAGATGTATTAATTAAGGCTTGTGGATGAAAAATAAGGCCAATTAAAGCATAAAGAAGCCCAATTAATGATGAAAAACCTAGATTAGTTTGAAAGTGTGGCACAACACTTTACAACACTCCAAAAAGGCACCATTAAGTCCATTTACTTTACAAGGTCCCAAGACCTAATCTGAATGTGTTAAACACATTACAACACTAAATCAAGGCCACATTAAGCTTATTTAAATAGGGAGGACCCAAACATGCACAAAACTGTAGAGGGATACATTTTTTGTTCCCATAGCTGCTACAATTTCTACTTTTATTGAAGAAAATATCACTATAGGTTGCTTCTTTGATGCTCATGAGATAGCTCTAGATCCAACATGAAATATATGTCCTAATGTACTTTTCCTATCATCTATACTACCTAAAAAATAACTGTTAGTGTATGTAAGCAAAATTGATAGAAATAGAAATATACATAAAACATAATTTAAATCAAACCAAATGCAATGCAAACCTCAAAATATTGAATGTAGTATGTTGACTTGTTGAAGATTTGAATGTGGCTTCTCATGATTCCAACAACATGAAATTGGCATAAAAGATGTTGATGTAGATAGAGTGTAGATATAAAAATGACAGGGATAAAGGTATTTTATAGAAAATATAATTTTGAATGAAGGGTTGAGATTTCACCATGGCATCTCACACTTATCCTACAATAGAGTCACATTTATCACATCTCAACACAAGGTTCTATGAATAAACATTCTTATACTACATCACATAATTTTCATATGCATACATCCCTCCATATAGAAAACATACACATTCATGCATAATACACACATTTTAGAGCCTCTCTTTGAAAATACCAAAAAAATATCATCTAATTTTATTTATATTTAAGGTGAGTCAATAGACCCTTACTTATAATAAGCTTCTTATTACATCATTCTGATTTCTCGGTATCAGAAAGAGTAAATTCCTCTAGGTCATCATCTGAGTTTACTTCAAACTTAATAGAAGAGGATGGTTGAGCGTGTAGGCTTTCCTTTTCATCTTTAGTCAACAAGGGTGCATTGGGTCCACACCCTAGAGGCCAGTCCTAGATTGTGGAAGGCTTTCTGATCTTAGGTGTTCACCTTTCCTAAATCTTCAAGCCTCTCTCTAGGTTGAGTCATGTAAGGGCTTGAACTAGAGTTTCATCATTTGGAATTTTTGATTTAACCTTCGTCTTAGTGTTTCCTTCCTTTATGTCATTCCTATGTGAAGTTCTAATAGTTTTCACTTTCCTTCATCTTTCCCTTGACCTTCCCATTCCTGCATTCAATTCAGGTTCAGTCAATACTCAAGACATCCAAATTTTGGGTCAAGGGTCAGCTACCCCTATCAACTATGGTAGACTCAAAAGGCCTAGAGTTGAACCCTAAGCTCTGATACCAAATTTAATAACCCATTCAAAATTATTACTTAATTAATATTATTGTAAATGACACATGAATATACTCCAAATTAAAAAGACATAACTAGTGGTTAAAGTCAATCATAGCTACACATGTCCATTTAAAATGAGTCAAATATTCTTATAATCACTTCAAAAGTCAATTACAATATCAGGTTTGACTTGGATCTCAAAGCCACAAAGTCAATACAATGTACACACTTTACATCAAATACATGAATGTATTACATCAAGAGACATCTTAGAATACAATAGTCTTGTGAACAAATAAGGTTCTTCTTTGATGCTCACCTCCACTGGTGGATGAGAACATGGTTGAAGTACTTTACCACTCAACCATGAAGCTTATGCTTCATCAGAATTCTTCTGACTTGAAGAATGCTTGACCCTAGATGAAAAGTTTAGTAAGAGAACAATATGCAAGGTGGAATCTAATATGTTCCCATACATCAACATGTAATTCTATCTACAAGTTAGAAAATAAAATTCATGATTTATGCTAGGAATGGAAGAGAGTGAAATCATAGAGTTCATAGATACATAATGAACTATATTGTTTGGCCAAGCATAATAAATGTGTTGCAACAACACAAACAATAGGTTCTAGTAAAAAAAATCTATACTCTCTGAACTCCATTTCGGCACCCATCCTGGAAGGTAACTTTCAACTATACATCTCATAGCAGCTATCTACCCTCTAGCAACATTTACCCATACGTTCTCTAGTCAAGTAAGGTATCACCGCTCTATTCAAGTATTTAAAATATTCTTTCACAAATGTCTTCAAAAGAAGAAAAAATATTATGATATATATTATAAACAAAAATTAGATTTATGATTCATAGAGTAATTCAACAATCAGTCATATCATTCTTATGACTATTTTCTACTTATCATCTTAAGCATTTTCCTTTAAATTTTTTTTACTAAAAACAAAAGAAGATATGTCACAAGTATGTGTATGTATATAGATGAATTCTATGTGCATAAACATATATGTGCCTACTTATGTTTAAAATTTGTGCATACATTCTAAAATAATTATAAAATTTAGATTTGCAAACTTAAAATAGTATTCCCTTGACATTTCTTGTCAAAAGAAAATAGTCTGAACAAGTCTATGCTAATAGTTTCACACATACTATTATTGCATTTTCACAACTGTGATACTCTAACATTGTTATTTTCATAAGAACATTCATTGTTTAAGCAAAACAAGTACTGTTTCCTACGAAATAGTTGTAAATCTAGCTTTTTACATATGTACATTCATTGTTTGAATAAAACAAGTATTGTTTCCTACTAAATAGTTATAGAACAAGTTTTTCACATATATACATTCATATTTTTAAGCAGAACAAGTATTTTTTCCTACCAAGCAGTCATAAAACTAGTTGTTTTCAACTAAAAAATTTATTGAGCAAGGTTGTCTCTAGCTATAATGATAACCTTTTAACAAAAGAGAGTTGTTTACAAAAGATTAACCACTATTTACATCAACACATTATTGTTTCAAGCTAAATAGTTACATTTAAACACAAATAATGTTGTTTCCTCTGTTTTCTAATCTCAAGTTGTTTACATGCTCACTATCAAGTGGCTCCCTTGCAAGAAGAAATAAGATATAAGAAGACTATTACAAAGATATTCACTATCTCAACGAGATTCGCTATCTCAAGGAAACAAGAGAAATCCACCACTAAAACTTTATTCCATTTGTAACCTTCAACTCACTACCTCTAGTAACTTCAAGCACACTGAGAATGTAGACCGTTCTGCTCACTGCTTTAGAGTCAAGTATTAACCTAACACTCAGATCACCACACTTAATCAAATACACATAATTTTCATCCCTTCCATAGATACACACTCATCTCCAATAATTTAACTTACTTACATATTATCCATGACCTAAACCATCTCAATTAGGTTGGCCTTAACAAAATGTATGTAGCTAAAACATGCAACACCAAAATAGGTTGGCACCAAACACCTCCACGATGGAAATAAGTGAAGGAAAACCACACCAATGGTTAACGAGGATCCAATTCCATATCACCATGCTACTTAATAGATTCACAATCTAGAAAGGTACCTCCATAAATAGTGCTAGCATGCTAGGTTGACCAAACCTGAACTAACAATGAAAGTGACCACATACATGCTTCTCCAAATCACATGGACCACATAGTAACACTCCAAAACATTGCACAACATCTTTAAATATTCCAAAATCATTAGAATATTTTCCAACTCTACCATAACCAACTTAAACTAAGAACACCATAATTTTGTGAATCTAGACACACTACCACACAACACAACTCACTAACCAACCTTGTTGAACACCTCAACACTTGAAACATCAAGGGGAAGTAGATACAAAAAATATAATCACATTCATAAATCCACAAGATAGGAAACCTTACTATGGAGAAATGCAGATCACACTCATTTCTCCTAGACAGCCTTCTACATAGATAAATAAACTATCAAACACAACTTTTACTATAGAACAATCTAAAACCTAGAAATTTGGATATAGAACCTCTGAATATCTTTGATCATCATATCCAAACCACACAAGCATATCTTAAACCATGAAGAAATTTAGAGCACAAAATTGAACACACCTCTATCACACTACACAATATTTTATTCAAATTTTCTCAAAAGTACTTGGAAACCAAGTGAACCTACTGCAACTACAACTCTTATCCATCATGATATCAATGACAACACTGATGATAGCATCACATCACCTTATTATCAAATCACAACACATCTATACTAGCATAAGTAGTTGAAACACCAACCATATCCATACTATTGACATCAATGACCAACACCAACAATTGTTGACATCAATGACAACACCAGTACCATACTTACAACATATATATTTAGAAAAATCATCAATAAAAAAATGGGATGATCTAAATTTTTTTTTGGAGAAAAGGAAGTTAATTAAAAATTTTCCCAAAAACTTCAATCATTTAGGTTCAAAATAGAACATGAAGTCACAATATCAAATCACATAAGTAATTTGAGATCTCTCATGAGGCAATTAGGAAAATTTAAGGCTCTAGTAGATGATGACGATGTTGGAGCTATATTATTAAACAAATTTCCTTTAAAGTTTAATAATATTATTTTAAAGCTTAGTCAGATAGTTTCTCAGGCCTTAGAAGATATAATTTCAGCCCTTTTAGTAGAATAAAAGAGAACAAATATAAAATTCTATACAAAAGTTGGTTTTCAATAGGAGATTGTGTTATATTCATGAAGCAATAATAAAAGATCAAGTACAAATAAAAGGGAAATTGCATGTTTCTACTATAAGAAAAATTATCACATAGTTTGGTCTTGTAGATTTTGAGCCAATGATCTTCTTAAAAGAAAACTGAAAGATCAATGAATTGAAGGTAACTTTGTTTTTATTGAGGATGAGAATGAGGATCCACCAAATGAATATTTTTTTGATAGTACTAAGGATGGATTAGTACTTTGAGACATCACATTGGAGGTTTGTGGCATTGGAGGTTGGAGAAATTTCTATAATCTCAAGTTAGATTCTCACTTTGAGATGGTGCTTTGCATGAGATGCATTTTTTCTTTCTTAATTACTTTCCTTGTTGATGTTGATGGATTTACACATATTATGAAGTTTTACTTTCATTCTATTGCATCCATAGAAGAAGAGACGCTCTGGGAAGATTCCTCCCTGACCTTCCATTCATTGATAACAATCCTAAACCACCTTATAATCTATTTGAGGAAGAAGGATACCAAGATATCAATCTATTTGCTGAAAACCTATTTGTTGAATTTCCATTTGACCCAGCTAATGAAGAACCTGAAGAAAATCTGTAATCAAGGGAAAAATAGATTGTTAGATGGTTAGATCAATAACATCAAAATCCATTGAAAATAACGAAGCACAAGGGAATACAATGAAAATAAAAGGGAATTATATCACCTGAATCCTCCATCTTCCATGTTTCACCTTCATTACAGGAATATGTAATACTAGGGGTTGTGTGATTGGTTGTTTTTTGATATTTTGGCATGGTTGTAGGTCCCAATTCATTTACATTTATGTGGTCTATGTGAAATGTGTTCACATTAGTTATGATAATTAAGTGCAAGATAGATTTGATATGTGTGTATATAGTGTCATCACAATAATTATGGTTTTCTAGATCTTGAAAAGAGCTATGTGATTATAGTGTCATCAAAAATTTAAGATTAAAATTATTATCATGAGTAGATATCAATTATATACCTATCAAAGCTAGTACTAAATTCATTAATTAATTCATGATTACTTCTACACATAGTAGACATCTTCTAAATTGAGTAGTTGGGATCAATAACAATGTTTTCAAAATTTTCCCAAGAGGAAATTCAAAATAACTCAAGAAACCATTGTATGAGTCCTATGAACTACCCAAGATTGATTAAAAAAGTCTTAACATCTTTATCAAATGTTTTAAAATCATTCCTCTATCTAACAAATTCTTATATATACATAGCACCTAATTCTCAATCACTAGAATCAAAATGAGGATAATAATTTTTATAATTTAACTAGATATGAGATTAGAAAATTTGGGGATACGTCTAAATTAGAATTTATTTATCTATTAGGTATTTAGACATGGGTAACCTATTTTTTCACTAAAAGAATTATTATTCAAGAATATTTTATTTTGAATGGAAATAGAAATTTCATGCTAGGAAATAGTTACTTCTTGATATGAGTAAGTCAACATGAATTTGACTATTAAAAATTAAAACATAATTACAATATACATAGCCTTTAGATTCATCATTTATTGGACAACAAGAATAATCTTCCCAAAAATGCTCCACTATGGAACCATTTTTCAAATAAAATCAACTATGTGCCTCAACCATATAACCATACACCTATATAGCACAATCATGTACATAAATAAGTATACTTATCCACTAGGTGACAACAAGAAATAATATTTAACTTAAGTATTGTAGCCACCTTTGAAATGCACCTAAGAGCTCATATATGACACTTGATAGTAGCAAGGGATATGAATCAACAATTAATTAATGGATTTTGCATATCAAAAAGACACTACTTGAATATTAGAGATCATCCTCAATCTTGCAAAAGGGGTTTTTCTTCCTCTTATATGGTATCATCAATCAAATGACATAGAAGAAAGTAAAATAAGTATGCAAACCTTCCTAAACAATGAAACCATTTGCTGATACTCAAATCTATTATCCACAATTCTATACTAGACACAAGTCCTAGACCAAGGGATGCATTTAATTTTTGATGATGAGGCATAGCTCATTAATAGATTGTGCATAGTTAAATAAAAATGAAAAGTAGGAGGGAACCATATGTATTAAGATCTACAAGATCAACAAGGTTGATTGAAGACATTATAGAAATTTTAATTATACAGAAATATAAGATGAATACATTTTAAACAAACCATATCCTAGGAACTATAACACCTAGAATATTTCTCACTAAGAAGATAGCTTTCTAGTTTACTATAGTGTAATACCTAAATAATTCTATTACAAAATTACAATAAATTGCATAGAAAAATAATTATATGAAACAAGTTTTCAATCCCAAAGATGAGTTTCCTCAAATTTATATGGAATTGCATATGCTCTTTGAATTCATAATAAGCATAACCCTCAACAAATTATTGAAACATTAGATCTCTCTCTCTCTCTCTCTCTCTCTCTCTCT
>VDFB02338372.1:10229761-10301826 GCA_007258455.2 Sequoia sempervirens
CCTCTATCTCTCTCCCACTCCCTCCCTCTCTCTCTCAACTCTCTCCATCATACCCCCTCTCCCTCTCTTAGGTCTCTCTCTCACTCAATCCCTCTATCTCTCTCCCCTTAATGCTTAAACCATCTACCCTCTCCCCTTAACCCTCCTGCCCTTTATCTTTCTCACACACTCACTCCATCTATCTCTCACCCCTATACCCTTAACCATGAAACCCTAAACCATTATAACCCTCTACCATAAAACCTTAACCATTAAACTCTCTACCATATACCCTAAACCCTAAACCTTTAACCCTTAGGTCTATATGTACACAAATTGGATATCTGATTTGTAGAAAAAAATTATACCATTACAAGTATCGTAAAATTTTTTCAAATGAATCGGATATCATATCATAATGGATATCGGATTTGTGGGCCATAGAAAAGCCCCATGTGGGCCATTTTGTGCATTCCAATGGACCCTACATTCCGTTTGCAGGCGACACACACACAGTTTCAGATAGGAAGAGACAAAGATCAACTTTTTGGAGCATATTCTATTGAAATTTGTCATAAGCAATGATTT
This sequence comes from Sequoia sempervirens, assembly GCA_007258455.2. NCBI lineage: Eukaryota > Viridiplantae > Streptophyta > Pinopsida > Cupressales > Cupressaceae > Sequoia > Sequoia sempervirens. The sequence goes on from VDFB02338372.1 coordinate 10,230,329, forward strand.
TTAGCATCTTTTATGAGGTATAATGGGGAGGAGCAGTCATTGAAATCAAAAATGTAAGAGAAAGCTTACAAAAGAAGAAATTGAGGCCTATAGACAAAGAGATACAGAAAGTCATAGGAAGAGAAGATAAGGTATGTTAAATATTGGTAAACCTAACCCCTATGGTCTTTCAAGTGAAGAGGAAATTGAAGATGTTCAAGGTGAAAGTGTTGGAATTGAATATGTTGAACATGATATTCAAATTAGGAATGGAACTATTGAAATTGATAATGAAAATGTTGGATTTGAAGACATTGAACATGATATTGAAATTGGGAATGAAAATATTGAAATTGATAATGAAAATGTTCAAGGTGAAAATGTTGGATTTGAAGATGTTGAACATGATATTGAAATTGGGAATGAAATTATTCAAATTGATATTGAAAATGTTCAAGGTGAAAATGTTGGAAATGAAGATTTTGAACATAATATCAAGCAAGTGTAAATTATGTTTCACCAAATTACATGAGAAATGAAGAACCTTGTATGGAAGAAAGACATATTCCACTTTCAAGACCTTCAAGAACCCCTAAATGGTTACTTGAAATCTGATGAGAACATTATAAACAATTTTGAAGGCAAGAGGTCAACACAAACTATCTGTTGTGGGCTAGAAGAATTTTCAACCAATATTTTAGTGATAAGACATTGACCGAGCAATGCCAACTTTTTGTACAATTGCTAAAGATGCAAAAGATGAGACCTTTGCTAGCCAAATTGAAGATTCGTGTGAACAAGAAGATCGAAAAAAATTCTATTATTGTCAAAAATATTTTTAATGCTCTCAAGTCTATTGGAAAAAGTAACAAGGAAAAGGATAAGAGTTGCTCAGAGAGTCATTACAACTGCCCTAGTAAGCCATAAATTGAAAAAGGCTCGCTTTATGAGACAAACTTGTATTGATTTTGACATAAATCGTAAAACTTTGGATATAGCACTTGCAAGAAGAGAAAGAATAGATGATCCTCTTCAAAATGATACATGGGCTTTTGTCAGGAGGCTTCCACATGTTGATAAGAAGCTAACCGATAATGTAAAGTAGGCAATTCAACAATTTTGGCATGATAATTCTAGAGTATCACCCAATGCAAAGGATGTTTTAAAGTTAAGAATTGGCAATCAAGACCGTACACCACATCCTAAACATTTCTTGGAATCAAGCCAAACAATTTTGTTCAAAAGTTTTATTGAAACACATAAAAATATGGAAATCTCACAAAGGACTTTTGAGGGTTTGAAGCCATTTTATTGTGTGCCTCTTAAGATTCGTAATACTTGTTGTTGCAAATACCATGTGGAGTTTTCAATGTACCATGAGTTATTATTCTATATCCATTCTAATTTGCATACTAATGATATGTTGTAGGATTTTTATGCAATGCATCTTCCAAAATCATCAAGGGACTTGCTAGATCTATTTTTATGTTCTAGAGATGATGGTTGATTTTTCTATAGAAATGATTGTTTAAATGGAAAGTGCTCACAATGTGGTGGCTTGTCAAAGTTTGTTCAATGTTTTCATGAGAGTTCTGAACATGAATTTGGAAAGAAGCTTGTTGAGAAAAAGAGATATGAGATAGTCAAATATACTTTGCAAAGTGGAGGTGAAGGTTCTAGATGTGAGTTGGTTCAAAAGAATGCGTGTTGCTGGATTTTATTTCAGATTTTAAGGACAATCTTTTCTACAAATATGCAAGGCATAGTCATAGGTCTTAGTGGTTGGATCAACAATTTAGGATGTGTAAGGACTCTTTTCCGATTGGCACTATTATATTAGTTGTTGACTTTGAAAAAAACTACACATTGCAACCACAAAATGAGGTACAATCTCGGTATTACAATTCCATACAAATTGCTATTTTTGTCCACATAACAGTTAGACATGCACCTGATAGTACAAAGGAGGATCGAAAGATAATCAGAGAGTATCATTTTTATATGAGTGATGATAGATCTTACTCGTCTGATTATGTCCAACATTGTTTCGAGAATTTTTGAGTTCTTGTAGAGCATGATATAAGGGTAATGGGCCTACATCTAATTTGGTCGATAACTGCATAGGTCAACCCAAGAATGCCTGCATGTTTTATTGGTTGAGTATCATGTGACGTGGGCCCAATTCCATATTTGGGAGTTTTGAAGCTAGGACATGTGGTGGTTAATTAAGGGAGTGGGTGCATGTGTAAAGAGAGCTCTAGTTAAGGAGCAATTGAAGATTTTAGGAGAAAAATTTAGTGATGCATGTTCTATAGTTGATTGGTGTAGTTCAACATTGTCACAGGGAGGGACACTTGATTCAACAGTGCGCAGATTCTTTTGGTTCATTGAGGAGGGTACAATGGGAGGCAGATTGGATTGTCATACAATCAATGATTCTTCAAAGATGCATTCATTTCGAAGCTCAGATGTAGGCACGTGGACCATTTGGACATGAGAGTTGGCTTGTTTTTGTCGGAGTTGTATTCAGTGCGAGTGGGATCAATGTGAGTCAAGTGAGTGGGTGTATACATGGGTACCATAGTATCTAACTCCTTTATCTCAAACAATATCCATGACAAATGACACAATGGAAAGTTCAGTTGATTATGACCGACTTTCAGATCTACTATAAATAGGACATATTTTTGTAGTTGTTGCACCGCAAGGGAATGAAGAGAGATTAGACTATTGGTTGGCTCAATGTGTGTGGGTAAAGCATAAGCTAACACAACCGATGGAAGATGATGATGGTTTCATGTATCCTACAGGTTCAATTGTGGTTGTAAGAACTTGGTTGAGAACATACAAGATTAGAAAGAATGGCATACCTGCATTTGAAGACTACGAGAAACACAAAACCATTCTCATGTATTCGCACCTTGTTATAGCAACAAATGTTAAGTTGTTGAAGCATCATGCCATACCAAAGACATAATAACTATGGACACTTAGTAATGTTGATCATGAAGCAATATTGGATACTCTTAAGCAAAGAGATGACCCTTCAGGCACACTTGAATAGAATTTTCAAGAATGGAAGGTAGAATTCTTATGTTCATTATGATTAAGTTCATTAGTTTTTTTTATTTAATACTGATATTTTATATACTATTGCAATGTGGGTGTCTTTAATAGTGATATTTTGTATGCACTTTTGCAATATTTTTGGCAAGATTGATCATGGACCTGTTGCAACAATAGCCAGCTCTGATTCATTCGAAGAGGTATGCATCTTTTATAGTTTGCATCACCAACTCATCATCATTCAAGTTGTTTAGATTAATATAGCTATGTTAGTCTAAGCATATTTTCTATTGTGACAATATAGTTTTCTCATTTTCCCACTTTTGTAATATTCCTGGCATGATTGATCATGGACTTGCTGCAACAATAGCCAACTCTGATCCTTTCAAAGAGGTATGCATCTTTTATAGTTTGCATCACCAACTCATCATCATTCAGGTTGTTTAGATTAATATAGATATGTTATTCTAAGCATCTTTTCTATTGTGACAATATAGATTTCTCATTTTCCCACTTTTGCGATATTCCTGGCATGATTGATCATGGACCTGCTGCAAAAATAGCCAGCTCTGATCCTTTCAAAGAGGTAAAAAATTTATTATTATTGAAATTTTTTCATCTATCAGCATCTAGTTGTTATTTATGTAATATGAAGTAATGCTTTGAGTTTGAAAGATGTGCAATGCAATTTAATCAACAATATGAATATAAACTACATAATATTTAACCATTCTTTTTATGCTATTGTACATTGACATTTAACCATTGCTCACTTGATTAAATTTTCAAAGAGTTTAATCATGCACATGAGGAGGAAATTAAATTTTGATTGTCAACTTCTATATATATCAAATTATCCAATAATCAAGTGTATGTCCATATACAAAAATGGCATCAACGCCAACTCAAACAATGTTTTACAATATGTGGCATATCCTATCTCAGTATCTATTCAATATGTACATGCCAAAATGTCTATCTCATCCTAAACTACTAGTGGACCATCAAAATGGAGCCTCTTTGAAGCACTCATTGGCTCTGAAGGTAGCTGAACAAGAAAAAGTCAAACCATAATTGAGATTAGTTATACTATATAATTTAAAATCGAATAATTAACATAAAAAACAATACACATTGAATTATAATTGAACTCTAAAATTGAAATCTTGATTACATGAAATATGCATCTCTTCGAAGGGTCAGGAGTCCTAGAATATACCCCTCTCAAAGAACTAACCAAACCAACTTTTGTAACATCAATCTATATATGAGAACAAAAAAATGAAATTCATCCAAGTTAGCATAGAATTGTCAATAATAAGAACATATTTACCAAGCACAAAATAAAATAAACACATACCTCTTTAGGTTGATCTTTTTCTATATCTCCTTTAGGTGCTTCAACACCTCCTCCTTCAGCTGTTCAAATACCTACTCCTTCAGGTGTTGTGGCACTTATCAACAATGATGTATAGCTCACAACCACCTATACATAAAAATGACAAGTACATATGAAACTACGAATCTATGTCAATGTATGTATAATCAATAAAATATATTATAAATCTTAATTCAATCAAATTTGAGTTCAATTACCTTTCCCTTATCTAACATTGTGTGTCCATATTTTGGAGATTGTTGCACCTCGCTCGCACTAGGTGTTTACTACAAGCAAAGAATAAGATAAACATATAAGTTAATATATATTTTCATTAATGACAAGCAAGTATACAGTAAAAAAATGTAAATCAGTGAGTACGAAAATACATACTGTGTTTGTCTCGAGGCCAAATGAAATGGCCCTAAGGGTGCTATCAGTCACCCGTGTGAGCTCCTCCTTAGACATTAACTGTTAAATAGACCATGTAAATAAATATTAGTACTTGATACTATCTTTTATTAATATTTATTTTTAAAAAATGCAAATTATGAATTTACACCCTAAATGTTACCTGTGTTACTTCTCCAATGTCCACATCTCTAGTAGGAGAGGACTCTGTAGGGTGTGCTCCACTCCTCTACGTGTGATCTGATATAATCTCCACATCCTGGATGTCATAATCAGAAGTATCTAATGGCTGCTCAGGGGGCTGTACAATAGGACCCAAACATATTTTCTAGCACGTATTGCAAATATGTGGCACACAAATATGTGGACCTGAGGAGGATGATGCAGCAGCACTGGATCCATCTCCAAGATTATGAGACTGTGGCTGAACTACTGAAGAAGCATGGGAAACCAAAAGACCACTCAAAGAGTGAATGGCCTAGATCGTTTGTGTAGTTGCAACCTCCGTAATATCTGGATGTTGTACTGGAGGTGGTGGAGGAAGGGGAGGATAGGGAACATGTGGGCGCCTAACTACTTTAGCTACCCCTAGCCTATCCTGGGGCATACCTCCACCAACGCCCTGGAAGGGTTTAATGTCAAAATAATTGACATGATGCCCTAATAAAAACTTAGCATATAATTTTTTAATAAATTAAAAAGGTACATCTAGATTATTGTTGGGTGGTTTATCAAAAACCATACACCAACAATCCCAAAATTTATCTACTATGCCCCTATGCGTGCACCATTTTATAGAAAGTTTTGGTTTGTTAACATTAACTGGAAAACCAGTACTAGGGTTAATAAATAAAGAGGCTATTTGGGCTTTTATTATTTGGAGATCTTTCACATCATCATAAGACAATCCACATGCATAATATTTCCTTATGGTTTCTTGCCACGAATGAAATGCATTATGTTGGGTGGAGAGGGTTTCTACATTTGTAATTATTCCTGTCAATGTGGTTGACATACGGGATAATCAAGGGATTTTCTTATAAACATCACAAATGCCCCTCAATTGCTCTAATTTTTCATGAATTAAGTCTTCAATTGATGGCTGGGGAGGTGGTGGAGCATTTGGAATTTCTACATTTTGATTCTCAGCTGGTGGATTTTCATTCTCAACTGGTGGAATTTGTGCATTCTCATTCTTGGCAGCCATAATTCCTGATTAAAGTTAAAAAATAATTAATCTAAAATTAGACAATATAAATGAAACACTATTTTTAAATCAAAATCCATTAAAAACATTCATTTTTTTATCAAAATCCACTCTAAACTCAATTGTTTCATAAAAATTCAATCAAAAACTGTATGTTGAAAAAAAAATCCATAAAAAACATTCATTTTTTTATCAAAATCCATTCTAAGTTCAATTTTTTCATAAAAATTCAATCAAAAACCCTATTGTGGAAAAAAATCCACAAAAACATTCATTTTTTTATCAAAATCTATTCTAAACTCAATTTTTTCACAAAAATTCAATCAAAAACCCTATTTTTAAAAAAAATCCACAAAAAACCATATGAAATTATTCAAATCTAAATCAAAATTGAATCAAATCAAATAAAAATAAAAACTTACCTTTCTAAATCGGATTTTTCCCAAATCGGATATCCGTTACGCGAAGAAGCAATGCATTGTGCACCCGCAGGTTCTTCACTATCAAATGACTTCAAAACAACACTTGACTTTCTTTATATATGCTTTTTGCAGATCATATATCTGATTTGAATTAGATATCCGATTTGTAAAAGTATGTTTGGTGTTTGGTATGGTGACCCGAGCCTAAAAAAAGTAAACATGTTCTTTTTGCATTTTTTGGTCGATGAAAGATGTGTTTTTTTCCTCATTGCCACTTTTTGGCCCACCATGATCCTGCACATACCCATGCTTAGAATAACAAATCTATATTATCTTAAACAACTTAAATGATGATATGATGTGAGATGAGTGAGATTGATGATGTGATATGCTGAGATTATGCAAATGTATCATTAATGAGATGCTTAGACTAACACATCTATATTATGATGATGAAAATGCATGTGAGATGATATGCATAATACTGATGGTTTGTGGATGTAGGATGGATGCATGATGGATGCATGATGGATGCATTGGTGATGTTATGTTATTGCAAAGAGAAGAAAAAAGAAATAAGATGATGACAAAAGGATCCAACAGGTCCATGATCTGACGAGACTTTATTAGGGATGATGATGATGATGATAGATGATGATGATTTTCTTATCAAGGATTGGGATTTTAAAAGGGCTACTTACCTGATGTTTGATAACACACATAGATACGATGCATCAAGGTATAAAGAACTAGGATGGCGTTGTACCTAGTGCGATGGACTTTGACTCAACAAACAGATAGGAGTATTCTTGTTCACACTTGACATACAGAAACCTTGCTAGGACGTACCTAACAAAGCAAGTATTCGCCAAGTTATTTTATAAGAACATCCAACAAGCACATAAGACAAAAGATAATGATCATTTCCCCATTCCTATCTCTCTAAATCCTTTGTTCGAATATCATCGAGAGGTCCTTGGAACGAACACAATAAGATAAATCAAAAGAAAAGATCAAGTATGCAAATAAGCCAATGTTCTTCATACCTTCAGCCAAAGCAATGTGTTTTGATAGGATAAGAATCCAAAGTGATATCCAAAATTATGTCCATTGTCAGAATGATATATCCTAGGAAATGCATTGTATAGGATGATGTTGGGCTGATAAGTTGATTGATAGGCTGTTGACATAAGGTTGACTGACATGTTTGCGAATAATCAAGAGTTTGATTTTGTGTTTAAAGGTTTGTTGTTTCAATTTTGATTTTACATTTGAAGTTTGCTTTTGCTGATTGTTGTGATTGTTTCTGTTTGTATTGCCAAAGGATGAAGGCGATGATCAATTTATTATGGATGATTGATTATTTCGAGTGAAAGTGAGATGAGATGGATGGATTTTTCAAATATTTGGATATTTTTTGACATTTTTGGAATGTTTTGAGGCTGTTTTTGGATTTTATGTTTTCAAATGTTTTTGGATTTTTTGGATTTTGTTAATGTTTTTGGATTTTTTTGTGTGTTCTTGAATGTTTTTGGATTTTGATGTTTTTTTTAATGTTTTATGGATTTTGATGTTTTTTAAATTTTTTTTGGATTTTGATGTTTTTTGAATGTTTTTTGGATTTTGATGTCTCGAGGGTTGATCAAAGATTAACCTTGCCTACATTTAAGCTCAAAGACGACGTAGTTTGGATTCCAATATTTTTTATGTTTTCTGTTTTTGACTTGTTTTTGGATTTTGATATGTTTTGGATTTTGCAATTTTTTGATGTTTTTGGATTTTTTGCATGATTTTGACGATTTGGATATGGATATGTGTGATGAAATTAGTGTTCTATTTGGGAGTTTTTTGAAGACCAAGCTAAGGTTGATTGATCGCATTGATGGATTGATGATGATAACATTGTTGTGGATGCACAACAATGCAAGGATAGTGTTAAACAACACAATGATTGAGATGTTGATAGGATTGATGATGATAACATTATTGAGGATGCACAACAATGCAAGGATAGTGTTAAATAACACAAGGATTAGGATGGATATCCCAATATGATGGATTGATTGAATTTGATTGATTAGGATTCATGAAGCTTGGTTTGAAACAAAATATGTTTGGATGATTTGATGTGACATTGAAGCACGCATTAGATGTGACTAATAGTGATTATTTGGATTGATGTTCGATGTTCGATGAATCTTGATAAGGTACATCCTCTTGTCAAAATATTCCATGGGCTAGTGATTTGGATTTTGGATCACAAATTCTTTGACCAATTTGATATCACGTTTTCCAATGTTCAAATCGCCACATAAGTTGGAGGATATAGATCAAGATTTATTCTAAAACAAGATGTAGATATATACCCCTAGTGTCTAGAAATGTATGGAATGTGATGGGTGGATGCTCAGATAAGTGTATGGATGGATGGATATGGATTATCCTGTGATAAGATAATGTGTTTGGATCAAGAAAGCTCATTTGGATAGTGCTTCATAGCTCGGATAATGCTACATAGGATAAGATCAATGAAAATGGCCCATGTCAAGATGTTTACCATAAGCAAGCATAAAGTGTGCACCAAACCTTTTCAAGATCAAGATGACTAGGCCTATGGATGTAGACATATGCACATGGATTGGATAAATTACTCTTGGATTATTGGATTTATTATGGATGGGATGAGATGCTTTCATCTGAACTACCGCACGTAGATGCTCGATTCTACACATGATGCATGTGTGCTAGGTTTTCATCATGGTACCTGCCCAATGCACTTCCCATGCGGTTTTCACTAGAGGACGATTTTTCTCTTTACTATTTTCAATCCTTTTTCTGATTTTTTTGAATTTTCATATTTTTTACTTTTTTTTTTCTAAAGATTTTAAGCTCATGTTGAATCACAAGGTGTTGCTAATGTAGATGCCCCTATCATGATGTTCCATCGATATCCTTCCTGAATAAGTTGCTTTGCTAAGATACATGCACTTGAATGCAACTTTTGAGATTCTTCATTTGCTTTATTGATAGTGGGGTTAACTCTGTCTTTATGCACACATCGTGATAGAGTGCCTTCGGAGTTCTCATGATGAAGGGTCGTTGCCAATAGATGGTCAATGTGAGAACTAGATATCATGTGTGGAGGCGTGGATGGAGTTTGTTTAGAGATAAGAGATGGATTGGATGATAGTTTAGAACCTTTGACTCTCCAAACTTGGGAAGATGAGCAATGATGGGTGGATACAGAAATGTGCATGGAATTAGGACCAACTATTTGGTATACCTTGTATGTTGCTTGAAAAGATTTTTTTTCTTTTGTGGACATCCTTGATGGATACTTTTCCCTTTTTTATTTTTCCCCATAGTTTCTTTGACTAATGGAGTTTGATAGGGATGATCTTTCTTTGGATTTTTTTGTATCCATTTGTATTTGATTTGTCCATTATGCTTCTTAGTTTATTTTTCTTTGATAACATTCTTTGTACTTTGATTCAAATCTTTCTTTCAAAGTTGGTCCCAATTCATGGATTGGGTGATGGGTGGAAGAAGATTCATGATGTGACTGGTTGTAGTATTGGCATCGATTTTATCATAAGGACTCTTTGTGCTCCCTATGTTGATGCGTGCATTAGATAAAGTTGTCCCTAGTATGGTGGTAGTGGCCTCTTTGTTCCTTGATTCTGCTTGTTTTGAGGGCTCTTGTTTAGAATGCATCTTTGATAAATGACCACCGTAAGTGACATTGTTTCAATTTGTTGCTCTGCTAACTCTAAAATTATACTATTCTATTTGACTTGTTTCCTTGAGCAGATAATGTTGGATATCCACATACCTAATATCTTTAGTCTGAATTTGGGATATATTTGATCCTGATGTTGGCAACTCAATAACCTGCTCTTTTTGTGTAATAATGTGAGGAGTAAAAGAATCTTGTTCTGAATGAAGATCATCTACATGTCCATCCATAGAAAGCATCTCATGGGTAGATGGAGGAGTATGTGCTACATGGATATGATCATCCTGCATAGATAGGAGAGTGTCCATTAGATTATTGTAGTATCTTGAAGATACAAATTCTTGATCTTGAATGATTTTAGAGTTGCTTTTGACATGCTTTGGATCAAGTTCTTGACATGGGTCAGTTTCAAAGGATGGATTTCTTACAAAGGGTTCTTGGATGTCATCATTAGACATTGTAAGTATTTCAATATCCTCAAGTTTCAAGTTTAGGGTTCCTTCAGTATCTGTAACCATGAGGTCAAAGGATATCAACATGTCTTGGAAAGGACCATTGCTAGACTTTGGTGAAAAATTTTGATCATGCTTTGGAATAAACTTTTGAGATATGTCCTCTAACTTATAAGGAAATGTAGAGACATTTTCAATATGATCATTGGTCGATGGATCATGCATTATGTCAATAGAATCAAATACTTCTAACACTCCTTGAAATAGATCACTAAAATGTGGCTCTTGATGTATGGTTAGTTGATCATTGGATGGGGTAAGAACATCTTCAATGTGCTCCTTAATTGAGAGATCTTGAACATAGTTTTTGAACATTTGTGGCAAAGATATTGTGAATGTATTCAACCATAGGGTCAAGTGATGTTGACATTTCTTGAATTGGATCATTGTTGAGTATTGTTGGTGATTTTGATCATGATTGAAAAGTGACTCTTGACTTATGTTGATTTGATATTCGGATGAGATAGAAAAATCTTCAATGTGCTCTTTGATGGATAGATATTAATCATTTCTTTCATCAATTGTGGTGGGGAGTTTGTAAATGCTATCACCAGTGGTTGAATGTTCATCATTATCCCCAATAGTTATCATTTTTTATGTTTTTGCTTGTGCTTGTTGGGCAACTTGAGAGGCTTGGGCGGCTTGAGAGGCTTGTTGCACTTGTTGAGCTTGTGTTGCTTGTTGCATGACTAGATATTGTTGGATGGCCTTTTGGTAGGCCTGGTGAGCTTTTAGCGCAATGTTATATTGTCTTGCTGCATTTGGTTTTGGTGGTAGTGGTGGTGGATTCTGAATTGTGTTGGATGTAGTGACAAGTCGCTAAGATACATTTGGAGTGATCGTGAGGCTTTGAGATATGATGGGTGTGATAGGGGTGGTTGGAGTGATCGAGGTGATAGGAATGGCCAGAATGACCGAGGTGATAGATCCTTGTGAGACCATATTTTCATTTGTCAGGATTGATGTTGTCATTTGATTAGATACCATTTGTTGGTGTGATGTCGATGGTATATTCAAAGGATTTGATGTGATGGATTGATTGGTGTTAGGTGGATTGATTTGGATGGAGTGATTGATGCTAGGTAAAGGGGGAAGCCCTAAACCAAGGAATTATGTTGATATGGGTAATGGTGGTGAGGATGTCTCTTGGTGCAATGTCTCAACTATTTTGGTAAGTGTAGCAATTTGATCTTGCCAAATTTGATCTTGATTTTGATCTTGACTCCCTTGATATAGTTGATTTGTTTTTTGTTCAAGAAAATTTGGGATGCATACTTGTGTTTTTTTAATGGGATCATGGACAAATTGATTTTGGACAATTTTCTGATTTGGGATGATGTTCAAATTTTGCATGATAGGTTGAAATTGAACATTGTTGGTGTTGGGAAGCACATTACCTTAATTTAGGTAACTTTGATTTTGAATGGTGTTACCTTGAATTGGATCAATACATGGAGTTGTTAACATCTTGTTTTGATTTTGAACAAAATTTGTATGATTCACAAACATATTTATCCCAAAGTTTTCTGGATTCATGTTTGGTAAAGTTGTACTTGGTACATTCACATTTGGCATGTAGGGATTTGATGGGATGATATTGTTCATTTGAAGGCTCATGCATTGATTGTTCAATTGGTGGATTTGTAGGTTTGGACTTAGATTTAAATCTACCATTGGGAAAGGTGTTCCAATCTTTTGACTAGGAATACTCACATTTGTTGTACCATTGATGTTTGTAGGAGACAATGATCCCATGTATGGATTATATAAATGTGAGTTTTGAAAATAAATTGGCATTGTAAGGCTTTGAAAGTTTACTTAACTTGGATTACTCATGATGTATGGCTCAAGTTTATATTCCATGTTCTTCTTGTGTTTTGACCTTGTTGACCTCTAAGGTGTTTGGGACCAATGATGAGATGAATGATGAAAGGGGTGAATGATATGGGTGTTGATCGTTTAGGAACTTTGGATCAATGCTAGACTTAGGATTTGATTTTCATTGGTTTGATTTGGTAATGAACTTGTAAACCCTAAGATGTTAGATGTTATCTTAGGATGAACTTGTTCAAAGGGGTGCTAATTCAATTAAATGTATGAGAAAGGATGCATTCCCATACACCTAACTAAAAAAGGTGATCTTGATTTTGATGATTTACCCAAGTCTAGAATGATGTTTCCAAAGCTCTAAAGTTGTTTGTGAGATGAGATGATAAATGTTTGGAATTGATGAAGTGTCTGATTTGATCCTAAATGAATCTAGGAAGGACTTGTGTACTAGACCAAGATAGTGAAGAACATGTCTTTCTCTAAGAGTAATTCAAAATCAAAAGACCAATGTTTTGCATGAAAACCATATGACCAAAAGATGCCAAGCACATGTGTGGGGTCCAATTGATTCAATATTTTCTTAATGGATTCTTTTTATCACAAAAACTTCTTGATTAGGTTTTCAACTGAATGTCCAATTTCCAAATTTTCTTTCATCCCACAAAATGCATTATGCAGAAATCAAAGAAATCAAGGAAAAGGTTTCCTAATGTTGACCTTAGTAGGAGAAAATTGAGATGAAATCCAAATGCTTAGAAGCCTCTAAGGATAAAATCCCAAGGGCAAGCAATAGCATGTGAATTTGTTCAAGGATATTTGCTTCTCCTAAAGGGTTTGAGATTTGATGCTCATGTTGAATGTTGGTTTTCCAATTTTTTCGATCAAGCAGTGTGTTTTCAAACTGAATCACAAGCAATATAACATCCTAGCTCAATTGGTACATTTTTCTTGGTGGGCTTGCCTCATGCCCTTCATAGTAGAAGAGATGATTTTACATGCAATCAAGGAAAAAATATAAAGGTATGTTAAGAACGAAGTCTTAACCTCTATATTTTAACCAAGATTGGACATGGCAAGTAACTTCTTGGAATCCAAGTTCTAATGCACCACTTTGATAAACTCGATGAATGAGTTAATAGGCCACTACAAACAAAGGTTTTATTTCGGACCTTCCATTTGTGGAGATTGACACATATAGTGAGAGTCCCCTTTCGGATCCATCTCATTGGAATCAACTATGTGATATTGGTGTTTACTCCAATACCCACATTTATATCCCGGTTGGAAATACTCTTGGCTTTAGAGTGTTACCGGTTGAGTCGTTCCCTTGGGTGAGTATTTTTTCCCCAAGGCAAGCCCTCTAAGATAGACAAAAGCGATTAAACATATTCATAGTTCGATCAACCTTCATTTAGAAACAAAGGGAGAACACATGCAATAGGTTTAATAACACTCGCAAAGTGTTTTGTTCAATTTTAGTTCCCAAAATGAAGTGTGGGGGTAATCTTTTATGCAACTTAATGTCATCAAAAATAATTTTGATTCTCAAGATCGCCATGAACTGCAAGAGAAGTGCATATGCCTTTTTAGACAAGATTAATTTGCATAAGAGATTACGAAACACGAAAAAGACATGTTCATTTGAAGCCTCGCAGCAATGATGAATTCGTTTTAAGCATTAAAGGAAAGATGAAGATTTGATTGTTCAATTTTTTAATCTGAAATTGTAAAACTAGTGAGTTTGACTAAGTTCTTTTTAAGCCCCTTTGTCGCAAAAATTGAAATGTTCTTTTGAAGAGCCCAAAAAGAGGTTTAAGTTGATTTAAAATAGAAAACTATAGAGTATGACGGAAGCTCCAATCATTAAAAAAATGCTTTATGACTTTCAAGTTTCAATGTCTAATTTTTCAACTCCAAGGTTCTTCCAAGGTTGCCTCTTGTCTTTCCATGTTGCAAATCCCTTATGTGAATGAAATGCTCCTCCTTCCTTTTCCTATCCCAAATAAGAGCTACACCAATGTCAAGAAATAAAATAAAAGTAAGCACTTGGTATTTAAATCAAATCGGATAACAAGGCTGTAATAATATTCAAACCAAACACCAAAGCACTTATATTAGTTATTCAATGCATGCAAAAAAGAAACATTTCAATATCAGTTTTGAGATTGGAGCACTCCACAAGAATAATGACATTTGCATTCCCTACCCGAGATGACTTGTACATGACAAAAAGTTTAAAAACAACCAAATCATATTAATGAGGAAGCTTGAGACTTCTATTTTGACATTAAAGCAAATAGATTTTGAAATCTTTGCCACAAGAATATTTATGAGTCAATGTCAGTAGATCTTTACAAATCACCCACCAATAATAGATAATGAAAGTTTTTAATAACATAGATCAAATCCTATGCAACTCACCAAAGCAAACTGCAGACAGTAGTAAAGTTTGAATGACAGATATTTCAATGCACGCCACTTAATGTTAATAAATAGTGCAACCAACAATTTAAAAAGAAGCGACAGCTTGTTAGATAAAGTCAACAATAAAATCAATAGAATCATTAAATGCAAACAACAACACTTCATGAGATAAACAAAACAATGAGAGGAGGATTCTCACAATACACATTACCTACTGTTGTACATGATATTCCTAATGCCATTAAATGGAGGATTTGAGAATACAACCATGACCATAGATATCTACTTTAACCTAGGGAGTTCCAAATTTCTAGCACATTGATCAAGTCCTTCTCTTAGAAAGATTGCACGCCCAACAACGTTTTGACTAGCATCCTCCCTTCAGATACAATGCGTAATCATAGAAAAAGTGTGTGAATTGTTACAACCACTACAGTATATGCACAAAATGAATTTGTTGAAAGGTTCCAGAAATCTTCAAGCAAATGTAATTGTCAGGCGTAAATTCAAACTCTCAAACCTTTACCAACATCCTCGCCATCTACGAAGAACTCATAGGCTTTTTAGAAACTTTCATGCAATTATCAGGTGTAAAACAGAATTCTGCCACCTTTAATGTTTGTAGCAATTAATGCGACTGGCAGGTGTGGTTTTAAAAACTTTCAAGTGTATGTGTAGTAGGTGTGAAGTCAAATTTAATATATTTTACTAGCCTTAAGCCTACAAAAGATGTCATTCATGGAATGCTTTGACCAAAAAAAAGAAACATGAGAAATTTTCAAGTGGAGGCTATTAGCAAACACAAAGCCATGCAGAAATGATAGCTGGGGAGCTTTCAAAGTAACTGTAGATGGCAAGTGTACAACTAGCACTTTTACAAGAAAATGCAATTAGTACATAGACACAAAGCCGCACAGAAATGATAGACACAAAGACACACAGAAATGTAGACACAAAGCCACATAGAAATGATAGTTGGGGAGCTTTCAAAATAACTATAGATGGTAGGTGTAAGGACACTCTAGAAAATCATTTGAAAATATTTCGGTGTAAAGCTGAATTCAACAACCTTCCTCAGCCTTTAATGCTTTTTAAAGACTTTCTGCTTAATGTAATTTGTGCCGGTGTAAAGACAAATTTCGTAACTACTTCGAGCATCCCTTCTATCACAAGAAACATCTCTAGGCTCACAAAATCAATGTACATAAGTGAGAGACTGTCAACCCAAGAACATTTCATTTATTCTAATTAATTAAAAGCAGATGAATTTTATGCGTCTTTGGGATTTAATCATAGACAATGATGTCATTGAATCTCAGGTTAGATTCTGAGGAAGCAGAGATAAATGGTGGTTGAGTTTTGAGACCTCACATTTATAACTAAGAGACTCACTCTAAAATTGCACTAATGTCTATCAGAGATGCTCTAAACCACAAAGCGACTGGTAGAAGCAACGAGAATGATGAGACGGTAGCCAAAGTCTACAATTAAGCCTTTGCTAGCCCATACCTATCAAATATCAAAGTTGCAGAGTACGTAATAGACATGTATGCACAATTCTGAAGCACAGGAAAGCACGCGAGCCAGCTAAGAAAAAGAAAGAAATGAAGGAATGAATAGTTTTTTGGATAAGGCTGCAACGCGAAATCAAAAACTTGTATTGTATGACAAAAATGACTCAAAATAATGTGCTACAGGGCTCCACTGGCAGGCAAAAATAAAAAGACAGGCTTCAAAGAAATTTGCACAAATTAGCAACGTGATTAAAAATTAAAAAAAGGCTTCAAAGAGAATCATTTAATTAGACATATTGCTAAACTTGACTGGTATGCACCTCCAACATATGTGCACCTCGAGAGACATCCACAAGCTTACATAAGAACTATTCATGTGTGATATAAATGCGCAGACCTGGGATTAGAAAATGCACACTTTGTCTCTTCTGGAATAGTCCATAGGGAACATTTGACATCTTCAAATCTGGTGAATGATGTGTCTTTACCACCTTGGAGTGAATGGGTTGTGCGTTTTTAGATTTTTCTCTCAAGCATTGATGTTTTTTTTTAAATGGTGGATTGGGTATCTATAGAAGGTATGACTGAAGATTTCTACAATAGGCAAGGATGGATATATTGAATCTCCAAAAAAAATGCATGACTATGAGACAAAGAAGACCAATCATTCTTGTTGTTGATCATGCTGCATAACAAATGAGCTTTTTCTTAAAAACAACGCCCTTAATAAACAAACTAAAGTGGATCTATTTACATGGATAATATAAATTAATGAAATCCATTTTAAAATGGAGAGCATGGGAGCACTACAGACAATGTAAACAGTGTAAATAGATAGTGACACTGTAAGGATCATATGTTATAGTTAGAGTATGCCCATAAAGGTTTAAAAATGCATTCCAATATAAATGTGTTTCAATACATGCCCACTATAAATGCAAAGAGTTGAAATCTGTACTAAAATTTGAAAGTTAAAATTTACACTACATAAAGTTCAAACATCTAATAGTCATATAAAGCAGATTCATCAGCTTCAGATGGAAAGATGTAAGATCATATAAAGCCAGCCCTCCTTCTAGCACCAATATGTGAGCATGATTTTTGCTTGGCTATCTAAATCAACACAACTGATTATTAGTCAAGTTAGCCAAAAACAATAATCAAAATCCCTATGAAGTTCTTAATCACATTAAGACAAGGAAACATGATAAAAAGCATTACAAAGAAATCATAAACATGTAAACCTATCTAATATTAATTAAATCATCACTTCATAGGGGGATTGGTGCTATTGTGGAAAATAGGCTTTTCCCAACCCCTTTGGATAAGCTAAATGATGAAATTTCTTTTGAAGATGATATGAGATGGATAAAATCAGTTCTCAATTGAAGAGAATGACTTTGCATAAGATTTGTGGATCAAGTTGTAGAGATGAAATGCTAAGATTGTGGAGGATTTGATGAAGAATGAAGCTCTCTATTTATAAAATATTTTGATGAGAGAAATAGCCAAATGGATGAATGTGGGACAAAGATTGGACCAATGAGATGAGGCCACTTTTCAACTTGTGAGTGGTTGGGGAATGTGCAAGTTTTTGCTAATGTGCCCAAGAGGGGGAGATTCAAATTTGAAATTGTGAATTAAATTCTTAGTTTGACTTGTGAAAGGGACATGTAAGAGCCATGTAAGAGCTCATAAATGCTTTGTTGGGTGTACATGTCCACTTTTTTTTGAATTCAAACTTGAGGGAATATTCCTCAAAGATGCCATGTTGATGGAAAATATTGATTTAATAAATCAATAAATTGATTTATTTGTGCAAGTGGGAAAAGCTAGAGGATATGATGGGTGGTTAGATTAGGTTATTCAGGATTAGATTAGCTTAGATGATGTTTAGGTGATTTTGACTTATTTGACCTGAATATTTTGATTTATTTAAAAAAAAAAGGGATGGAATATGCATTTGGATTTTAGTTTGGTTTATTTAATTAAAGGGATGATGCAAGATAAAGGTGGATTAGTTTGCATGAGATGAAATTAGAAGATGGTTTATGAAAGATGAAATGTTATGGTTTGATTAAAATTGATTTATTTAATCAAATGAGGTAATGATAGGCCTAAATCAAATAAAGTTAATTTATTTAATTTAAATGAATGATGAACCTGATTTTCCTAATGAATGGATTTAATGAACTTGATTTATTTAATGAGTGGGTGAATGTGAATTTGATTTACTTGATGAATGGACCTAATTAAATGCATGATGCTAGTTTTGCATGTCTACAAATACAACATATTTCCTGACACCCATTTTTAGGTCCTAGGTGGGACATATTCCCATGGGTGGCGAATGAGTCCCCCTTTGCCCCAAATTCAAAATATTTTAAATTTCCTTTTGGATTTTTATTCAAAAAAACTTGATGTCAGCCTGTGATGAGGTATGAATGGATACTAAGGCACAAGAATTGTAAAAATATGTGATTTTCACCTCATTTTACATCTCCTACCATCTTCTCATTCAAGCATTCAATCTCACATCACATTCAAGCAATCTCAACCATCTTGCAACATATTTTCAAGCATTATTCAAGCACTTTGAAGCAACCATTGACATTACTTCAAACTTGCATTGTCAAGGGTTTGGTAAGTTGATAGCATTTGCATGTTATTAGTTTATCTTTCTCTTGCATTTCATTATCTTATTAAGGTTTTGATTAACAAAAGTGGGGTTTGACCAAGGCAAACCCCTATTCACTAACCCTAAACCATTTTTCCCCTATTGTATGTTTATTTGCAGCCTTTTGTGTGTAGATTAGACAAAAAATTTGGTGTTGAAGATTGGTTTTCAAGTCAACTAGGTGCTTCAAGTCAACTCAAGTCCATTTCAATCTTGGAGAAGGTTTTCTATCTGTTTCTTGCAGAATTGACTTCAGCAACCCGACAATCAGTGATTTCCAGGTCAGGTGTTGCAGAGTTGTCTCCTGATTTTTTAGAAATTTGGAAGAGGAATGATTTTCCACCAGTGGCAAATGAGTCCCACCTTAGGACTGAAAATCTAATTTTTGTCAGACAGTCAGAAATTAGCTTTTGACACTTTTTTACCAGGAGGAGGATTGATTCGCCACCCTGGGCAAATGAGTCCCACTGTGAAAATTTAGTGATTTCAACCAGTATCCACAACATTCTAGATTCATCATACTCCATCTAGGTGAACTCTAATTTAACTCATTTCTTCTTGTTTTGCATATTTTCTTCATTTACTTCATCGTTTGCTTATCATAATGTGTTTTCAAACATAGCTTTAATTTCACTTTTGCATTCATTTGCATCGATTTAGATCAATCAATTGCATTTAGTTAGCTTCATTTAGCTTAGAAAACATTACATACAACATAATTTGAGTGAATCATTAGCATTTTTGGCCCTAACTCTCTTCTTTCAGGTGAAAAACCCTAGAAGTGCAAGAGAAGTCTTAGGGTCCCAAAAATCTATGTCTCATTTTGGTGAACCTGACTCTTGAACACTTTGCATTTCTGATTTCATATTGCATCTTAGTTTACATTTTCATTAACATTCAATTAGGACATTGTTTTGTTATTGCATTCTAGGAATTTTCATCTTGCATTAGTGAAAACTTCATTTAGATTTCATTTTTGCATTACATCTGATTGAAAAAATTAAAAATATGCATTCTGCATCTTTCATTGCATACTGTAGAGTATTACAATAATCTTTAAATTTTTGAAAAGCATAAAAAAATCATACCTAGGGTGAATCAGTCCCTTTGCACTCTTTACACAACATTTATGTCATTTTTTTGGCATTTGTCTGCATTTCTATTTTCTATAGTTAGATCTTTGTTATAGTTAGCATAATTTTTTTATTGGCATTTTAGAGCTCTTAGATTAGCTTGCATTTACATTCACCCATCAGTTGTGGTACTTGTATGAGTGTTTGGTACCCTCTTGATAATACTTTAGTGAGAAGAAGTTCTAGACTCATGTCATCCCGTGATGACACTTTCATTGTGGACCTTGGGATCTCATGAGATCCTACTTCTAGTATGGAAAATGGTGTATTAGGCACTGAAAATACCACTTCTATGCCTTCACCTTTCCATTCAATGAATATTGACAACCAAAAAAATTCCCTTCCGCAAGGAAAGATCATTAATATTCATGAGGATTTTGCACATTTACAACAAGATTTGTCACTAGAAAACATTTCCATCATTGCTACGCCTACCATTGACAATCTTCATCGTTTGATTGAAAGTGATTATGGGTTGCAAGTGATGAAGAGAATTGTTGTGATTTACAATAAACATGACTCTTCTAATGCTCAATGCATAAACATTCATGTAAGCTAATGAGGACCTCACCTTCCTCCCCCATACCAACTTATACCAATCTGCAAGTCCACACAACAATGCATCAAGTTAACTATATGGCTACTTTTTTTCTCGATTCCAACTAGCATTCATACTTCTCTTGTGGCATCACAAGTCCCTTCCACCACCTTCACACCCATTATTATTCCTTTCACTTCCCCTAATAGAACTTACACTCCATCACCATTTTCCCTTCCACCTCAACCTACTTCCCTGATCTTGTTCTTACACAACTCCTTAACATTGTTTCATCCATGCAACACCAACTTTCCAACTGTTTCCATGGACCTTGAAAGATACTGCATTAGAATGGTTTTCCAACTTGCCTAATCATTCCATCCATTCATTCAATGAATTGGTAGATTATTTCATCAGTCACTTTCAAGTACACATGACCCCTAAAATGACAATGGCTGACCTCATGCGATGTAGACAAAACATAGATGAAAAAGTAACATATTTTATCTCATGATACCAATCCTTGTATGCTCAAATTGATGTCAAGATTCCTGATGCACATCTACAAAAGATGTTTATCGAAAACTTGCACACCAACCTTCAGGATAAATTAACTATGATGAAATTCCCTTCAATCCTGCATTTATGTACAACCTTGTGTGAATACCATAACTCAGTTTCAAGTCATGATTCAAAGTCCACTTCTAGTTGAGCTGCAAAACCTAAACACAACAATCAAAACCAAAATAACACACAAAAATTTCACAAACCAAATTTGATCTTGATTTTGATCTTGAATCCCTTGATATAGTTGATTTGGTTTTTGTTCAAGCAGATTTGGGATGCATACTTGTGGTTTTTGAATGGGATCATGGACAAATTGATTTTGGACAATGTTCTAATTTGGGATGATATTCAAATTTGGCATGATAGGTTGAAATTGAACATTGTTGATGTTGGGAATCACATTGCCTTGATTTAGGTAACTTTGTTTTGCATGGTGTTACCTTGACTTGGATTAATACATGGAGTTGTTAACATCTTATTTGGACTATAAACAAAATTTGTGTGATTCGCAAACATATTTATCCCAAAGCTTTCCGGATTCATGTTTGGTAAAGTTGTACTTGGTACATTCACATTTGGCATGCATGGATTTGGTGGGATGATGTTGGTCGTTTGAAGACTTATGTATTGATTGTTTCGTGGATAGACTTGTAGGTTTGGATTTAGATCTACCATCGGGAAAGGTGTTCCAATATTTGATTTGGGCATACTCACACTTGTTTTACCATTGACATTTGTTGAAGGTAATGATCCCATGTATGGATTGTATAAGTGTGAGTTTTGATAATCAATCGGCATTGTAAGGTTTTGAAAGTTCAATTGATTTGGATTACTCATGATGTAGGGATAAATTTTATATTCCATGTTCCTCTTGTGTTTTGACCTTGTTGTAAAAGCGACCTCTAGGGTTCTTAGGGCCAATGATGAGATGAAGGATGAAAAGGGGTGAGTGATATGGGTGTTAAACGTTTAGGAACTTTGGACCAATGCTAGACTTAGGGCTTGATTTTGATTCATTTGATTAGATTTTGGATAATGAACTTGTAAACCCTAAGATGTTGGATGTGATCTTAGGATGAACTTGTTCAAAAGGATTGCTAATTCAATTAAATGTATGAGAAAGGATGCATTCCCATACACCTAACTAAACAAGGTGGTTTTGATTTTGATGATTTACCCAAGTCTAGAATGATGTTTCCAACACTCTAAAGTTGTTTATGGGATGAAGATGATAAATGTTTGAATGAATGAAGTGTTTGATTTGATCCTAAATGAACCTAGGAAGGACTTGTTTCCAAGACCAATATAGTGAAGAACATGCCTTTCTCTAAGAGTAATTCAAAATCAAAAGACCAATGTTTGCATGAAAACCATATGTGGGGTCCAATTGATTTAATCTTTGTGTATGGATTCTTTTTACCACAAACACACTCTTGATTAGACTTTGAATCTAGATGTCTAATGTCTCAACTTTCCCTTATCCCGCAAAGTGTATTATGTGGAAACCAAGGAAATTTGAGGCAATAGTTACCTTTTGTTGACCTTAATAGGAGAAAATTGAGATGAAATCCAAATTCCTAGAAGCCTCTAAGGCTACGAATCCCAAGGGCAAGCAATAACATGTGAATTTTTTCAAGGATATTTGCTTCTCTTAAAGGGTTTGCAATTTTGATGATTCGTTGAATGCTGGTTTCGATGTTTTGGATACAAGCACTATGTTTTCAAACTGACTCACAAGCAATATAACATCCTAGCTCAATTGGTACATTTTTCTTAGTGGGCTTGCCTCATGCCCTTCGTAGAAGAAGAGATGATTTTACATGCAACCAAGGAGAGAGTATAAAGGTATGTTAAGAATGAAGTCTTAACCTCTATACTTTAACCAAGATCGGACATGGCAAGTAACTTCTTGGAATCTAAGTTCCAATGCACCACTTTGATAAACTCGGTGAATGAGTTAATAGGCCAATACAAACAAGGGTTTTATTTTGGACTTTCCATTCATGGATATTGACCCATATGACAAGAGTCCCCTTTTGGATCCATCTTGTCGAAATCCACTGCGTGATATTGCCGTTTACTCCAATACCCACATTTGTATCCTGGTTGGAAATACTCTTGGCTTTAGAGTGTTGCCGGTTGAGTCGTTCCCTTGGGTGAGTACTTTTTCCCCAAGCCAGGCCCTCTAAGATAGGAAAAAGTGAGTAAACATATTCATAGTTCGATCAACCTTTGTTTAGAAACAAAGGGAGAACACATGCAATAGGTTAACTCACACTCACACAATGTTTTGTTCAATTTTAAACCCAAAATGAAGTGTTTGGGTAATTAATTACATAATTTAATGTCACCAAAAGCCTTTTGATTCTCAAGATTGTCATGAGGCACGAAAGAAGCACATGTCTTTTGATGATATTACTTTGTGTAAATAATTACAAAACAATAAAGATACACATTCATTTTAACCTCCAAAACAATGATTTGATTCGTTTTAAGCACCAAAGGAAAGATGAAGATTTGATTGTTCAATTTTATCCCAAAAAACAATGTCTAGTCAGTTTCTAGTGTTCAATTTTAATCCAACTTTGAAAACAAACAATGATCTAGTTGGCTTAAAACAAAAAATTAAAGTAGTAAATGGAGGCTCCAATCATTAAAAAAATGCTTTATAAACTCTAGATTTAATGCTTCATCCTCCAAGATTCCTCCAAAGATTACATCTTGCAAATGAAAATCCGTTCTCTTTGCCTGTCCTTTATACCTTTGTTTTCCTTCGCTTTCTTTTCGCCTTCCTCATTTTCCTTCCTTCCTACAAGATAAAAATGAAAAATCATGCAAGGATCAAGTTATTTATTAAAAATGTTTTAAGCATTAACTTCAAACAAAAGAATAATTTCAAAAGAGAAGATTAATGATTTTTAGCTAATATATGAAGAATGAATAAGAATCCTTCTTTCAACAAACTTTAAAGCAGATCTTATTTGGAAGCAGACAATTTGCTGAAAAAGTCCAACAGCCTCTCCTGCTAAAATTTCAATTTCAACAATCTAAGATTTTGTCTTTCAACCATGATTATATCCTTTAGAAAAGAGATGTTTACTCTTTCATCAAAGATTAATGGTTTTCACTCTTTAATGCATATTGTGAGCCCTGTTTACTGTATGATGTGATATTGAATTAACCACAGGGTACTCATAGACGATGCTTGATTTAAGGTTCACCATTCGAGGGTCTACTTTTCATGCATGTGACTATAAAAGGCTTCAGGCAAAAAATCTGCATGGTCGATATTGCTTATATAAAACATTGAAGAAATTTTGAAATGATAATCATAGCCACCACATCTTTCCATCCATTTATAGTATCAAAGCTTTCGGCTAAAATGTTTGGTCCTTTGTCATGATGGCATCTTTATTGTCATTGACTGAGCTTTTAACCATATTTAAAATGACAATCGCCATCAAATCAACCAACTACAAGATCACATTTAATATCGAAGATTTATGTTCCCTACAAATACCTAGGTTATAGTCAAAAACAAATTGAATACTCTTCGCATAATTATGCTCACAAAGATGGCTAGATTCATTCAAAAGGTGACTGGCCAATGAAAAGTCTTATATCTAGTGTTTGTGTCCCGTGAACACTATGCATGACACTCAATAGAAGTAAAAAAAAAGATGAGCCTGCTCCTCTTTTCCTGCAACTAAAAGCACCACCAAGAAACAACAAACTAAGCCAAGATCTGCAAATCTATGCAAACAATATACATGTGTGAGATTAAAAGTGTAGGCCTAGGAATTAGAAATGTATAGGAAGGCATAGGCATAGGCCTGAAAAGTTTGCAAACTTCAAATTGAGTAAATGGCGCGCAAGTGAAAGATAGTGGGTAAAGTCACCAATAAAGTCAAGAAATCTGCAAAATATTATGGACAATAAACACATCCTATCCAAAAATATATGCGCCCACCTAATGACCATTTATTATGCAACAAAAGAACATTATTCAAGCTTGAAAAAGACTCCTTTATACAGTCGACTCAGGTATAGTAAAAGGTGTGAACATGAAACAAAAAGGATTAAGCAAGGACTGAATAATCTGATGGAATGTCACCTCATGGAATGCATTGATTGTTGCGTAGATGGATTTGAACAAAGCATAAGAACATTTCAAGAAAATGCTATTAAAAGGTGTAAACTTGAATTCCACAACTTTTTACATAGCGTCTTCACTGGCTTTACGCTTCTGATGTTTTTTTGTTCTCCTCCACGCCTAGAAGAGGGGCCTGTGAACTTTGGTTAGCATCCTCACAGAGTATGCGCAATGTGGAAGCATAGACAAGGCTGCGAACTATTTTGATAGATTGCCTCAAAGACACGGTCTTATTGAATGCATAGGATATACGTAGGATCCCTCTAAAACTGTGGTCTCATGGAACGTACTAGTTGTAGGCTATGCACAAAATGGCTTTATTAAAGAACCCTTAGAAAGTTTCAAGCAATTGCAATCAGCAAATGAAAAGCAAAGCGCCACAACCTTTCCCAGCATCCTCTCTGCCTGCGTCAAAATGGGAGCTTAAAGAGACCACATAAACTATTTTATGAATGCCTGAAAAGAATGTAATGTTTGCAGGATATGTGCAGCATGAGTTTGAGTGAAAAGACTTTAGAATTTTTGGAAAGTGACCTTTATTTCAACTGCAAAATTTCTCTAAGATCAGCGGTAAAAGGAATGAACACTTAACAACCATTTCCTTAATATGAAAGGGTTTGCATTGCAATAGGAATTGCGGTGAAGCAACCTTAAACTAGCAGATGACATTCATCAAGGTGCAAAGGACAAGGAGTTCCCATTGGAGAATGAGTAAGAAATCCACAATTCTCTCTCTCAGCTTGTGGTCTATCTATGTTTAGCCAAAACTTTGGTTTGAATTTTCTACTCATTTTTAGACAGGATTGGATGGTTTATAGCTTATAAGGAGTCTCAAGAGAAGGCTGGGCCATGCCCTATTTTCTTGTTCTTCTCAGTTAATGCTAGTGGAAAAATTTTGTGGCATCATAGAGATGATGGAGCATGTGGATTTTAATCAGAGCGTAGATTATTGGCAGCAAGACAAGTGGAGTGGTCCATTCCCTATGAAATGGCACATTGTTAAGGATGTCCCTAACAATTAGTTACGCCAAATAACATTAGAAAATAATGACAATAAGCTAGTGACAAAAAGTAGGGATACCCAAGAGGTGAAACTTGATAAGGGTATAGAAATGCTAAAGATATTTAAGGATTATATTTCCAAGACATCTATTCTTGATGACTTTCTATTCTATGAGAACTGTCAAAAGGCGATGCAAGAAAAAAAGAGCAAGGCAAGTAAGATCAGTTTGATCTAGTAGCTCAACAAATGGCTCATGCCTTCCATAATGCCCAATATCAAATAGAGGTTTGTAGTTGCATCACAAAATTAAGACCTGTGTTGTTCATAATGGTTCTCCAACAAGTGTTAAACTAAAATCTATGAGCACTTCGCAAACCCTCGTATTTTATGTCATTGTTGATAAAAAAAGATGTCTCTGTTGGTCATCAGATTATAATTGATAGCAGAATACATTGTCAAAAGGATCATTAACCCTAAAATTAACATATATCCATGGGATCAAAAATTGAAAAATTTCAACTTGGAATAGACCTTAAATGCTCAAAAAGTGAGGTTGATGCCTTTGTTATAAAAAAAAAAATAAGTGATTTGAAAAAAACTAATAAGCGTTTTAAAGCAAGAAAATATCATAAAATTAATACAGCCATGCTGATACAACACCACTATCAATTTAAAATAGCAATATCAATGTTGACCAAATCTTTTAATAGCATTCCTACTTCATGTGATGGAAAATAGAGTGAAGTAACAACTTTCAAATAAAATAAAAAATAGAAATGAGATGCGTTAGTTTTTCCCTCCTTCTAGCGCCATAATGTGGATGCCAAATTCTACATTTGCTCAAACACACACATTAGTATTTCCATTTAAAACAAAACAAAATAAGAACATCCCTATGAAATAATGAAACATGTTAATCATGCAATGAAAGGAATCAAGGAAACTAAACAAAGCATATAAGAAACATGATCCAACTTTATCTCATAGTGGATTGGTGCTATTGTGGAAAATATCCCTTTCCCAACCCTTGATAAGCTTGATGTTGCAAATAATGGTGGACAAAATCAGTTCTCAGTTTAAGAGAATGAATTTGAATAGGATTTGTGGATCAAGTTGTGGAGGATTTGTTGAAGGATGAAGCCTTTATTTAAAGATTCTCAAGTTGAAAGAATTCTTATGAGAGAGCAATGTGGGATAAAGATTTGGCCAATGAGATGAAGCCACTTGTCAACTTTTCATAGGTTGAGGAATGTGGAAGTTTTGGCCAATGTGCCCAAGAGAGGGAGATTCAAATTTGAATTTGAGAGATAAATGAACTGAGTTTGACCTTTGCAAGGGGACATGTAAGAGACATGTAAGACCTCTTAAATGCTTTGTTGGGTGTACATGTCCACTTGTTTTTGAATTCAAACTTGAGGGAATATTCCTCAAAGATGCCATGTTGATGGAAAATGATGAATTTATAAATGAATTAAAATGATAATTTATTGGTGCAAGTGGGAAAAGCTAGAGGATGTGATGGGTGGTTAGGCTAGGCTAATTAGGATTAGATTAGCTTAAATGATGTTTAGGTGAGTTTGACTTATTTGATTTAAATATTTTGATTTATTTAAATCAAGAGGGAGAAATATGACTTTTGGGGTTTAATTAAATAAAGTCTTGATTTATTTAATCAAAGAGGGAATGATAGGCCTAAATTACATAAAGTTAATTTATTCAATTTAAGTGGATAATCCTTAGAGATTAATTGAACCTGATTTACCTAATGAGTGGATTAATTGTGAATTTGATTTATGAATGAGCGAATGAATATGAACTAAGTGCATAATGCTAATTTCACGTGTCTACACCTAGGACTTATTCGCCACATGCAAAATGGGTCCTCACCTAGTCCTATGACCCTACTTTTGCATAAAATTTCACATTGTTTGAAGTGTGTACTAGGTGAGTAAACTAGGACACCTATTTTAAATATGTTTTTGGTGGTATTTTAATGATTTGAAATATATAATTCAATGTTGTCTTGTCATATTTGAATTTTAGTAATTAATGTTAAGCTATGTATAAATACAAGGTCATTTCACTAAGTTTCCTCCCAAGACTTTCATGAGATCAAGTAATTTTCACAAGAGCATTATAGGCGTAGTTCAAGAGTATTTTCTAGGAATTCAAGAGTAGATTTGTAGAATATTATTGTAGAAATAAATATTCCTATTGTCATATCAAGGATTTAGTGCATCATGCATGTTGTTGAGCTAATGTGTTGGTGTAGCATTCAAGATAAATTCAAGCATATTCAAGGAATTTTTTAACATCAAGTTTTATGATCAAGATCTACATTCCTTGAATCCACTTCATGGAAGATTGAAAATGTGTCATCCAAGGTTTCAAACAAGGTATCATTGTTTCATGTTTCATGTTTCATCCTTCATGTTCTATTATTTCACCATAAGGTTTAATTAAAAAAATAGGGTTTAACTAAGGAAAACCCCTATTCTCTAACAAAACAACATTTTTGTCTCCTTTGATGTGTGATTGTAGGTTTTTGGTTGAAGGTCTATTGGAGAGAAAAAATGAAAAAGTTATCAAAGTTGCAAATAAAGTTTTCAAATCACTGAAATTGATCTACACATTTTATTTCCAATTTTTTGATAGTACCTGACTTGACTCACAAATTGTAGACTGAGAGGAACATAACCTACGAAGCCCTAGCAAGGACACATTCACCATAGGTTGAATGAGCCATCAATGAGTTTTGAAAAATCACTTTTTGCAACAGGTAGACAACATTTAACCCTCTCTAGATCTACCTTTTGATTGTTATTTGGTTTTGATTTGATTTATTTGTCTCATTGACACTTTGTAACACACATATTGAATGAAATAGTAGAGCAAAATTGGTTCATGATTTTGTTTCATTGTGGTGAAACCCATTTTTCCTCCTTTTCACTAAGATATATCAACTCTACATAAAACCAATTTTCTCCAAAATGACAATGAACAAGAGGAAGTGACTAATTTGTAGAGAAATATATTTAGTAATGAAATTAGAGCATATTTTAAAGAAAATTTGTGAAAATAGAGTCACAAATTAATTCAAGGTCCTAAAATGTGTATATATATATTTTATGTTTCCTAAGATGTTAATGATAAATCCTAAATAGCTAGAACTAAATGATTTATGGAAAAATTTATTGAACTCAAGGTTGGAAATATTGAAAATTAGTTCATAGAGTTCACAAGGGATGCAATCCATTCATACGGATTTATCATTAGGCATGTAGAGCATTACTAATAGGAGGTTGTCTTGAAATAGGAGTTTATCACAAGCCACAACTTAAGTTGAGGGAAAAAAATTATCCACATTTAAATAAAAATTGAGGTCTTCTTCACAATCATTACAATTATTTTAATCTTTTAAAACCTTAATGTAATGCTAGATGAAATAATTTATAAAATTGGGAATCTAGCTAATAAATTTTCCAATATATTTGATGTTATTAATCTTTTAAATAGAGTTTCTCACACATAAAGTCCTAGGGATGTATAGTAGTGACTAGCAAAAAGTATATTATCCAATTGAGCTCCCCAAACAACGTAGGTATTAACTAATTAAACCTAGTGGCACACAATCACCACCTAAATTGCAAGTTTTTATTAAATTTTACCACTTCTAGTTGAGTAAAAATCTATTTCATCTTGAAGGACATGCCTACATAAGAGATACATTAAATCCTTGATGGATAAGTGACCTCGAAACATACTTAGACATATGTAGTGTGAGTATTCTTATTATTCCACAAAGTGGATAGCCTTTTATCACAATTAAATTATTGAACAAGATTCCAAATAAATATGAGGTGAGCCAATATGGATGTGGTGCCGGAGCACACGTAGGCTAACCTCCATAGTTAGGATATTTTGGGCTTGCATCTGACATTAGCCAAGTCAGAGTAATTGTATGTTTTTTTTGGACCTTAGAAGGTCATTGTTGTAGCTAGGTGAGTTAGTCATTAGGACTAAGGTCACCAAAGTTAGTCTTTGTTAATAGTTTTTACTTTGCTTAGCCTTAGTAGCTTAAGTTGGGATTTGAGTCTTAAATGTGTTCTAAACACATGAACGATGTTAGAAAGATGCTATGAGGATTTTAATGGAGTTGGTTACTCAAAATATAGGAGATAGAGGTCTTAAGAGTTAGGAAGGTGGCATAATGACAAAGTTGCCAAATGTTGTTACAAAATTGTCATGACAACATTTGCCATTATGGAAAATGTAGCATGCAACTCGGTTACATAGGATCCCCTAAAGGATAGGAGTGGGGGATCGACCAACATACCCTACAAACATGGTGAATGGAATCTAATAGAGAAGGGGCTCGAATTCATGGAGCAGAGAGAGATTGTAACCAAAGTTTTGGGAATAGAAAAGTGGCTCTCAAATTCTATTTTGTGTGAACACCGAGCATTATAGTGTGACAACAATAGAATACAGATTGAATGTTTTGATTTGATGTTAGACTAGTGTTCATAGGATAGTACTAAGACTTTTTCTTTCAGTAAGAAAGTTGATATGAGTTAATTTAGTATCTTGAATAAGTAGGTTAAGGTCTAGAGGTTTTCCTGGTCTTGTTATGACCAGCTTGTTTGTCTATGGCTCCCCCATGAAATCTAGTCATGGGATCTTCCTAAGGGTAGATGAATGTTTTAGGGGAGCCATTGGTTTGTATATATTTAGTGTTAGGAGTCATGGAGAGTGGAAAAACTATGGTTAATGTCAAGCCCTAGGAGAGCTTAGGGTGCCCGGTTAGAGGTTTGATAGTAATGAATTGAAGAATTTAGGTAGGGGATTGAGGTACACCACGGAACAAGTACAGTTTTAGGTAGGGTATAGACATATCATAACATGCTAGAAGGATTGAGATTCTATCAATCCATTTGACTAAGTTTTGAGTGAGAAATCAGTGAGGTCCTAGTAAATAGGTCTTTTAACCTGATTTAACCTAGATAATAGGAAACCAAGGTACGAAGAACTTAGGAGTCTAGAATCTTTTGAATCCTTCATAAAATCCAAAAGGGTATTCGAATGTGGAATTGGTTTTTCAAGTTGGTTGGAAAGTTTGGGTAGGAATGAAGTAAAGGTCTTTGTCAAGTGCTACAAGGAATTAGGCCCCCTCAAGACCAATTCTTGAAACTGGTAGGAAAGGAGTTTGGAGATCCTCCAAGATGGATCCATTTGGAAGTACATGGCATGTTTCCAATATATTTGGCACCCTTGCAATCAATTCAATGTTTTTTGTGATTTTGGCACTTAGAGTCTTCTAAGTGTAGGAGAGAGTTTGCCCATAACAAAGTGGTGTTAGTCCTTCAAGGTGAAGCACAAGGTGTGAGACTCTTGGAGAGGAGTTTGATCAGGACTTAGTTGATCATCTAAGCCTAACAAGGACCTAGAAGATATTAGGTTCCTAGACGAAGACAAGGAAAGGTCTTCTTAGCTAGTTGTGCAAGGAAGCCTTGGAACACTTACACCATATTGGTATTAGAGAAAGGTTTGATTAGGCTTGTGGTTGATGTTGCAGCCCATTGAATCAGCAGGAGAGAATACACCAGTGGAAGATAAAACCATGGTGACTAACGCTGAGTTAGCCAAGAAGGTAGAAGAACAAGAAGAGGATAACAAGGTACTAAGAGAAAGATTGGCTTGAATGGAGCAACTCTTGGATGAAGTCCAAGAAAAGGCAGACAAGGTAAAGGATAAAATAGATCAGAAGGAAGAGAAAGAAGCCATAGAAAAGGAGTTGGAATTGGAAGAGGAAGCTCTAACTCCTGACCCTATTATTCCTGAAGAACCCTTCTTGAAGGCACTAAGGGCTTTAAGTGGAAAATCTTTGGAGGGTGTACCACTTTTCAATGGACAAATGGATCCTAATTCAGTCATGGACTGGATTGACAATATAGAGAATCACTTTTAATGTGATGGTATATCAGAAGCCCAAAAACTAAAGGTGGCCAAGTCAAGGTTGAGAGGTTCAGCTCTGACATGGTGGAAGTTTGTGGAAAATGAAAGAGAAAAAGAAGGAAAGGGTCCTATAGCTACATGGAAGGGCATGGTAACTAAAGTAAAGTAGACCTACCTACCTGATGACTATGAAGTCCAATTGCATAGGAGGAGACACAATCTTAGATAAAAAGATTTGGATTTCCAAGCATACACCGAGGACTTCCAAAAGTTGTGCCTAAGATCAAAGGTGGTTGAAGATGAAAGCATCAAGTTAGCAAGATACTTGAATGGACTCAAGTGGTCTATTCAAGAAGAGATCCCACAATAATGGGTTACAATTTTGGCCAAACTCTGAGACATTAAATCAAGATTTTTCTAATTAGACATTCCCAATTTTCTACACTCCATAGCAAATAAAACCATTAAGGTTTTGAAGCATGAATCAAACTAGTTATTTGTTAGATATTTTGTGTAGATTCTATTTATATTTTTAAAAAAAATTAAAAATAAATTGTGAATCATTTTATGTAATTTTTAATAACTTATTTTTCTACTAATCAACATTTTTTAAAAGTGATGTTCACTTCGGCACACATAACTCTTTTTATAGATAGGATACAATTCTGATTTTTAAAATGCAATTTTTTCACACCAATATCTAGGGGATGGATATTTTTTCATAACTTTTTGTTACATTTTTTTTTTTTAATTAATTTTCCAATTCAGTGTAATTATAATTTTGATAGAGGTGTACTTCGGCACACATAATTTTTTTTGTATTCATTTGAATTAACTTATTATATTTCCTTTTAGTTGGAATAAGGACATCAATATCTAGCCTAATGCATTTTAGAATTTTTTTTCTCTATTTTTCTATTTTTTCGTATGTGTGAAGTAAAGAACTTGATGTTCATTGAAAAGTCGTACATTCACAAGAAATAAAAAATAAATATAATAATCAAATTAAACATATTTAAAATTATACTTTTAGAAAGATTATAATAAGGGCTATAGGCTTACAAAACATAAATTTTAAATGAATTCATTTGATCACCCAAAAGGTAAATCAAAAGTGGTTTTTTATCAGCATTTTGATAGGTGTAGAGGAGACTCGATTATAGGTATGGTTTAAATATAACAAGGTTCTATCCAAGGGGTTTGATCTAAGGGGGTTTGATCAATCCCTTACTGCACAATTTAAATGGAACCTGAAGTCATAAATCTAATGCTTCTAAAAATATGTGATTTCAGTAAAATTAGATGTCCCCCAAACCCATTATTGTGGTAGCAGAACAAAACCATCCGCCAATGTTATCAAATGGCCTTAAAGATAGAGGAGAAAAGTAAAAGGAAGCAAGAGAAAACCTCCAAGAGTAGAGGTAAAGGAAAAGATAGTAGAGGACAAAGAGGTGGCTATGGTGGAAGGAGTTCAGAATCAAGGGCTCAAGGAGAAGTTAAGTACACTGAGCAGCAAGAAGGAAGCTCTAGTAGAGGTGGTAGAGGAAGAGGCTCTAACTTTAGAGGAAGAAGTGGTGGACAAGGAAGAGGCAATTACTTTGCCAATATGAAGTGTTATCACTGCAATCAAATGGGACACCCTACCTATAGGTGTCCAGAGAAGGGTAGTACTTCTCATGGAGGTGATAAGAGAACTAATCTAGTTCATGATGAGACAAATGCAACAAAGAAACATTATGAGGTACCATTAAATTCAGAGGAAGGTGAGAACCTCATGATGAGGAGAACTTTGATCAAAGAGTCGGTTAAGGAGGAACCAAGCCAAAGGAGGTCCCTGTTTACGATAAAGTGCAAAATGATGGGGAAAGTATGTAGAGTCATCATTGACTCAGGGTCTACTGACAATATTGTGTTAGAGGAAGTAGTTAGCAAGCTAAAGCTGACAAGGATACCCCACACTAATCCTTACAAGGTCACATGGCTCAATAAAGGCCAACATGTCTTAGTAAATGAACAAGCATGGGTGGAGTTCTCAATTGGAAGGTACAAGGACAAAGTCTTGTGTGATGTGTTACCTATGGACGCATGTCACTTGCTCCTAGGTAGACCATGGCAATTTGACTACCAAGCTATGCATGATGGAGCGAAGAACTCTTATACTTTCAAGAAGGATAAGGTAACATTCAAAATTTAGTCACTGTTAGAGGATGCAGAGGTGAAGACATCAGGTCCTAATCTGCTCATGGTTGGTGAAAAAGAGTTCTTAGAAGCCTTGGAAGAAGGAGAAGGAGTTGGCTATGCATTAGTGTTAAGGCCAAGAGAGGTAAGTATTGACAAAGTAGCTAAGAAGCCAGAGTTACCTAAAGAGATACAAAATATGTTGCAAACTTATGAAGGCATTGTAAGTAGTGGACAACCAGCAACATTACCCCCTAAAAGAGCCATAAGTCATAGGATAGACTTGATACTAGGGGCTACCCTACCAAATAAGGTGGTCTACAAGATGACCCCTCAACAAAATGAGGAAATAGCTAGACAAATACAAGAACTCCTAAACCAAGGTCTCATTAAAAAGAGCATTAGTCCATGTGTCGTACCCACTGTCCTAGCACCTAAAAAGGGAGGAGATTGGAGGCTTTGTACTGATTCAAGGGCCATAAATAGGATAACCATTAGATATAGGTTCCCTATCCCTAGGATTGAAGACTTAATGGATTGTCTAGGTGAAGCTAAGTACTATACCAAGATATACTTAAAGAGTGGTTATCACCAAATTAGGATACATGAGGGAGATGAGTGGAAAATAGCCTTCAAAACCAATGAGGGTTTATATGAGTGGCTTGTTATGCCATTTGGGTTGTCTAATGCCCCCTCCACATTCATGAGGCTCATGAATGAAGTCCTCAAAGACTACATTGGTAAATTTGTAGTGGTATATCTTGATGATATATTGATTTATAGCAAAACAAGAGAAGAGCATCTCAAATAGATAGAGTTGGTTTGCAAGAAGCTACATGAGGAGAAATTGATGATCAACTTAGAGAAGTGTGAATTCATCAAGACGGAGCTGGTGTACCTTGGGTTTGTATTATCACATGGCAACTTGAAGATGGACATTAGCAAAGTGGAAGCCATCCTCAATTGGCCTACTCCAAGGACAGCAACAGAGGTAAGAAGTTTTCATGGCCTTTCTCAATACTATAGGAAGTTCATAAGACAATTTAGTGCTATTTGTGCTCCTATGTTGGATACCATTAAAGGAGGGATGAAGACTAGATTTGTATGGAATGAGCAAGCTAACAAAAGTTTTGAGTTGTTGAAGGAAAAGATAGCTACCCAACCTGTTTTAGTGTTGCCAAGCTTTGAGAAGCTATTCACCATTGAGTGTGATGCCAGCAATGTGGCTATTGGAGCTGTTCTGAGCCAAGAGGGCAGACCGGTGGCTTTTCATTCAGAAAAGTTAAGTGAAGCCAAGAAGAAGTATTCTTCTTATGACCTTGAGATGTATGCATTGGTTCAGGCTTTAAGGAAATGGAGGCACTACTTGCTTCCCAAGGAGTTCATAGTGTATTCCGACAACCAAGCACATAGTTTCCTGAATTCACAAGAAAAATTGAGTCACAAACACATGAAGTGGGTTGAATACCTGCAAGCTTATACTTTTAATATCAAGCACAAGAAAGGAGTACTCAACAAGGTGGCAGATGCCTTGAGTAGAAGAGTTCTTACCATACAAGAGATTTAGTTGAAGAGCATGGGAATAGATCATTTCAAGGATCTATATGCAGATGATGAAGATTTTGTAGACATTTATAAGGTATGTGTTGAATACAAGAATCATTTTCATAGTAGATATGTTGAATATACTTTGCAAAGTGATCTCTTGTTTAAAGGGAATCAGTTATGTGTCCCTAAATGCTCTATTAGAGAGAATTTGATACAAGAAAAGCATAATGGTCCATTGAGTGGTCATTTTGGGATCACGAAGACTCAAGAACTTGTTCAAAGGTTCTATTATTGGCCAAGGATGAATCTAGATGTTAGGAGGTATGTGGAAAGTTGTATAGTATGTCAAAAGGCCAAGGGTACTTCTTCAAATGTAGGCCTATACCAACCACTACCTATTCCTACTAGGCCATGGGAATGCTTGAGTATGGATTTTGTAGCTGGGTTACCCAAGACAAAACAAGGCATGGATAGTGTTTATGTAGTTGTGGACAGATTTAGTAAGATGGCTCACTTTGTGCCATGTAAGACAACCAATGATGCCAGCCAAATAGCCTCTCTTTTCTTCAAGGAGATAGTACGAATTCATGGGTTACCTATGAGCATAGTGTCAGATAGAGACACCAAGTTTATGAGTCATTTTTGGAAGACTCTTTGGCAGAGATTGGGCACTAATTTATCTTTTGGATCTACATACCATCCCCAAACTGATGGTCAGACCGAGGTTGTTAATAGAAGCCTTGGAAATCTATTAAGGTGCTTGACCAAGGAGTATGGTCAACAATGGGATCAGTTGATTGGACAAGCTGAATATGCCTATAATGACACTGTGAACAGGTCAACAGGGAAGAGTCCCTTTGCAATAGTCTATGGTCTACATCCTAGAGGAGTCTATGAGCTAAGAGACTTAAAGGATGGAGCTAAGGGAAGTGGATATGCTGATGATTTTGCCTATGCAATGCAGGAGATTCATGACACAGTCAGGAAGACATTGACAGAAAACACCATGAAGCATAAGACCAAGGTGGATGAGCGTAGAAGAGAAGTTCAGTTTAATGTGGGAGACTTGGTGATGATACATCTAAATAAGTCTAGACTACTGAAGGGAGTCCCTTACAAGTTGCAGATGAAGAGGATAGGTCCCTGTCCTATCTTGGCAAAGTATGGGAACAATGCTTTTAGAGTGGAGCTACCAGAAGACTGTGGACTATCCCCTATCTTCAACATTGCAGACCTGGTTCATTACAAAGGACCACCACCAGACATGGATCAAAGCCTCAATGAAGTCATCCATGATGTGGAAGAGCTCAAACTACCTTCTGCTACAGTCAAGCAAGCTGACAGTATATTGGATAATAGGGTCTACAAGAAGACTAGAACCAAGGAATACAAGGAACATCTGATCAAGTGGCATGGTCAACCTAATGCTGATGTAGTATGGATCAAAGAACCAGAGTTCAAGAAGTTGGGTATTGATCTCAACTTACTTAATCCAAGGGTGGATTGAACTCTTTTGTTTTGGGGAGGATGGTGCAGGAGCACACCTAGGCTAACCTCCATAGTTAGGATATTTTGGGCTTGTATCTGACATTAGCCAAGTTAGAGTAATTGTATGTTTGTTTTGGACCTTAGAAGGTCATTGTTGTAGCTAGGTGAGTTAGTCATTAGGACTAAGGTCACCAAAGTTAGTCTTTGTTAATAGTTTTTACTATGCTTAACCTAAGTAGCTTAAGTTGGGATTTGAGTCTTAAATGTGTTCTAAACACATGAATGATGTTAGAAAGATTCCACGAGGCCTTTAATGGAGTTGGTTATTTGAAATATGGGAGATAGAGGTCCTAAGAGTTAGGAAGGTGGCATAATGACAAAGTTGCCAAATGTTGTTACAAAATTGTCATAACAACATTTGCCATTATGGCAAATGTTGCATGCAACTCAGTTACATAAGATCCCCTAAAGGATAGGAGTGGGGAATCGACCAACATACCCTACAAACATGGTGAATGGAATCTAAGATGCAGGAGGATTGAATTCAAGAAAAGGAGATTGTAATCAAAGTTTTTTGGAATAGAAGATAGCTCTACAATTTCTATTTTTTTTTGGTGAACTCTGAGTGTTATTGAGTGACACTGATACTAAGTGAATTATATGTTTTTATTTAGTGTTAGTGTTATTGAGTGACAGTGATACTAAGTGAATTAGATGTTTTGATTTAGTGTTAGTGTCTTGAATAGATAGGTTAAGGTTTAGGGTTTTACTAGTCCTGTCCTGACCAGCTTGTCTTTTTATGGCTCCCCCATGAAATCTAGTCATGGGATTTTCCTGAGGATAGATGGATGTGTTAGGGGAGCCATTGATCTATATATATTTAGTGTTAGAAGTCACGGAGAGTGGAACAACTTTGTTTAATGTCAAGCTCTAGGCAAGCTTAGGGTGACTGGTTAGAGGTTTGATAGTAATGAATTCAATAAATTAGGTAGGGGATTGAGGTACAGTATGAAACAAGTATAGTTCCAGGTAGGGTATAGACATATCCTAACATGCTAGAAGGATTGAGATTCTATCAATCCATTTGACTAAGTTTTGAGTGAGAAATCAGTGAGGTCCTAGTAAATAGGTCTTTTAACCTGATTTAACCTAGATAATAGGAAACCAGGGTACGAAGGACTTAGGAGTCTAGAATCTTTTGAATCCTTTAGAAAATCCAAAAGGGTATTTGAATGTGGAATTGGTTTTTCAAGGAAAGTTTGGGTAGAAATGAAGTAAAGGTTTTTGTCAAGGGCTACAAGGAATTAGGCCCCCTCAAGACCAATTCTTGAAACCAGTAGGAAAGGAGTTTGGAGATCCTCCAAGATGGATCCATTTGGAAGTGCATGGAATGTTTCCAATATGTTTGGCACCCCTGCAATCAATTCTATGATTTTTGTGATGTTGGCACTTAGAGTCTTCTAAGTGAAGGAGAGAGTTTTCCCATAACAAAGTGGTGTTAGTCCTTCAAGGTGAAGCACAAGGTGTGAGACTCTTGGAGAGGAGTTGGATCAGGACTTAGTTAATCATCTAAGCCTAACAAGGACCTAGAAGATATTAGGTTCCTAGACAAAGACAAGGAAAGGTCTTCTTAGCTAGTTGTGCAAGGAAGCCTTGGAACACTTACACTAGATGCCTAATTAGTGGGTGATCCCACAATACTAGTTTACAATTTTTGGCCAAACTAGACACTAAAATAATTTTTTCTAACTAAATCTTTACTTTCGGGCACCTATAACGGCTAAACCATGAAGAATTTGAAGATGATGCAAACTAGTGATTTTGTGACATTTTGTCTATAGATTCTAAACATATTTTTTTCAAAAAAATTGGAATCAAATTGCACTTCTTTTTCCATCTCCTTCAAAAAGTATTTTTTTCAATAAACACCGATTTTAAGGAGTGACACTCATCGTATAACACAACTTTTTTTCCATGAAGGATAAAACTCTATTTTTTTCAAATTTAGATTTATATCCACAATATCTAGTGATTCTAATGGGTTTCTGTAGACACATAAATTATCCTGATTGATATCATGCACTTGATTCTGATTCACTAATTTTGATTCTTCCTCAATCACGTCCACACTAACCAATTAATTGAATAATCTTTATTTAATTAATTTAATTTCCTCCTTAATTAGATAATACACTTTATCAGATTATTTGATCAAAATTTCTCTTTGATTAAATAAATAAACTTTATTTAATCCCAATGTTTTTCATTTAATTGAATAAATCATTTTATTTAATTAAATTTATCTCCCAACTATCCTCTCATTTTATTTAAATAAATCTAAATATCTAAAAAAAATGTCAAATCAAACTAACTTCATCTAAGTTAATTAATCCTAATTATCTCCTAACACTAATCCTCCATTCCTCTAGTTTTTGCAAGTTGCACATGTAAATCAATTTATTTGATTTATTAATTCCTCCTATTTTCATTCAAATGTTACATATTCTTGGAATATTCCACTTATTTGAATTATCCCTCCCAAAGGACTTTTTTCCTCCAACTTGGCATTAAAGGCTCTTACATGTCCTCTCCTTGAGCCAACTTGACATTAAATCCTCTTACAACTATTCTTACACAAGCCATCTTTTGAATTTCAAATTCCACCTACACTCATTGAACATGCACATTGTTCAAAATGTCCTCCACTCTCCTTCATTAGCATGTTGACAAGTGGCACAATGCCATTGGTTCAAGTTTAATCCCACATTCTTCCTATTCTTCAATCCTCCATCTGTCTTCCTTATAAATAGAGGTCTCCTCTATTGATTTGGGAGACACAAGTTGAGACAAGTTTATGTAATCTTATTATCCAAAATTACATCCACACTTAACCAAGTTAGCATAGAATTCATCATCCACAACTAGGTTATTGGCATTTTACATCAAGAATCACACATCCATCCAAAAGCTTATGAAGGGATTGGGAAAGGGCTTCTTTCCACATCAAAGAAGCACCAATCTCACTATGGGATGCTTGTTTGAGCATTAGAATAGAGTTTCATTTGTAATTTATTTACATAGTTTAAGATATTTTTCTTTGTTTCCATATTCATATGTTCAAATAATTTCATAGGGAATGTTTGGTTTACACTTGTTTATTGACTAATGATCACTTGTTTGTTCATGTTTGAGCAGGTTTAGGCAAAGCATTCACATTTTAGCACTAGAAGGAAGGCCAATCTTTCAAAATTAACACATTTTTTTGGTCAATTTTGCTAGTTTTTCATTTTTTTGTGCTAAGTTCAAGAAACAAAAATGTTGAGAAGAAAAAAATATGTTATTTGTCTAGAATCACTATATAGCAACGATGTCTCTATTCCATAAAGAGACGTTACAATGATTCTCTTGAGGTTCGGATCAGTGAAACTCCAAAAGGTAACGCTATGAAAAAATACTGATGCAATCACAGTCTTTGTTTCTCCATAGAGCGATGTTGAATCTCCAAACAACATTCCCTTCATGGATTATGACACTAGGTTAGATTAAAAGGTCAACTTTCAAGATTATTTTAACATATGCTTTTTATTTTTGATCACCTTAAACTTTTAACCTGTTTGTGGCTCTGTTTTCTATAGATTTCAAACCAACTTTTGTAGGTTGAGGTGATCAAGAAGGGGAGGAAAAAAGGAGAGGATTTCTTCTGGCACTTTCTTTTTCATGATTGTAACAAGTGTTTTTAAACACTTTGGGAGCATTTATAATTCCATCTTTAGGATATTGTTATCTTCAGTTTTAGGACTCATAAATTTCATTTGGGTTTTGAAAAGAACAATCAAAGGGTTAAAAATAACATTAGAAACTCACTAGATTTGGTTTTTGGTTTTAAGAATTGAATAAACAAATCCAAACATTTAATCTTGATGCTATAAAAAGAACCCATTTCTAATTTTAAAGTCTAAAATGAACATGTGTCTTTCTTGTTTTGTAATATTTTTTACAAAATAATATCATTTAAAGGGCATATGTAATTCTCTCGTGCTTCGAAAAAGACGGATGAGGAAAATGCTGTCGCGCGGAGGTCTGGTTCGCGCTAGGGCCTGCGTGCCCTAGCCCGACCAGCGGCTGGTCTGTGCTCTGTGGTGAGCTTTTTTGCTGCACTCGGGGGGGCATTTTTATGTTGGCAGGGGCGTGCGCTGGTCAGACAGGGGTCTTGGCCTTTTTCTAATCTGTGGGTGGGCGTTTTCAGCCTGTATTCTACCTTGGGCGAGTTCTTGGTGGGAGGCCTGCGGAGTTCTGTGTTTGAGGGGCTCCTGCCCCGCCTCTTTCTCTGTTCTGCTGAGTCTTTGTTTGGCGTTGCATGGAGAATCGGGGGATAGACTCTTCTCAGCTTTCCTTCAGAGATATGGAGATGGGTGAACCGTCTTCTTTGTTGCATGTCAGTGATAAGGAACTGACTGGTAAATCCCAATCTGGGGATGGTGTTTCCTCTTCAAAAGGGACGTTTCGATTAAGAAAAGTAAACGGATGTTTGCAGAGATCTGAAGATCGGCCAGTTTTAGTTATTCAACCTGCGCAAGTTTCAGAGGATGTCGAATACTGGTGCAATCATGCTCTTATCTGCAAATTTTTGGGCCTTCGTTTATCTCTACCTGTTTTGGATTCTTGGGCACGTAGGGTTTGGAACCCTGAAGGTGATATGGAGATTATTCTGGCAGCTAATAACTATTTTTTGGTGGTCTTTTCAAGCATGTCCGATAGGAATAGGGCATTCGAAGGAGGTCCTTATTTCTTTAACCAGGTAGGGCTTTTCATCAAACCTTGGCACATGGGATTCAACTCTGCTGAGGAGATCCCTTCGCGGGTTCCCGTGTGGGTTCGTTTGCCGAGGCTTCCATTGGAATTCTGGAGGGAAGATATTCTTCACTCAATCTCGTTGCTTCTTGGAAAACCTGTGGGATCGGCTTCCCAAACTCAAGATCGTAAGGTAATTTCTTTTGCTCGCATTTGTGTCGAAGTTGATTTAAATAATCCATTACCAGACTCTATGGAAATTCGCTTGGGATCTTCTTCTTGGATCCAACAGCTGGATTATGAAACCCTACCCTTTAGATGCAGAATTTGCCATGAATATGGACATTTACACCGCAAATGCCCTAGATTTAAACCCTCTCCCTTTGCTACTTCTGGGCCTCCCAAGGGGGACAAGGGGAAGGCTCCAATGTCTAATGAACCTGCGGATAATGAGGGTTTTATTCCGGTCAAGTCCCATAACAAAGGCAAGGGCAGGAAGAGATCTTGGATGGATAGGCAAAATGAGGGTAACTTTAACAGGTTTGAGGTTCTTGATGATTTGACCCAGGAGGAGGGTATTCCAGTTGAGCTCTCTTCTGGGGCTAAGGGTCTGCAAGATGCTCAGGATGATGACGCAAGGAAAGAGGATCAAATTCTATCTCCAAGGGTTCATCAAAAGGATCAGAAGGATATGGACTCTTCGGCTCAAGCTCAGGATTTCGGGATTCTGCAGGGGTCACAGACTCCGAAGGACTCTGTTGCGGTGGTTCCTGACCCCCCTGCTCCTAAGGGGGCCTCAGATCCTATGAAGGGTAACAAAGCTCCTCCTACATTAGGCTTACAGCAGAAATCCTTTAAAAAGGGGCCTCTTGATAAACCGGTAAAGAGTGGAAGGAAGACTGATCAAGAGAAGGTTAAGCTTATGGGTGATACTTTGGTTGAGTCTGGGTCTGTGAAGCCCATTGATTCCCATTTCTCCCACCCCCATAAATGATTGTGTTATCTTGGAATGTAAGGGGGTTGAACAACATCCCTAGACAAAAGGTTGTTCGTAGATTAATTGAATCTCAGGCTCCGGATGTAGTCTTTATCCAGGAAACTAAGCTTACTGTTGATGGACTTGCTAATTGTGCTTCGCGTATCTGGCCCCAAGGCAATTGGCAGGGGGTAGGTGCTTTGAACAGTGCAGGGGGTGTGGCTTGCTTCTGGAACCCAAGGAAAGTTTCCCCCTTATGTTGGATGTCTAGCCAGTCTTCCATTTCTCTGATTGCTTCTAGTTTTGTTACTGGAGAAAGGTTTCTCTTATCCAATATTTATGCTCCTACAGATCTTTCAGGTAAGTTAAATCTCTGGGCCCACATTCATTTCATCCGAGCCTTGGACCCGTTTCTCCCATGGATTATGGCTGGTGATTTTAATGCTGTTACTTGCTTAGATGAAAAACGTGGTGGGTTAGCCAGGCTGGACCCTTCTGCTAATCTTCTCAGGGATATGATTGGATTTTTGAATCTCATTGATGTGAAGCCTTCCAATGGTGTCTTTACTTGGAATAATAGGAGATGTGGTGAGGAGGCTATCTCTGAAAGGCTTGATAGATTTCTTGTCTCCTGTTACTGGTTGAATAGTAGGTTGACGACCAGCTCTGAAATTCTTGATTGGAGGGGCTCTGATCATTGGCCCATAAAGCTTTCTGTCACCGCTTATGGTGTCACCAAAAATCCCTCCTTCAAATTTCAATTAATGTGGTTAAGAGATCCATCTCTCTAGGAGCTTATGCTGGATTGGTGGCATGAGGGGTTGCCTGCTCATGGGACGGCCATGTTCACTTTTAGCAAGTGGCTTCAGCATGTGAAGTTTAGACTTAAGAGATGGAATAAACAATGTTTTGGGAACCTTCAAGCTCAGAAGATGGCTGCCCAGTCCAGGTTGGATACTATCACTCGTCAGATTCGGGACCAGGGGTTGACCTCTGCCCTTGGTATGGCTGAGTCCTTGGCTCTGAAGGGTTTAGAAGAGTGGGAACTTCGGGAAGAGATCTTCTGGAAGCAAAAATCCCGTATTGATTGGCTACAAGAGGGGGACAGGAACACTACTTTCTTTCATAATTCAGTTAAGGCTCGAAGACAAGGAAATTCTATTTCCTCTCTTGTTGCGCAGGATGGGGCTCAACTCTCGTCCTATGCTGATATTTCCAGGGAGGCAGTCAATTATTTTTCAAACCTCTTTTCTAGGGAGAATCTTGCTGCTCGGGCTGAGGAGCAGGCCATCCTGGATTGTATTCC
Organism: Sequoia sempervirens; assembly: GCA_007258455.2. Classification (NCBI taxonomy): domain Eukaryota; kingdom Viridiplantae; phylum Streptophyta; class Pinopsida; order Cupressales; family Cupressaceae; genus Sequoia; species Sequoia sempervirens. Next base: position 10,275,121 of record VDFB02338372.1, read on the forward strand.
CCGCCTGGTCTCTTCTGAGATGAATGGGACTCTCTTATGTCCTATCTTGTTACCTGAGTTGGAGAAAGTGGTATTTAATATGAAAAAAGGGAAGGCGCCTGGTCCAGATGGGTTTCCAATTGAGTTTTTTCAAGAGTTCTGGGAAATTATAAAGTTTGATCTCCTTGAGGTGGTTCTGGAATCTCTTAGGAACAAACAGATGCTCAAGTCTTTGAATTCTACCTTCTTGGCCCTCATACCTAAGCTGGAAGGAGCTAACCAGTTAGCTCAATTCAGGCCTATTGCGTTATGTAACGTTGTTTACAAGATCATCACCAAATTGATTGCTGAGAGACTCAAACCACTCCTTGGTTCATTGATCTCGGCTGAGCAGGGTGGTTTTGTTGAAGGGAGACAAATTTTGGATGGTGTTGTGATCGCCATGGAAGCTGTTCATTCTATGGCTAACTCTAAGGAGAAGGCTATGTTTATTAAACTTGACATGTCTAAAGCTTATGATCGGGTGAGCTGGGAATTCTTACAGAAAACTCTCTTGGCTTTTGGCTTTGCTGAGGAATGGGTGAACTGGGTTCTTAGTTGTGTGACCTCTACCTCATTCTCTGTTCTCATTAATGGGGAACCTTCAGATTTGTTTAGTGCTTCTCGGGGACTCCGGCAAGGGGATCCTCTATCCCCTTACTTATTCATTATAATGGCTGAGGGTCTTGGTAGATTTATTAAATCTCAGGTGAGACAGGGTCTTATCCATGGTTGGAGCTGGAACAACCTTCTCCCTTCCTACTCTCATCTTCAGTTTGTGGATGATACTGGGCTAATGGGCTTGGCTAGAATTAGAGAGGCGGTGAACTTCAGGCGTGCCTTAGACATCTATCTGAGGGCTTCTGGTCAGCGTATTAATGATGATAAATCCTCTATTTATTTCTTTAATACTCCTCAGCTTATTCAGAACAGGATTGCTAGGATTCTTAGATTTCAGATCGGATCTCTTCCCCTGATGTACCTTGGGATCCCTTTGGCGTTGGGAGGACAGCGGAGAGATTATTGGCAGGGTATTTTGGATAAATTTCGAAGTAGAGTTAGCCATTGGACTCACCGATGGCTATCGTCTGCTGGGAGAGTGATTCTTCTTAAGACGGTGGTGCAGTCTCTCCCCATTTATAGGTGTTGTGTGCAGGTTCCCCCATCCACCTTTGTGCGGGAATTTGATGCTTTATCTCGGCAGTTTCTGTGGTCTGGCAACCTTCTCTCCTCAAAGTGGAGCCTGGTTAAGTGGGAGTCTGTTTGCAGGCCAAAGCATGTTGGGGGCCTCGGTCTCAGGTCTATGGCACTTGTTGTCACTGCCTTGGCTGCCAAGCTATACTGGAGGTGGTGTAACAATCTTGACCAGGATTGGGCTAAGATTCTGGCCCACAAGTATCTTCCTGGTGCTGATTGCCTCGATGTGCCGCGTCTTCCTTTGTTGGGTAAAGGTTCTTGTATTTGGGATACCCTTAAGAAGGGTGCTCAGTTGATTAAGGAGGGCCTCTTTTGGATATGTAATAGAGGCTCTGATGTTTTATTTTGGCAAGACTCTTGGGATGGCCACCCTCCCATTCTTTCTAGTTTTCCTCAGCTTCAGCCTCTTTGCCATATTTTTTCTGAGGCCGGTTGGATTAAGGTGGAGCATTTTAAAACTGTCAAGCGTATTGGGCAGGCGATGGTGGCTTGCTGGAAGGACCCACAGGAGTGGCCCATGGGTGGATCTGATGAGGATTGTGTTGTTCTTTCTAGAGTTTTGGAGGCTCGGCTTTGCAGCTCCCTTAATGGGAGGGATGTTCTGGCGTGGAATCCTAGTCCAAAAGGTAAATTTACTGTTGCCCAAGGCTATGCTATGCTGGACAGGAACTTATATGGTCCTGCTGAGGTGCACTGGTGGAAGAAGGTTTGGGACAACTTCTCCTAGCCCAAATGTAATTTTTTCTTATGGTTGGTTGCTCAGGGAAAGTGCCTCACTTGGGAAAATCTTCGCAAGCGTGGCTTTCAGGGACCCTCTATTTGCCTTCTTTGTTCTCACAGTGAGGAGTGTACCTCCCACTTGTTTTTTCTTTGCCCTTACTCTAGGGAGTTATGGCACAGATGGTGGGAGGCTTGGCATCATGGGTGTATTCATGCTACCTCCCTGATTGACTTCTGGGAAAGTTTGGGCAGACCACCAACAAAGACTCCTTTCCTTCAGGTGGCTTGGTCTGTTGGGCCTATTTTCATTCTTTGGAACCTTTGGTTGGAGAGGAATCGTAGAGTTTTTTGTGGTTCCAATTTGGGAAATCTTCAACTGTGGAAGAAGATAATTAGCAGGCTTCAGGAGACTATTTCGGCTAAGTGTGACATGTCTGAAAATCTTGATCCTGGGGATCTTGATATTGTGCGGAATTTGAGCTTGGGGGATAGTAACCAAGGTTGTGTTGCTGGCAGAAGGCCCCGTCAGGGTCGGCAACGAGTTTGTCGTGATGGGAAGTGGAGGCCTCCCCCGGTGGGGGTCCTAAAGATTAACACTGATGGTTCTTCTCGGGGGAACCCTGGTCATGCTGGTGTGGGGGGTATTGGTAGAAGTAATGATGGTGGTGTGGTTTTTGTCTTCTCTAGTTATAAAGGGCAGCAGTCTAATAATCTGATGGAGGCCCTGGCTATTAAGATTGATGTTGAGCGTGGATGCTCTTTAGGCTGGAGGAGGATCATCTGTGAGTCGGATTCTCAGATTGTTGTGGATTTGCTGAACAATCAAAGGTTGGATGATGTTAGTTGGCAATTGGCTTCTGTGGGCAGACAGATTTTGAGTCTTTGCAACTCCTTGGATTCTGTCTCCTTTTGTCATATCCCTAGAGAGTGGAACAAAGTTGCCGACTGTCTTGCGAAGTGGGCCTCGGAGAATGTGGATGGCTGGGATATCAGTGGAAAGGATGAGCTTTCTTCTAATTATCTTGAGACCCTTGAGAGATTATTAGTGGAGGACATGAATAGGTAGTGTTGTTGCTGGTTGGTCTGGTGGTGTTCTGTTTTGGTGGGCCTTGGGCCTTTGCTTTGTACTCTGGTTCTGATTGAATAAAATTTTTACCCCTTTTTCAAAAAAAATAAAAAAATTCTCTCGTGCTTCACGGTGATCTTGAGAATCAAAATAATTTCGGTGATATTAGGTTGTCCAAAATATTGCCTCCACATTTCAAATTTGGGCTATGAAAATTGAACAAAATCTTGCTAGTGTGAGAAAGGACATTGTGTGTGTTCTCTCTTTGTTCACGCAAACAAAGATTGATCGAACTACAAATGCACCTAATCTCTTTTGTTTACCTTTAGAGGGCCTTCTTTGGTGGGAAAAATTACTCACCCTAAGGTAATGACCCAAGCGGTAATGAGCATAAGCCAAGCTCTTCCAAACCACTATATAAATTTGTGGTTACAATGAAAATTGTAAACAATGCTAAGCAGTGCATGATAACTCTCCCCTAGTGTCTTTATGATGCATAAAGCCCTTGTTCTAAGGGTTGAGAGATATCTCACAAGGAGTTTATCATTGCACCCCCTAAAGTGGATAACCTTACTATGAACCTTTTTTTTAAATCCAAAATCCCAATATTTGTTGGTGTCAGTTGGTCGAACCTTTAGAGCCATCCCACATATTTACGATTCAATGTAGAGATGAAAATTTCATCATGGGAGATTGATGAGAACTAAATCTTGGCTAACCCATTAGAGTGAGTGTCGTGGAGGAGAGCTAGTGTGGTCAAACTTCTAATCATCTGATCTGAATAAACGCAGCTGGATTTATCCAAGTGGGAATTCAACAAAAAAAAAAAAATTTATCCTAGGGTTGTGCAATCTTTGAGTCAGTTAAACACATTGCTTGGATCCACAATATTGAAAACAAACATTTAACAAGGTCATCAAATTTCAAACCCTTTAGAGGAGGAAGATACCTTTGAAAAGTCCAAGTATTACTGCTTGTCCCTAGGGATTTATCCTTAGAGGTTTCTAAATACTTGGGCCTATTTCTCAATTTGTTTTCTCCAAAGTCAACATAAGGAAACTATGGCTTTGACTTCTTGATTTCCACATAATGGACTTTGTGGGATGTAAATAAATTTAGACATAGAAATTTAGTTTGAAACTTAAGCAAGACAAGTGTATGTGGTAAAAAGAAAGTCATTAATCAAGATTAACTCAAATTGAACCCCACACATGTTCTTGGTCTCTTTTGGTCATATTATTTTCCATGCAAATATTGGTCTTTTGGTTTGAACCAATCTTGGGGAAAATCATGTTATTCACTATCTTGGTCTTGAAAAAAAAGTCTCTCTAGGTTCATTTAGGATCAAAATCTAATACTTCATCCATCCCAAACATCTATCAAAATCCGTCCCACCAAACCACTTAAGATCTTTGGAAACATCATTGTCTAGACTTGGGTACATCCTTAAACCAAATCAAAATCATATTTTTAGTTAGGTTTGTGTGGATGAATCCTTCCTCACATACTTAGTTAAATTATCACCCTTTTGAGCGAGTTCAGCCTAAGATAACATATAACATCTTTGGATTCACAAAGTTCATTATCCTATCAAAACAATAAAAATAAAATCCTAAAGTCTAGCATTGATCCAAAGTTCCTAAAAGTTCAACACCCATATCACTCACCCCTTTCATCCTTCATCTCATCATTAGTCCTAAATCCCTTAGAGGTTAACAAGGTCAAAACATAAGAAGAACATGGAATATAAACTTGATCCATACATCATGAGTAATCTAAATCAACCAAATTATCAAAGCCTTACAATGTCGATTGATTATCAAAACTCACATTTATACAATCCATACATGGGATCATTATCTCCTACAAACCTCAATGGTCCAACAAATGTGAGTATGCCCAATCTAAATTTTAGAACACCTTTCCCTATGGCAGATTTAAATCAAAGTCCAAACCTACAAATCTATCCACCAAAAAATCAATGCATGATTCTTCAACAAAAAACATTATCCCGCCAAATCCATACATGCCAAATGTGAATATACCAAGTACAAGTTTACTAAACATGAACATTTCAAATCCACACTTGGTAAACTTTGGGATAGATATATTTGTTAATCATACAAATGTTGTTCAAAGTCCAAACAATATATTAATGACTCCATGTATTGATCCAAGTCAAGGTAACACCATACAAAATCAAAGTTACCTAAACAAAGTAATGTGATAACTAACCACAACAATGTTCAATTTCAACCTATAATGCCAAATCCAAACATCTTCCCAAATTAGAACCTTGTCCAAAATCAATTTGTCCATGACCCCATACAAACACCACAAGTAGACATTTCAAATATGCTTGAACAAAAACCAAATCAACTATATCAAGGGTGTTAAGATCAAAATCAAGATCAAATTTTGTGAGATAATATTGCTATACTTAGAAAATTCATTGATTCATATCACCAAGAGACATCTCCACCCCAAAATCAATACACTCTCCCATTGGTAAAACCATGTCACCAAAGAATTGAGTTATGTCCACAACCACATCAAGAACAATATCTCCAATATCAAGAGGTTGGATATCAAGGTTAATGACATCAACAAAAAACCCAATCACCCCATCTCGAAGATCAGTCATCACATCTCTAAGATCAATCACAACTATTCATCAATGAGCACATTGAAGATATTTCTACCTCATCTAATGATCAAATCAACATGCATGAAGAGTCACTTTTCAATCATGATCAAAATCTACCAACAATACCCAAAAATGATCCAATTCAAGAAATGTTAACATCATTTGATCCTATGTTTGAAAACATTGACAATATCTCCACCACAATTATTGAATACAATGATCAAGATATATCCATCAATGGGCACCTTGAAGATGTTTCCACCTCATCCAATGATCAAGTCAACATACATCAAGAGTCACTTTTTAGTCATGATCAAAACCCCTCAACAATATTTGATCCATTTCAAGGAGTGTTAGAATTATTTGATCATATTGACATAGTCCACAATCCATCGACCAATGATCATGTTGAAAATGTCCCTAGATCATCGAATAAGTTAGAGGACATATCTCAAGAATTTATTCCAAAGAATGATCAACATCTTTCACCACAGTCTAGAAATCGTCCTTTCCAAGACATATTGACATCCTTTGACCTCATGGTTACAGATATTGAAGGAATCCTCAACTGAACACTTGATCCAAATTCACTTAAAGATCAAGATGATATTGAGCCACTTCTCATGCCTAATGATGATATCCAGGAACCCTTTGTAAGTAATCCATCCTTTGAAATTTATCCTTGAGTCAATAACATGATCCAAAGCATGTTTAAAGAAATTCTAAAATCATTCAAGATCAAGAATTTTTATTTCCAAGCTACTACAATGATCTAATGGGAACTCTCCTATCTATACAAGATGTCGCAAATAATGATCATATCCATATAGCACATACTCCTCCATCTACCCATGAGATGCTTTATTTGGATGGACATGTAGATGATCTTAATTTAAAACAAGAGTCTCATAATCTCAAGTGCTGTCATAATAGTGGTTTACAATTCCTGAGAGGAACGAATTTTAGCTGAAATCACATATTTTTAGAAAATATAATGATTTAAGCCTTAAAAAGTTCCATTTTAAGGATTCCAATTGAAGAGGGTTTGATCAAATCACCTTAGATCAAACCTTGGATAGAACCTCGCTAGTTTTAAACCATACCTATAAATGTGTTCTTACACCTATCAAAAAATGTCGATAAAAAATCACTTTTGATTTAGATTTTGGGGATCAAATGAATTCATTTAAAATTTATCAAATGATTATGGTATTCCCTCAACAAGCTATCCAATGAATATAATTTTAATATTTTTGTTTTGTTATGTATTTGTTTTTTAAGTTTTATTAAACATAGGTTTTTCATTGAAAATGAATTTCTTTGTTCTTCACATGTGGAAAAATAGAAGATTATCAAAAAATTGAAAAAATATGAGTGCAACTGTGATATTGAAGTCCCTTGATCCAAACAAAAACAAATTAAATTTGACATATACAAAAAAAGTTACGCTAAGAGTAGGTTGTGTTTAAATTGTAATCTGCTTTGACTTTGAAACTTGATTAAAGGGAAAAAATATTCAATAAAAAACTATCTAACCAAGTGGAAGCACTAGATATCGTGGAGTTACAAATCTAAATTTGAAATAATTGAATTTTATCCTTCCATGGAAAAAAAGTTGTGTATATCAAAAGCACTTTTAAAAATGTTGTTTTCTGAAAAATCTATTTTCATGGGAGATAGAAAAAGAAGTAATTTGATTCCAAAAATTTTGAAAAATATTTTAGAATCTAAAGACAAAATTTGATGAGACTCTAGTTTGCACCATCTTCAAATTCCTCATAGTTTAGCCGCTATAGGTGCCCGAATGTGAAGATTTAGTTAAAAATAATAATTTCAGTGTCCAATTTGGCCAAAAATTGTAAACCACTATCATGGGATCACCCCTAAGTGATATCATTACCAAGGAACAAGAGTTTCCAACTCTTAACATTTTTACACATGATCAAGATATAAAAAAATTTAGAGACATCAGAAATGGGTTATGAAGAAGGCTTCTACAGAAGTTGTGAATCAAAAAGATCTTGTCAAGGAATATCAAAAATGAATCATGAGGGAGATTTTCAAAATATGATATTTCAAAATATCAAGCCAAAGATATGAATCAGGAAGTTATCCCACTTGTGGAGGATCATATCACTTATAAACTTGGATCACTTACCTTTTTTAGGGAAAGCTATCTTATCAATGAAGAAGCTATCACCTTTGAAGATCCACAATACACCAAAGAAGGAGTAGCACCTTGTTTCCAAGGTAAATCATATCCTATTGCAAATAAAATGTTTTAACAGATGAATTTTCAAGGTAGAGGATTAGGCCTACATGAACAGGGTATCCTAGAACCAGTGTAGATTATTGGCATTGATCCTAAGCATCAAGGTCTTGGTTATTCAACAATTAAGGGATCTAAAAATCTCAGTGATACCTCTATAATACTGGGGGAAATTTTATCTAGTGCAAGCATCAACATAAGGAGCACGAAGAGTCCTTATGGTAAAACCAATGTCAATAGTACAACCAGCCATGTTATGAATATTCATCATCCATGAATTGGGACCAACATCAAAAGAAATATTCGAATCAAAGCACAAAGAACATTATCAAATCAAAAGAAGCTAAGAAGCATAATGGACACATCAAATACAGATGGATACCAAATAATACAAAGAAATATTATCCCTATCAAACTCCATCAGTGAAAGAAACTATGGGAAAAATAAAAAAGGGAAAAGTATCCATCAAAGATGGCCACAAAGGAAAAAGTAGGCTTCTCAAGCAACGAACAAATTAAATCAAGCAATTGGTCCTAATTCCATGCACACTTTTGTATCCACCCATCATTTCTCATCTTCCCAAATTTGGTGAGTCAAAGGTTCCAAACTATCAACCAATCCATCTTTTATTCCTAAACACACTCCATCCATGCCTCCACGCTTGATATCCAATTCTCAAATTGACCATGTATTGGTAGCCGCCCTTCATCATAAGGATTCAGAGGGCATCCTATCACGATGTGAGCACAAAGACAGAGTTAACTCTGATATCAACAAAGTAGACCAGGAATCTCAAAAGTTGTATTCAAGTGCACGTATCTTGTAAAGTAGCTTCTTCAAGCAGGATATCGATGGAACATTATGACAGAAGCATCTACATCGACACCACTAGGTGGTTTAGCATGAGCTTAAAATAGTTCAAAAAATCAAAAAAATTAAAAAAATTAAAAAATCATGAAAATAGTAAAGATAAAATTCATCCTCTAGTGAAAACTGAATGGGCAATGCTTTGGGCATGTACCATGATGGAAACCTGACAAATAGGTGTCATGCATAGAATCGAGCATCTGCGTGCGCTAGTTTAGGTGGAAACATCTCATCCCATCCATAATAAATCTAGCATTCCATCCATCTCATCCATAATAAATCCATTCATCCACGAACCATTTATCCAATCCATTTTCATCCATCTACATCTATAGTCCAAGTTGTCTTGATCTCGAAAAAATTTCGGTGTACACTTTACACTTGCTTATGGTAAAGGGTATGTGCAGGATCATTATGGGCCAAAAAGTCTCAATATGATGGGTATGTGGCTGACGACTATTTTTTTACCCAAAATTGATGAAATGAAAAGAGGTTTTAAAAGAGATTCTCATTTTTCCACTGATATAAATTATGCTTTAATTTGAATTTAATAAGTAATTATTATTCATTTTCTATTCAAATTATGACTAAAGTCTTGATTGATAGGTTGATTGAAAAACATCTAACTTTCAAAAGCATTATCTTTTTTAATCCCAAAACATGGGTCACATTCTATGCTTTTGCATACTATAGGATTAAAAAAGAATTGTGGTTTTATTAAGTTAAGGTGGTAGACTATTGAGTTATTATATATTTTTTAAAGTTGTAATAAAAATTCATAATTAATTATTTATTTACTTGGAAAAAAATTACAAAAAAAAAAATATATCATTGGGGCATGAGTCCTCTACTTATATCTAAAATTTTATAAAAAAATATTATCATTTTATTGTGGTTAGGGTGGTTAAATAGACACCTACTTCTTTTTCCAAATTTAAGTACCATTGCATTGAAATTTCAAATTTTCACCAAATAGTTTTTTTTTTTAAAACAAACCTAGTAATTTAGAAACTACATTCAATTTCTATAGATTCTATTCTTACATATTTTTGAAATAATATAGATAATTTATTCAAATTTTTACGTCAAGTTTCCTAACTCTAATTTTTCTAAATTTTTTGCCACTTAAGGGCCTTTTTTTTCCATGATGATCTTGCACATACCCTAAACATCTTGACATGGGTCATTTTCATTGATCCTATCCTACCCAACGTTATTTGAGCCATGAAGCATTACCCAAATAACCATCCTCTATCCAAACCTCTTATCTTATCAAAAGATAATCCTTAGCATCCTTTGTGTGCTTACCATATTCATCCATCCATACACCTATCCAAACATCCACCCAAGGCATTCCATACATTTCTAGACATTAGGAGTAGATATTTACATCTTGCTTTAGGAATAAATATTGATCTATATCTTCCAACTTCTGTGGTGAGCCGAATATTGGAAAACATGAAATAAAATTGGTCAAGCATTTGTGATCCAAAATCCAAATCACTAGCCCATTGCATATTTTGATGAGAAGATGTTCCTTATCAAGCTTTATCTAAACAATTAATATCAGTCACATCTAATTTACACGTCAATGTCACATCAAATCATTCAAAAAAAAATTGTTCCAAATCAAGCTTTAAAATCCTGATCAATCAAATCCAATCAATCCATCATCATCTCAAGCTATCCTTCCCAGTCCTTGTGTTGCTTAATAGTAGCCTTGCATTGTTGTGTATCCTCAACAATGCTATCATCATCAATCCATCAATCGAATCCAATCAATCCCTCATCATCTCGAGATATCCTTCCCAGTCCTTGTGTTTCTTAACACTATCCTTTCTTTGTTGTGTATCCTCAACAATGCTATCATCATCAATCCATCAATTGAATCTAATTAATATGTCATCATCTTGGGATATCCATCCTAATCCTTGTGTTGCTTAACACTATCCTTGCATTGTTTTGTATCCTCAACAATGTTATCATCATCAATCCATCGATCTGATTAATCAACCTTAGCTTGGTTTTCAACAAAATCCCAAAACAAATCTTTGATATTGTCACACATATCCATATCCAAATCATCAAAATCATGTGAAAATCCAAATACATCCAAAACATATCAAAATCCCAAAGTAGGTAATAAAGTTAGAAAATGTCAAAAACATGGTATCCAAACTACGTCGTCTCTAAGCTTAAACGTAGGCAAGGCCATTATTGATGGGCCCCCGAGACACAAAAATCCAAAAACATTCATAAATCTCATAAAACCCCAAAAATATTAGAAAAATTTAAAATCAAAACATTTGCAAAACATCTTGAAAATACCAAAACAACCTCAAAACATTTGAAAACATCAAAAAAATCCAAATATTTGAAAAAATCCATCCATCCCATCTCACTTTCACCTGCGGTAAACATCTGCTCATAATAATTCATTGTCACGCCCAACCTTTGGTGAAACAATCGGAAACAAGTCTAGTAGGTTACAAGTGAAAACTCAAAATGTCAGGGTCTCAAGTCTAGGTCAATAGGTAAAGAAGTTGGTCAACTCTTTGTATCAATAGTCTATCACCCAGTCAATCTCACAATCATCTAATAACATGATGTCCTAGGATGCATCCTTCCTATAATGGACATCAACATCAAGAATCACCGTAGTTTAGTCTTGGCTAGAGGTATGAAGAATATTGGCTTGTTTGTTTACTTGATCTTTGTCTTGTTGATTTATCCTTTTGCACTCATTCCAATGACCTCTCGATGATGTCTAATCAAAATGATTTAGAGAGAAAGGAATGGGGCATTGATCATAATATTTTATTTGTTGTGCTTGTTGGACGTTCTTGTAATATAACTTGGCAAATACTTGCTTTGTTAGGTATGTATGGAAGGTATTTTGGGCACCTTGATGACTATTACATTGATAGGTTATACCTTCCCATGTTTTGGTCTAAGATGTTCAAAATATCTGAAGTACATCCTAGTAAGGTTTATGTATGTCAGGTGTGAACAAGGATACTCCTATCTGATTATCGATTGAAAGTCCTTCTCAATAGGTACAACACCATCCTGGTTCTTTATACCTTGATGCATCGTATCTATGTGTGTTATCAAACATAAGGAAAGTAAGCTCTTTACGTCCCCAATCCTCGATAAGTGAAACATCATCATCATTCATCATCATATCTAATAAAGTCTCAGTGACTCATAGACTTGTTGGACTTCTGCATCTTCTCAAAATCAAGGGTTGATCCCTCTCATTCTTCTATTGTATTTCACGCTAATCCATCTTGCATCCAAAAACCGTCAACATGTTGCATATCATTCATATCATTTCACATGCATTGCATTTACATCATTGCACAATAATATAGATTGGTTATTCTAAGCATCTCATAAACCATCTCATTTGTATCATCATCAAAACCATCCATACATCCATCTTGAACCTCTTTGTCATGAAATTGACCCTCAAATCAAACTTTTCGCTTGATCTCTCAAGGGGGCAGTGTACCAATATACTTCTTTCTGCTAGGGCATCCAAATTTTTTTTAAAAAAATTGAATTTTGATCTCAAAAAGGTTATTCTTTGAACGAACGCAGCAAGTACATTGATTCAAAGAAGGGAAAAATGTAGACACATAAATTATTATGATTGATATCATGCACTCAATTCTGATTCACTAATTTTGATTCTTCCTTAATCATGTCCACACTAACCAATTAATTGAATAATCTTTATTTAATTAATTTAATTTCCTCCTTAATCAGATAATACACTTTATCAAATTATTTCATCAAAATTCCTCTTTGATTAAATAAATCAACTTTATTTAATTAAATCCTAATGTTCTTCATTTAATTAAACAAATCAACTTTATTTAATTAAGTCCTAATGTTCCTCCTTGGATTAAATAAATCAACTTTATTTAATCCCAATGTTCTTCATTTAATTGAATAAATCATTTTATTTAATTAAATTTATCTCCCAACTATCCTCTCATTTGATTTAAATAAATCTAAATATCTAAATCAAATGTCAAATCAAAATAACTTCATCTAAGTTAATTAATCCAAAATAACTCCTAACACTAATCCCCCATTCCTATGGATTTTGCAAGTTGCACATGTAAATCAATTTATTTGATTTATTCATTCCTCCTATTTTCATTCAAATGTTGCATATTCTTGGAATATTCCACTTATTTGAATTATCCCTCCCAAAGGACCTTTTTCCTCCAACTTGGCTATAAAAGGCTCTTACATGTCCTCTCCTGGAGCCAACTTGGCATTAACTCCTCTTACAACTCTTCTTACACAAGCCATCTTTTGAATTTCAAATTCCACCTACATGCATTTAAAATGCACATTGTTCAAAATGCGCTCCACTCTCCTTCATTAGCATGTTGACAAGTGGCACAATGCCATTGTTTCAAATTTAATCCCACATTCTTCCTATTCTTCAATCCTCCATCCTTCTTTCTTATAAATAGAGGCCTTCTCTATTGATTTGGGAGACGCAAGTTGAGACAAGTTTATGCAAGTTTATTATCCAGAATTTCATCCACACTTTCATCCAAGTTAGCATAGAATTCATAATCTATAGCTAGGTTATTGGCATTTTACATCAAGAATCACACATCCATCCAAAAGCTTATGAAGGGATTGAGAAAGGGCGTATTTCCAAATTGAAAAGAAGCACCAATCCCCCTATGGGATGCTAGTTTGAGCATTAGAATAGAATTTCATTTGTGATTTATTTGCATAGTTTAAGATATTTTGCTTTGTTTCCATATTCATATGTTCAAAGAATTTCATAGGGAATGTTTGGTTTACACTTGTTTATTAATTTTTTAGTAGGTTTAGGCAAAGCATTCATAGTTTCATAGTGTTTTATTGAATATTTTCTCCTTAATCAAGTTTCGAAGTCAAACCAATTACAATTCAGACATATTTTTTATATTTTTTGTTGGATCAAGGACTTCAATATCTAGTACACTAATATTTTTCAAATTTCTTTTTGATAATCTTCTATTTTTCCACATTTGCAAAACATAGAGCTTGATTTTCGGTGAAAAACCTATATTCATGAGAAATAAAGAATAAATATAATAATAAACTAAATTTATTTAAAATTATACTTTTTGTGAAACTTATAATAAGGACTACACACTTACAAAAAATAAATCTTAAATGAGTTCAATTGATCCCCCAAAAGGTAAATCAAAAGTGGTTTTTTGTCAACATTTTGATAGTTGTAAAGGAGACTTTGTTATAGGTATGGTTTAAAACTATAGGGCATCTATCCAAGGGGGTTTGATCTAAGGTAGTTTGATCAAACCCTCTTCAATTGGAATGCTTTAAATGAAATATTTTAAGGCTTAAATCATTATATTTTCTAAAAATATGTGATTTCAGCAAAAATCAGAATCTCCTAAAAATTTTAAACTAGCTTTGTGGGATCACCCAAGTGACTAATGTATTTAGAATGAAAATTGATTTATGAAATTTAGTTTTAAGAAGTTTCTCAATGGAAATTTGAACCACTATTTAATCACACCATATGTACCAAACAAAATATATATTTTGGTAGCTAATATTTGGTTCATAAATGTCTAATTTATTGCTAATAAAGAAACTTGATTACCTTTCACTAGTTATCCATCTCATTGGTATGTGGCCTTCCTTTTCAAAGACCAACTTAGCTGTATTGAAATAATAACTATTAAATAAATATTCAAACAGCTCTCTTCGGGTTTCTTTTTGTATTGTGTGTGCGTCGGCCTGTGCTCACTGAATCTATTTAGATTTCTATCAAGTTTTGATCTACCACTTTGCGCATCTCCTCTTCGCAACTTCGGGCAACATTTTCCCTTTCGGGTCCTGAGGAGTTGCGTTGGGTATCCACGTGTCGCACTTGCAGAGGTTTTTATTTCTTATTTCCTTATGGTCCGTTCGGGTTGTGAAAGGCTTCTGCGGGGCCGTCATTTCTAAAAGATTGTCAGAGGGTCCTACATCTTGCTACCTGGTGGCAGATCACAAGTTTTTTCATTCGGGTAGGGAAGTGAACAATCGCAGGCAGCGAAACGCTGCCACACGTCTTTCACACCCAATTGATGCAGCTTTCTCTCCACTACAATAAAGACCTCAACTTATTGAACACGTGTTGCATCTTCGCAATCTCTTGGAAGCAATGAGGGAAGTCTTCATACGAGCAACATGTGGCTGCCACGTGCCTTACAACTAATATGTAGAGCGGGAGATTGGCTGGCTGAGGGAGATAATGCTAATGGGTGTCGCTCATCATGGTCAGTTGCAGTGGTGGATGACACTTGTCACCTCGGGCTTGGCTGGGACCACTACCATCATTACGAATGATGCACCTACACCTGGATGACCAGATGCTGTGTTCTAGCTCGATGCCATTGTAACGGCCTTGGGAATCTTCTAATTCAGGCATCATTGCAAAAGATTGCAGGATCTTTTCTATTGTAGTTCTCCAAAGCGGTGGGAGGTTTCTTTTCCTGCTATATATACTCTCTTTGTCGTAGAGAGAAGGGTCAAAGATTTTGAAAAAAAACACGCTGGTTTTAGCAAAAGATACCAGGCCTCTTTTACTGTTTTATTTGCAAGAAACTATTAGACTGTACCAATTGTTTGGCCTTTATGTTTTTCATGCTTTGATCAAACTGTGAACTGTGCTCTATACTGTCTTAAGCATTTCATTTCAAAGACTTCTATATATGTTGAATACAAGCTTGCTTACCTAAATCATGTCTAATGACTCTTCTTAGTAGCGAGGATGTATGCAATATTATTTTATGTCAATAAATGAATTATCTATACTATAGTTTTAAATCTCTGACATTTTGGAATGCCATGATACCATTCAGGCCCTTAAATCTATGATTTATCGTGCCCATCAATAATTTTGGTGCATCGCCTTAGATTAGACTTTGCTTTATTATATCTGCTTCCCTTCTCCCTTTCCAAAACCCATTATAGAAGAAACCAGCTTCTTTAAAATATGGAGGTCACTTAGTTTGGCTCAAAGGGGTCCCCCTTGAACTTAGTTTCCCATAAGACACTGTTACTTCATCAATTTTTGGCGTCAACAGTTTGCTCTTTTTCTGGCATGCCCGGTGGGACCCGAACTAATGAAATTGCCTTGTAGAGGTGTGTATGATCCATCGGCCTATAACTAGATCCCAGATCGCAAGTAACCAAAGTTTACTAGTACCTTCGCTAGGGATAGTCCAGGCCGCAAATCAGCTGGTAACCATTCCATTCCCACCGTCCTTTCCTCTCACCATGTTGCCGGCCGTGAACAGAAACTTTGTAGCATGGGATGTTGGAAGTCCCTTGGTAGCCCCGGTAGTGCCTACTATTTGGGGTGCTATCCCGGTTTCGGCCCTGAAAGCTCTTCCCAAATTTTTTGGAGACAACACAAAAACGCCAGCAAAACATTTGCAGGATGTAGCGGATGTTTGTCTGGTACACAGTATTACAGTGCAAAATGTAGCCCTGAGGCTCCTCGCCGCGTCCTTCAAAGGCAAGGCTCTAGATTGGTACTGAACACTGACTCCTAATTCAATTCGCACTTGGGATGAGCTTAGAGATCAATTTTATGAAAGGTTCTCAAATGACGGAGATCATTCTTCATTATACTATCAGCTATCCATCATAAGACGAGCGCCTCAAGAGGCTTTGATAGATTTCAATGCCCGATTTCACTCAAATTGGCAGAGGATTCCTATGACTATTCGCTCGACTCTAGAATTGGCATTCATATTTTATCTGAAGTCCATTAATCCTAGCATTTCTGTGATGATTAAGTCTTTAGGAGGAGCCACTCTACCAAATGCTTATGCTACTGCTATCAAAGCTGAGAATCATTTGATAGATTGCAGAAAATATCCTCCTCGACCTGTTATGCTGATATTTCTTGAAATATCAATCTCTACACAAGAAGCTGCATCGACTAGTGCGTCAGCAACTGGCCAGTCAATGTACTCATATGCGGCCACTCATGAAAACTTGGCTTCCACATCAAGTTCTTCCAAGGATGAAATAAGTGACCTCAAGGAAATGTTGTGAACTATGGAAAATTACATAACAACTCTCAAGCGGAACCAAGCAACACCCCCACGGCCCGCATATCAGAACTATCAAGGCAGGCAGTCTACTTATCAGTAAAATCAATATCAGCGTGTGCCTCGCACTAATCCACCAGCCCTGACTACAAACCAAATGGTCCTGGTGCCTACTCCACTGACAAGTGCGTCGCCAAGCTTGAGTAGGGAGTTAACTGCGGGACAAAACAATCTTATTGATGATATCAATCCATGGTGTTTCCCCTGCAATGATGCACATATGCCTTGAAATTGTCCATGTGGCAACTTACAACAGAAGGTGGCAGAGCAACGCAGTCAAGGTATTACAACAGAAAATGGAGGACACACATATGCCTCACCAATGGAGAGTGAGGTCCTTACTGCGCAAATGCAAGGAATGTCTTTAGAGCAAGAGTCTGATATTGCTCCTGATCATGCACTCTTCTCCTGGATGGAAGATGAGGAAACAGTGTTTGCTAATGATGCATCCATATCTAAAACACCGCAGGTGCAATTTAACTATAACACACGCTCAAAGAGGAGATTCACCGGTGAGCCTATTGTTTCACTTCCGGGCAGCCCGCAACGCAAAGGCATTTCCGATGAAATTTTTGGCGCTTCGACCATCTCTTCACCTTCTCAACCACAGAAGAAAATTATTATAACAAGAGCAAAGGAGCAGAAATCTCTGAGCTTGTCACCTTTTAATGTGGTGGAGCAATTAAAGAAATCATCCGCTAATGTGTCTTTATGAGACATTCTGGCTATCCCAGAATAGAAGACTATACTATAGAAGGCGCTTCAGTAAGAGATCAACTCAACACCAATAGAGTCGTTTGCCAGTACATAAGTGGTTTATCAAATGCCACTAGCTAAGGTTCTTACAGACAAAGAGAAGGAATTCCATGCGGAAGGCGGAAGTAGGCCGAAACCTCAACCCTTCTTCTTGACTCTCATTGTAAGGGAAAAGCTATTACACAATGCTATGATTGATTCTAGCGCTAGTACAATAGTAATGCCAAAACTAATAGCTGAAGCTTTGAGACTCAGCTACGAACCTATGAAGAAGGGGTTGATGCAACTCGATGGAAATAAAGTTGATACTGTGAGTGTCATCAAAGCGCTCCCTTTAACTCTATTTTCCTGCCCCAGTATCATGGTCCCGCAAGATATGGTGATCATAGATGTTCCTCCTATGTTTGGTCTCTATCTATCCCGAGAATTTACTTCAAAGGTGGGTGGATATTTGTCTTTAGATTGGTCACATCTGATACTTAGGACCAAGCATGGCACAAAAATGAAGATAGAACCAGAGGCTCTACATTCTGAACATGTGGCAGATGAGGCCCTAATCAATTTTGACGCCGCACATACCTCTATCACCAAGCAGGAAATGTATAGTGTCGAACTGCTAGAGGAAGAGAAGGTGAGTGGAGACCAAAATGATAAGGAAGATGCTCTGTTGAGCAAACACATAAACAATGATCCTTTCAGGAATTATCATGCTACAGGATTGGGCACATATGTGATTTATGACGAAGACTAGGTTCTTTTGAAGGTCACCAAAGAATCCGATGGTAACCAAGCAAATGAGCTGTGGAAATTGTATTTTGATAGAGCAAGAAGCAAAGTAGGAGCTGGAGCAGGGGTATGTCTAATATCCCCACAGAATGAAAAGTTGTTGAGGTCTTTCCGTTTTCAATTCGCCTGTTCAAACAATGAGGCTGAATATGAAGGGTTAATCCAAGGCCTAAGCCTAGCGGAACGAATGGGTATTAAGCAATTGATTGTGTTTGGAGATTCTGAACTGGTAGTTAATTAGGTCTGGAGAATTTCTGCAGTGAAGAATGTTCGCATGAGATGCTATTGGCATCGAACCTAGGACCTGATTGAGGGTTTCAAAGCTTTCAACATCCTGACCATTCCCCAAATGCAGAATAGTGATGTAGATCACATGGTGGTGATCGGTGGTCAGTTTGATCATGTCTCTGACTTGCTTCGGAATGAATATTCATTGCGAGTGCTTGTCCGACCAGCGATCCCCGACAATGATCAGAGTTGGCAAGTCTTTGAGAGTGATGAACACATTGTTTCGTTTATCCAGCACTCAGGGGAATTTGCTGATCAGCTTCAACCAAAGATCGCTGAGGCCTATGAAGGACAAATTATGCAGCTCAAGTCAAATAAACTTCTGAAAGGGTTAGTTACTCTCGAGAACTTTTTTTATTGTAATGACACCTAAAATGATAAGCGGAAATTCGTGGCAGACAAAAGTGATTATGAGGACCTTCAGGTCTCCAATGGCAGGAATCTCCAGGTCGAAAAAGATGTCCCACATCGAGATAAAGAAAGGCTTATCAGTTTATGCAAAAAATATGGAGTAGTGGCCTAGTCCTATGACGATCTGGAGGGTTACGATCTTGGCATCATTTAGCATACTATTGAGCTAACAGAAGGTGTGAAACCAGTCTGATAGAAATAGAGGCCAGTCAACCCTAAAGTTGAGGCCCTAATGGCACAAGAGCTAACCAAGCTCATTGATTCACGTATTGTCTTCCCAATCAAACATAGTACTTGGGTATCAAATCTGGTACCACTCAGAAAGAAGAATGGCAATATCTGCTTATGTGTGGATTTCTGAGACCTGAACAGAGCATCTCTAAAGGATCACTATCCGCTGCCTTCTATGGAGTCAATCCTTCAAACTGTTGCAGGATTAGAAATGTTCTCTCTACTAGATGGCTTCTCTGGCTATAACTAGATTCGAGTTAAAGAAGAAGATCAACACAAGACTATGTTCACCACCAAGTGGGGAACATTTGCATATGCTAAAATACCTTTTGGTTTATCCAATGCAGGGGCAACTTTCTAGGAGCTATGGACATCGCATTCAGCGAACTGATCAATAATTTTATTCTAATCTATTTGGATGACCTTATTGTGTTATCTAGGAGCTATGGACATCACATTCAACAAACTGATCAATAAGTTTATTCTAATCTATTTGGATGACCTTATTGTGTTCTCTAAATCTAAGGATGATCATTTTGATCATTTGGAATTAGTTTTTCAAAAGTGCCAGGAGTTCGGGGTTTCCCTGAATCCAAAGAAATGTGTATTCGGAGTGTCATACCTAGGTAAGCTGCTAGGACATGTTGTGTCTAAAGAAGGTATTTCAATTGACCCCGAATGAGTAAAGGCTATCAAAGAGCTCCCCCTTCCAGTAAATAAGAAAGGTGTCCAGTCTTTTCTGGGCAAAGTAAATTTCGTCAGCAAATTTATTTCTGATTTTGCGGGAATGATTAGGCCGATCACCCTAATGCTAAAAAAGGATCAAGCTTTCAAGTGGACAACAGAAGTTCGGGAGGCTTTTGAAAAGGTCAAGGAAGTGATTTTCGTAGCCCTGATGCTGGTTAATCCAGATCAATCCAATGATTTTATAATGTATGCTTTCAGTAGCAAGTCCAGTATTGCTATTGTTCTAACCCAACAGGGTAACGCTGAAGAAGGGGAACACCTAGTGGTGTTCTATTCCCGAACCCTAAAAGAATATGAGGAAAATTATAACTTCGTCGAAAGATAGGCCTTTGCAATAGTGAAGGGACTTAAAAAATTCCACCATCTAATTTCCTACAATAAGGTTCTGGTATATGTCACACATTCAAGTGTGCATGAATATATCATGGAAGGAGAGATCACAAAAAAAAGGGCTAATTGGATCACCAAGATCCTTGAATATGACATCAAAGTCAGGCCTACTAAGACTATTAAAGGTAGAGGACTGTGTGAGTATATGGCTTAGAACGAGGAGGTACCTACCAAGGAGGAACATCAAGAGCTCGTCTTGATAAATGGATCGGGATTGGTAGACGGTTGGCTGACTGATAGAATGAACTTAATGCAAACCGGAAGGTATCTGCCAGGCCTCTCGTCCCAAAAAAGAAGGTATTACCGGCTTCAGAATCATGGGTATACACTGATAGAAGGAGTCCTTTTCAAAAGAAATTTCAATGGTGTGCTCCTACAATGCATTACTTCAGGGGAGGTGCAGAGGATCCTCGACGCATTCCACAATAGCGAAGAAGGTGGACATTTCTCTGGAAAAACTACCACCATCAAGATCATGTGAGCTGGCTATTACTGGCCTACACTTTTTAGTGACTCCCACTCTCTGGTAAGGGCTTTTAAAAAATGTCAGTTCTTCTCTGACAGAAGGAAGAATTCAGCAATGCCCCTCAAACCTATAGTGGCAGACAAACCGTTTGCGCAATGGGGCCTGGACTTCATCAGAATGATCAACCCAGTTTCTAGTGCCAGACATAAGTGGATTCTAACTACTACGGACTACTTCACAAGGTGGACAGAAGCTGTTCCCTTTAAGGGTGCAAGAGAAACAAAGATTGTAGACTTCCTCGAAGCACTGGTGACAAGGTTTGGCCCTCCAAAAATGATCATTTCGGACAACACCAGAGAATTTTTAGGTACAAAGGTATGTCACTTTGCATTAAAGAATGGCATATTCCTTAAAACCTCATCAAACTATTATCCACAAGGAAATGGTCTAGCCAAGTCAACAAACAAAAGCTTAGTCCAACTCCTTAAAAAGGTTGGCTCAGAGCACCAGAGGAAATGGCATAAAAATCTTCAAAAAGTATTGTGGGAAAATCGCATAACTCCTAAGAAAGTCCTTAAGACCTCGCCTTACGAACTGGTATATGGGAAAGAGGCACTGTTACCTATCTCCATGGAGATCCCAGCAATACAGTTGTTGAAATCCCTTGAGATAGAACAAAATGAAGCCATGGAGGTTTGGCTTGCCGAGCTGTTGGAAGTACAAGAAAAAAGGGAGAATTCCCTAATGGCAATGACAAATCGTCAACAGGTAGTCAAACTATGGTTTGACAAGAAGGCTTTCGACCAAGGTCTAAAAAGTGGGGACTTAGTGCTAAGGTATGACAGCAGGGCTGCAAAGCCAGGTCAGCATGGTAAGTTTGATAGCCTATGGGAGGGACTTTTTAAAATCATTCGGTGCAAGCAACACAATGCTTTTGAGCTGGAGAATATGGAACAGGAACCGTTAGGAATCCTGGTCAATGGGATTCATCTTAAGTTGTTCCATTAGGCATTAAGCTCTACCTTGTACATATGTAAATAGCGCTTTTATTTTCTTTCCTGTTGTTTGGCCGGTTCTTTTTTCTAAATCTATTATCGTTCTGCGAGGTTAACTCATTATCATTGGCAGGAGAAACACCAGAGTTGCTTTACACAAAATTAATTCATGTACGGAGAAATAGCATATAAAACTTATAGGCCCAGAAAAGTTTTAAACACAAAAGCAAGAAAGAACAGGGATTTTCCTTAAAACGAGAGATATATATTTATATATATGTTCTTTGGTTACAAAATGGTTGGGGCACCATATCCCAAAATATACAAGCATATTGAGGTATATTATATATGGTGGCCTTTTATCATGCTTATATACAGCAAAGAGAGTCACATTTTGAACAGTAGGCGAAGGGGTTGTTTATCCGAAGGCATGACTAGCGGCAATTGACGCATTCACTGCAGCGTCCACTTCTTCCTCGTCCACGGGCTCCTCGGCGGCACTGGAAGCATCATTTGGCACAACCGCCATTGGCGGTGGAAACACCAGGTTCTTGAAGTTAGTATACTAGTCTACGTCGTATACAGGAAGTGTAGGGCCTGAGTAACCCTCTGCTGGTGCTGGTCACAGGTCTACAAGTGGAATCTGCTGAGGAATGGTAGCCAAACGATGACAACTTCTTCAATAAAGTGACGCAGGTCACTGGCTGTTGGCAGACCTATCCCATAGGCAGCATGTGCAATGACCTCACCAAGCCCATTTAGGTATTTCTTTGGGAAGATTTCTTTCACCAGCTTGAGGATTAGTGGCCGGGGAACGCAAATGTCTAGCATGGATGCTACAAAGTGGGAGCATACGTAGGGTATTTACCTTATACTTATCCTCATATTCTATGCAATTCTTGCATAAGACCCACTTAATGGCCACCAAAACTAGTGAATGCTTGTTCTTCATCATCCTTTTCAGTCTCCTAGTTGAAATCTCACCTAGGAACGTCGTTTGTGACTTATATGAGGTTAGACGAATTGGGGTATCCATTGTTCTGACACTATTCCTAGGCTTCTGAGCTAATGCCAAATTTGTTTACCACCTAACCTATGAAAAGACTTGTTTAACACTCTGCTACTGACCTATCACTTCTCAAATGATAAGTATGTTTTGATCACTATCTGCTAGCCTATTTATAGAAAAATTGACAAGGCACATGTCAGTCCACCTCTAAAAAATGTGATGTTATGCTAGGTGCTATCTCGAAAGCCGAGTCTGCGTTTGCTCACATTTTTGGGCCAATACATCCATGATAGCATGACTCGATGTGTTCTTAATTAAATGAAGCTGATTAATTAGTTTTAAAAAGGTGGCGCTTGTTGGTGAAGGGACATATGGCCGTAGGTTATTGTGTCATCTCTCAAGCGCATCCCAGAGCCCAAGGTGATACTCATATCTTTTTAGGCAATGATCGTTTGCTTGGTGTAATCATTCCGGCTGAAATATTAATTACCAGCTCATGCTAACACAATGTTGGCAAGCCAGTTGCAGGCTCAAGTTCCAAGGAGATCAGGGTGTATCACAAAATCGCAATGCAATAATGAAATTCGGCCGCCTTGGAATAGCAATCAGTTCATCTTGCACGAGTTGCAAGATTAATGGCACATGCCGAATTAAATGCAAAAGGCTTGTTTTCGCCTACCACCTTGGGAAAGGTTGCTATTGTTGCATGAAAAGGCTTAATATTTCAAAATATTTTACAAATGCAAGGAGACGTGCAGAGTTGTTTTCTGTCTATCTAGAGCAAGCATAGTCGCAGGCCAGGAGCTTACAAAATTTTTAGAGAAGGAAAAATGTCAGAATCTTCAGCTCAGCCAATGCAAGAGGAGATTAGCCTTGAACTATTCACGGTTATTCGTTCTTTAGCTGAGGTATATATCTATGAGGATGTAGCATATGCCACACCCAGTATACCTATCAAAACGAGAAGAGCCCACACAGAGGAGCTGGATAGACACAAGAAATGGAGTAACTAGAAAAAGGTTGGGGAAAAGTGGGACAATATCCATGACCCAATGCTCGCAAAAAACCCTAAGTCCCTCAAAGAGGTAGCTTGTGCAAGATTATCAGCTCCAAAGGCAGACCAATCCATGGCTAGTAGAGTCTGGTATAGTGGTCTTCCACAATACATGGTCCCATTGGTGCATTATTACCTAGAAGTGGTTGATGCTACTATTCAGTGCTATAATCCAGATACCCATTACATTGAGGGCCACAACTTAAGGGTGCATATCAATCTAGAGGCCATCTGGCACATGTTATGTATTCCAGATCCAAGTAAAAGGAAGGAGACTATCGAGCCCTTTCGCCCAAGCAAGGGAGAAAAAATATGCAAGAAGATGAAAACCAGCTCGGAGTTCTTGATAGAAGAGACTAGTAAGAAAGGTGTTGGTGTAATTAAATATCTTGTACCTTGTCATAGGTCATAATTACACCTTAGTTAAGTTTACTTAGGAACCACATAGGAGGTTGTTGGAGAATCTCCACTTTTGGTGGACTTGACATGTCATGCCTCATCATTTCCACCTTTTGTGGACACATCATATGATTATCTCTCCATCTTTGGTGGAGTGATAAGTTTTCCTATTTGTCTCATGTCATAAGATTCTAACACTTGTCATAATCTTATGCCCTCCTATGATCTCACCTTGGCTATATAACCAAGGGGTCTCTCTCATTTGTAATCAATCATAATCATTATCATATTAATGACATTGAATACAGATTATTCTTGTCATAATATTTCCCTCTTTCTTGTGCTTTCCATTTGGTCCATAGATCTTGGGTGGCATCCATAGCCAATTCTAACATGGTATCAGAGCGTATTGGGATTCATTGGAGAGTCTTATTCTGACGAGAGATTCCAGATCTGAGGAGGTTCCGTTCGTGGCTCTTTGTTGCAGGTTCACATCCGAGCTTGCTGGTGCAAATCTGAGCTCACCATTGCGTTCGAAAGGTTCGAGATAGTCGATTTTTCCTTTTGTTTTGTCCAAATCGGAGCTACGAGGCCAAATCTATGAGGGTTTGAAGCTGAAGTGTGGTTGCCAGATCCAGAAGGTAGCTGCAATTTTGGAGCATTTTGGGTCAAATCTGACCCTACCATCGCATCCAGAAGGGCCAAAAACCCTAAGATCGACTGTCAATTTGTCCGATTATTCGGAGCAGTTATCCGGTGAGGCAAAAAAATTTTGCCAAAGAGCCGTACGGCCCCCCAGGTCATCATTAATACAGCAGTACGATTTCTGAAAAAAAAAAAAAAATCGGTTAAATATTTTGAAATTTTTTATTTAAAATTCTATTGTATCGATTAAATTTTCTTTCAAAATATTTCATTGTAAAAAATAAAAAATCAAAAAAAAAAAAACGCAGAAAAAGTATTTTCTGCAGACTTTTCCGCAGTGTACCGTGCAGGTACAGGGTACCCGCGGGCCCATCTCCGAAGGCCACGTGGCCACAAGGTAGTGGACCACGCGGGCTCCCTGCCCCCGCACTCCCGCGAACTCAAAATTTCCGGCAGGCCCCTACATCTCCGTCGGCTTCAATAAATAAAACTCCAGCCCGCGACCGTTTAATTCCTTCCGGTGAATTTCAAGCAAAACCGGTGCTTCAATTCTCCACCGGCGGGCACCAAGTCAACATCCGGCGTCCGATTCAAATGACTGGCGGATGCACAAAAGATTCCGGTATGGGCAAGTCAGATTCCGGCAAATCGACGAAGCACAGAATATTCTGAGCATCTTCCGGCACGGAATCGCGCGTTTTCGGGTGACAGCCTCCAGCCCGTCAAATTTAACCAAGTGGAATGCTTGCGTCAGCATTACGTCATTGATGACCTCAGCGAATTTTTGAAAATTTTCCCCCCTTCACCATTTGCATTCTAATTTTTGCAGTCAGTCTTTGAACACTCATAACTTGCTCATTTTGACTCCTTTTTTCGAGCAATTTGTTTTTATTTGGGCTAGAATTTTGTGCTCTACGTACTGGTGCAATCAGTTTCTAGTTTTGATGCCTAGTTTTTTAAGAATTTTTAGATTCTCACAAATGTTGCTGCTTCGTCCTCATTTTGAGAACTTCGGGAACTCATATCTTGCTCCTACGGTAACATTTTTTAGTGCAATTTTTTTTTGAAAGTGCATGATTTTTCGTGTACTTCTTAGTGGTAGGATCAGATTGATCTCATTTTGTACCAAAAATTATACTTGATACTGTGGCCTATTTTAGGCATTTGTAAGCACCAAGATCAAAGACCACTTTGCTATTTTTGGCAAGTGGCAATTGTAAATGCACTAAATATAAAGTGCCAAATCAGATATTGCTTAGGGGGGTTCTTTGATTGAGTGAATTTGGGGGGATTCTTCTTGTGGTTGTGGTTGCATTCCTCTTGATTTGTGTTCTTGTTTCATCATGGAGCCATCTACAATTCCACTTCTAACACCTTACAACTATCCTACATGGAAATCAGAAATGAACAAATTGCTAAGAGTTAAAAGATTGTATAGGATAGTTCATGGGCTTGATGGTGAACCACAAAATGATGAAGTTAAAAAGAATAAGTGGTTGAATATTTGTGAAGAAGCCATTGGCTATTTGTGCTTGTATGTCTCTCCTGAGTTGTTGTTTCACATTGAGCAGTTAGATAAACCTATGGCTAT
>VDFB02338372.1:10301926-10318050 GCA_007258455.2 Sequoia sempervirens
CCCACACCAATCCTTACAAGGTCACATGGCTAAATAAAGGCCAACATGTCTTAGTAAATGAACAAGCATGGGTGGAGTTCTCAATTGGAAGGTACAAGGACAAAGTCTTGTGTGATGTGTTACCTATGGATGCATGTCACTTTCTCCTAGGTAGACCTTGGCAATTTGATCACCAAGCTATGCATGATGGAGCGAAGAACTCTTATACTTTCAAAAAGGATAAGGTAACATTCAAAATTCAGTCACTATTAGAAGATGTAGAGGTGAAGACAACAGGTCCTAATCTACTCATGGTTGGTGAAAAAGAGTTCTTAGAAGCCTTGGAAGAAGGAGGAGTTGGCTATGCATTAGTGTTAAGGCCAAGAGAGGTAAGTAATGACAAAGCAGCTAAGAAGCCAAAGTTACCTAAAGAGATACAAAATATGTTGCAGACTTATGAAGGCATTGTAAGCAGTGGACAACTAGCAGCATTACCCCCTAAAAGAGCCATAAGTCATAGGATAGACTTGATACTAGGGGCTACCCTACCAAATAAGGCAGCGTACAAGATGACCCCTCAACAAAATGAGGAAATAGCTAGACAAATACAAGAACTCCTAAACCAAGGTCTCATTAAAAAGAGCATTAGTCCATGTGCCATACCCACTATCCTAGCACCTAAAAAGGGAGGAGATTGGAGACTTTGTACTTATTCAAGGGCCATAAATAGGATAACCATTAGATATAGGTTCCCTATCCCTAGGATTGAAGACCTAATGGATTGTCTAGGTGAAGCTAAGTACTATACCAAGATAGACTTAAAAAGTGGTTATCACCAAATTAGGATACATGAGGGAGATGAGTGGAAAACAGCCTTCAAAACCAATGAGGGTTTATATGAGTGGCTTGTTATGCCATTTGGGTTGTCTAATGCCCCCTCCACATTGATGAGGCTCATGAATGAAGTCCTCAAAGACTACATTAGTAAATTTGAAGTGGTATATCTTGATGATATACTGATTTATAGCAAAATAAGAGAAGAGCATCTCAAATAGATAGAGTTGGTTTTCATATTATAAGGTTTGTATTATCACATGGCAACTTTGAAGATGTGGACAATAGCAAAGTGGAAGCCATCCTCAATTGGCCTACTCAAGGACAAAAAATAGGGTAAAAACTTTCATGGCCTTGCGCACCGAATACTATAGGAAATTCATCAAACAATTTAGTGCAATTTGTGCTCCTATGTTGGATACCATTAAGGGAGGAATGAAAACCAAGTTTGTGTGGAATGAGAAAGCTAACAAGAGTTTTGAGTTGCTGAAGGAAAAGGTAGCTACCCAACCTATTTTAGTGTTGCCAAGTTTTGAGAAGCTATTCACCATTGAATGTGATGCCAGTAATGTAGCAATTGGAGTTGTTCTCAGCCAAGAGGGCAGACCGGTGGCTTTTCATTCTGAGAAGCTAAGTGAAGCCAAGAAGAAGTACTCTTCTTATGACCTTGAAATGTATGCATTGGTCCAAGCACTAAGGAAATGGAGGCACTACTTGCTTCCCAAAGAATTCATAGTGTATTCAGGTAATCAAGCACTTAGTTTCCTAAATTCACAAGAGAAACTGAGTCACAGACACATGAAATGGGTGGAATACCTGCAAGATTATACTTTTAATATCAAACAAAGAAAGAAATTACTCAATGGTGAGATGCCTTGAGTAGAAGAGTTCTTACCATACAAGAAATCCAGTTGAAGAGCATGGGAATAGATCATTTCAAGGATCTATATGCAGATGATGAAGATTTTGCAAACATTTATAAGGTATGTGCTGAATACAAGAATCATTTTCATAGTAGATATGTTGAATATACTTTTCAAAGTGATCTCTTGTTTAAAGGGAATCAGTTATGTGTCCCTAGAGGCTCTATTAGAGAGAATTTGATACAAGAAAAGCATAATGGTGCATTGAGTGGTCACTTTGGGATCATGCAGACTCAAGAACTTGTTCAAAGGTTTGATTATTGGTGAGGGATGAATCTAGATGTTAGGAGGTATGTGGAAAGTTGCATAGTATGTCAAAAGGCCAAGGGTACTTCTTCAAATGCAAGCCTATACCAACCACTACCTATTCCTACTAGGCCATAGGAATGCTTGAGTATGGATTTTGTAGTTGGGTTACCCAAGACAAAACAAGGCATGGATAGTGTTTAAGTAGTTGTGGAAAGATTCAGTAAGATGGCTCACTTTGTGCCATGTAAGACAACCAATGATGCCAACCAAATAGCCTCTCTTTTCTTCAAGGAGATAGTACGAATTCATGGGTTACCTATGAGCATAGTGTCAGATAGAGACACCAAGTTTATGAGTCATTTTTGGAAGACTCTTTGGTAGAGATTGGGCACTAATTTATCTTTTGGATCTGCAAACCATCCCCAAACTGATGGTCAGACCGAGGTTGTTAATAGAAGCCTTGGAAATCTATTAAGGTGCTTGACCAAGGAGTATGGTCAACAATGGGATCAGTTGATTGGACAAGCTGAATATGCCTATAATGACACTGTGAACAGGTCAACAGGGAAGAGTCCCTTTGTAATAGTCTATGGTCTACATCCTAGAGGAGTCTATGAACTAAGAGACTTAAAAGATGGAGTCAAGGGAAGTGGATATGCTGATGATTTTTCCTATGCAATGCAGGAGATTCATGACACAGTCAAGAAGACATTGACAGAAAACACCATGAAGCATAAGACTAAGGTGGATGAGTGTAGAAGAGAAGTTCAATTTAATGTGGGAGACTTGGTGATGATACATCTAAATAAGTCTAGACTACTGAAGGGAGTCCCTCACAAGTTGTAGATGAAGATGATAGGTCCCTATCCTATCTTGGAAAAGTATGAGAACAATGCTTTTAGAGTGGAGCTACCGGAAGAAAGTGGACTGGCCCCTGTCTTCAACATTGTACACCTGGTTCATTACAAAGGACCACCACCAAACATGGATCAAAGCCTCAATGAATTCATCCATAATGTGGAAGAGCTCAAACTACCTTCTTCTACAGTCAAGCAAGCTGATAGTATATTGGATACTAGGGTCTACAAGAAGACTAGAACCAAGGAATACAAGGAACATCTTATCAAGTGGCATGGTCAACCTGATGCTGATGCAGTATGGATCAAAGAACCAGAGTTCAAGAATTTGGGTATTGATCTCAACTTACCCAATCCAAGGGTGGATTGAACTCTTTTGTTTTGGGGAGGATGGTGTAGGAGCACACCTAGGCTAACCTCCGTAGTTAGGATATTTTGGGCTTGTATCTATCATTAGCCAAGTCAGAGTAATTGTATGTTTGTTTTGGACCTTAGAAGGTCATTGTTGTAGCTAGGTGAGTTAGTCATTAGGACTAAGGTCACCAAAGTTAGTCTTTGTTAATAGTTTTTACTTTGCTTAGCCTTAGTAGCTTAAGTTGGGATTTGAGTCTTAAATGTGTTCTAAACACATGAATGATGTTAGAAAGATGCCATGAGGATTTTAATGGAGTTGTACTCGAAATATAGGAGATAGAGGTCCTAAGAGTTAGGAAGGTGGCATAATTACAAAGTTGCCAAATGTTGTTACAAAATTGTCATGACAACATTTGCCATTATGGAAAATGTTGCATGCAACTCAGTTACATAGGATCCCCTAAAGGATAGGAGTGGGGGACCGACCAACATACCCTACAAACATGGTGAATGGCATCTAATGGAGAAGGGGCTCAAATTCAAGGAGCAGAGAGAGATTGTAACCAAAGTTTTGGGAATAGAAAAGTGGCTCTGAAATTCTATTTTGTATGAACACTGAGCATTATAGTGTGATAGTGATAGAATACAAATTGAATGTTTTGATTTGATGTTAGACTAGTGTTCATAGGATAGTACTAAGACTTTTTCTTTCGGTAAGGAAGTTGATTTGACTTAATTTAGTGTCTTGAATAAGAAGGTTAAGGTCTAGAGGTTTTCCTGGTCTTGTTCTGACCAGCTTGTTCGTCTATGGCTCCCCCATGAAATCTAGTCACAGGATCTTCCTAAGGGTAGATGAATGTTTTAGGGGAGCCATTGGTCTATATATATTTAGTGTTAGGAGTCATGGAGAGTGGAACATCTGTGTTTAATGTCAAGCCCTAGGGGAGCTTAGGGTGCCCAGTTAGAGGTTTGATAATAATGAATTGAAGAATTTAGGCAGGGGATTGGAGTACAACACAAAAAAAGTATAGTTCCAGGTAGGGTATAGACATATCCTAACATGCTAGAAGGATTGAGATTCTATCAGTCCATTTGACTAAGTTTTGAGTGAGAAATTAGTGAGGTCCTAGTAAATAGGTCTTTTAACCTGATTTAACCTAGATAATAGGAAACTAGGGTACGAAGAACTTAGGAGTCTAGAATCTTTTGAATCCTTCAGAAAATCCAAAAGGGTATTCAAATGTGGAATTGGTTTTTCAAGTTTTTTGGAAAGTTTGGGCAGGAATGAATTAAAGGTCTCTGTAAAGTGCTACAAGGAATTAGGCCCCCTCAAGACCAATTCTTGAAACTGGTAGGAAAGGAATTTGGAGATCCTCCAAGATGAATCCATTTGGAAGTACATGGCATGTTTCCAATATGTTTGGCACCCCTGCAATCAATTCAATGTTTTGTGTGATGTTGGCACTTAGAGTCTTCTAAGTGTAGAAGAGAGTTTTCCCATAACAAAGTTGTGTTAGTCCTTCAAGGTGAAGCACAAGGTGTGAGACTCTTGGAGAGGAGTTGAATTAGGACTTAGTTAATCATCTAAGCCTAACAAGGACCTAGAAGATATTAGGTTCCTAGACGAAGACAAGGAAATGTCTTCTTAGCTAGTTGTGCAAGAAAGCCTAATTAGTGGGTGATCCCACAATACTGGTTCACAATTTTTTCACCAAACTAGACATTGAACTGATTTTTGGTAACTAAGTCTTCACTTTCGGGCACCTATAACGGCAAAACCGTGAGGAATTTGAAGATGATGCAAACTAGTGATTTGTGACATTTTGTTTGTAGATTCTAAACATATTTTTTTCAAAAAAATTGGAATCAAATTGCACTTCTTTTTCCATCTCCTTCAAAAAGTATTTTTTTCAATAAACACCGATTTTAAGGAGTGACACTCATCGTATAACACAACTTTTTTTCCATGAAGGATAAAACTCTATTTTTTTCAAATTTAGATTTATATCCACAATATCTAGTGATTCTAATGGGTTTCTGTAGACACATAAATTATCCTGATTGATATCATGCACTTGATTCTGATTCACTAATTTTGATTCTTCCTCAATCACGTCCACACTAACCAATTAATTGAATAATCTTTATTTAATTAATTTAATTTCCTCCTTAATTAGATAATACACTTTATCAGATTATTTGATCAAAATTTCTCTTTGATTAAATAAATAAACTTTATTTAATCCCAATGTTTTTCATTTAATTGAATAAATCATTTTATTTAATTAAATTTATCTCCCAACTATCCTCTCATTTTATTTAAATAAATCTAAATATCTAAAAAAAATGTCAAATCAAACTAACTTCATCTAAGTTAATTAATCCTAATTATCTCCTAACACTAATCCTCCATTCCTCTAGTTTTTGCAAGTTGCACATGTAAATCAATTTATTTGATTTATTAATTCCTCCTATTTTCATTCAAATGTTACATATTCTTGGAATATTCCACTTATTTGAATTATCCCTCCCAAAGGACTTTTTTCCTCCAACTTGGCATTAAAGGCTCTTACATGTCCTCTCCTTGAGCCAACTTGACATTAAATCCTCTTACAACTATTCTTACACAAGCCATCTTTTGAATTTCAAATTCCACCTACACTCATTGAACATGCACATTGTTCAAAATGTCCTCCACTCTCCTTCATTAGCATGTTGACAAGTGGCACAATGCCATTGGTTCAAGTTTAATCCCACATTCTTCCTATTCTTCAATCCTCCATCTGTCTTCCTTATAAATAGAGGTCTCCTCTATTGATTTGGGAGACACAAGTTGAGACAAGTTTATGTAATCTTATTATCCAAAATTACATCCACACTTAACCAAGTTAGCATAGAATTCATCATCCACAACTAGGTTATTGGCATTTTACATCAAGAATCACACATCCATCCAAAAGCTTATGAAGGGATTGGGAAAGGGCTTCTTTCCACATCAAAGAAGCACCAATCTCACTATGGGATGCTTGTTTGAGCATTAGAATAGAGTTTCATTTGTAATTTATTTACATAGTTTAAGATATTTTTCTTTGTTTCCATATTCATATGTTCAAATAATTTCATAGGGAATGTTTGGTTTACACTTGTTTATTGACTAATGATCACTTGTTTGTTCATGTTTGAGCAGGTTTAGGCAAAGCATTCACATTTTAGCACTAGAAGGAAGGCCAATCTTTCAAAATTAACACATTTTTTTGGTCAATTTTGCTAGTTTTTCATTTTTTTGTGCTAAGTTCAAGAAACAAAAATGTTGAGAAGAAAAAAATATGTTATTTGTCTAGAATCACTATATAGCAACGATGTCTCTATTCCATAAAGAGACGTTACAATGATTCTCTTGAGGTTCGGATCAGTGAAACTCCAAAAGGTAACGCTATGAAAAAATACTGATGCAATCACAGTCTTTGTTTCTCCATAGAGCGATGTTGAATCTCCAAACAACATTCCCTTCATGGATTATGACACTAGGTTAGATTAAAAGGTCAACTTTCAAGATTATTTTAACATATGCTTTTTATTTTTGATCACCTTAAACTTTTAACCTGTTTGTGGCTCTGTTTTCTATAGATTTCAAACCAACTTTTGTAGGTTGAGGTGATCAAGAAGGGGAGGAAAAAAGGAGAGGATTTCTTCTGGCACTTTCTTTTTCATGATTGTAACAAGTGTTTTTAAACACTTTGGGAGCATTTATAATTCCATCTTTAGGATATTGTTATCTTCAGTTTTAGGACTCATAAATTTCATTTGGGTTTTGAAAAGAACAATCAAAGGGTTAAAAATAACATTAGAAACTCACTAGATTTGGTTTTTGGTTTTAAGAATTGAATAAACAAATCCAAACATTTAATCTTGATGCTATAAAAAGAACCCATTTCTAATTTTAAAGTCTAAAATGAACATGTGTCTTTCTTGTTTTGTAATATTTTTTACAAAATAATATCATTTAAAGGGCATATGTAATTCTCTCGTGCTTCGAAAAAGACGGATGAGGAAAATGCTGTCGCGCGGAGGTCTGGTTCGCGCTAGGGCCTGCGTGCCCTAGCCCGACCAGCGGCTGGTCTGTGCTCTGTGGTGAGCTTTTTTGCTGCACTCGGGGGGGCATTTTTATGTTGGCAGGGGCGTGCGCTGGTCAGACAGGGGTCTTGGCCTTTTTCTAATCTGTGGGTGGGCGTTTTCAGCCTGTATTCTACCTTGGGCGAGTTCTTGGTGGGAGGCCTGCGGAGTTCTGTGTTTGAGGGGCTCCTGCCCCGCCTCTTTCTCTGTTCTGCTGAGTCTTTGTTTGGCGTTGCATGGAGAATCGGGGGATAGACTCTTCTCAGCTTTCCTTCAGAGATATGGAGATGGGTGAACCGTCTTCTTTGTTGCATGTCAGTGATAAGGAACTGACTGGTAAATCCCAATCTGGGGATGGTGTTTCCTCTTCAAAAGGGACGTTTCGATTAAGAAAAGTAAACGGATGTTTGCAGAGATCTGAAGATCGGCCAGTTTTAGTTATTCAACCTGCGCAAGTTTCAGAGGATGTCGAATACTGGTGCAATCATGCTCTTATCTGCAAATTTTTGGGCCTTCGTTTATCTCTACCTGTTTTGGATTCTTGGGCACGTAGGGTTTGGAACCCTGAAGGTGATATGGAGATTATTCTGGCAGCTAATAACTATTTTTTGGTGGTCTTTTCAAGCATGTCCGACAGGAATAGGGCATTCGAAGGAGGTCCTTATTTCTTTAACCAGGTAGGGCTTTTCATCAAACCTTGGCACATGGGATTCAACTCTGCTGAGGAGATCCCTTCGCGGGTTCCCGTGTGGGTTCGTTTGCCGAGGCTTCCATTGGAATTCTGGAGGGAAGATATTCTTCACTCAATCTCGTTGCTTCTTGGAAAACCTGTGGGATCGGCTTCCCAAACTCAAGATCGTAAGGTAATTTCTTTTGCTCGCATTTGTGTCGAAGTTGATTTAAATAATCCATTACCAGACTCTATGGAAATTCGCTTGGGATCTTCTTCTTGGATCCAACAGCTGGATTATGAAACCCTACCCTTTAGATGCAGAATTTGCCATGAATATGGACATTTACACCGCAAATGCCCTAGATTTAAACCCTCTCCCTTTGCTACTTCTGGGCCTCCCAAGGGGGACAAGGGAAAGGCTCCAATGTCTAATGAACCTGCGGATAATGAGGGTTTTATTCCGGTCAAGTCCCATAACAAAGGCAAGGGCAGGAAGAGATCTTGGATGGATAGGCAAAATGAGGGTAACTTTAACAGGTTTGAGGTTCTTGATGATTTGACCCAGGAGGAGGGTATTCCAGTTGAGCTCTCTTCTGGGGCTAAGGGTCTGCAAGATGCTCAGGATGATGACGCAAGGAAAGAGGATCAAATTCTATCTCCAAGGGTTCATCAAAAGGATCAGAAGGATATGGACTCTTCGGCTCAAGCTCAGGATTTCGGGATTCTGCAGGGGTCACAGACTCCGAAGGACTCTGTTGCGGTGGTTCCTGACCCCCCTGCTCCTAAGGGGGCCTCAGATCCTGTGAAGGGTAACAAAGCTCCTCCTACATTAGGCTTACAGCAGAAATCCTTTAAAAAGGGGCCTCTTGATAAACCGGTAAAGAGTGGAAGGAAGACTGATCAAGAGAAGGTTAAGCTTATGGGTGATACTTTGGTTGAGTCTGGGTCTGTGAAGCCCATTGATTCCCATTTCTCCCACCCCCATAAATGATTGTGTTATCTTGGAATGTAAGGGGGTTGAACAACATCCCTAGACAAAAGGTTGTTCGTAGATTAATTGAATCTCAGGCTCCGGATGTAGTCTTTATCCAGGAAACTAAGCTTACTGTTGATGGACTTGCTAATTGTGCTTCGCGTATCTGGCCCCAAGGCAATTGGCAGGGGGTAGGTGCTTTGAACAGTGCAGGGGGTGTGGCTTGCTTCTGGAACCCAAGGAAAGTTTCCCCCTTATGTTGGATGTCTAGTCGAGTCTTCCATTTCTCTGATTGCTTCTAGTTTTGTTACTGGAGAAAGGTTTCTCTTATCCAATATTTATGCTCCTACAGATCTTTCAGGTAAGTTAAATCTCTGGGCCCACATTCGTTTCATCCGAGCCTTGGACCCGTTTCTCCCATGGATTATGGCTGGTGATTTTAATGCTGTTACTTGCTTAGATGAAAAACGTGGTGGGTTAGCCAGGCTGGACCCTTCTGCTAATCTTCTCAGGGATATGATTGGATTTTGAATCTCATTGATGTGAAGCCTTCCAATGGTGTCTTTACTTGGAATAATAGGAGATGTGGTGTGGAGGCTATCTCTGAAAGGCTTGATAGATTTCTTGTCTCCTGTTATTGGTTGAATAGTAGGTTGACGACCAGCTCTGAAATTCTTGATTGGAGGGGCTCTGATCATTGGCCCATAAAGCTTTCTGTCACCGCTTATGGTGTCACCAAAAATCCCTCCTTCAAATTTCAATTGATGTGGTTAAGAGATCCATCTCTCCAGGAGCTTATGCTAGATTGGTGGCATGAGGGGTTGCCTGCTCATGGGACGGCCATGTTCACTTTTAGCAAGCGGCTTCAGCATGTGAAGTTTAGACTTAAGAGATGGAATAAACAATGTTTTGGGAACCTTCAAGCTCAGAAGATGGCTGCCCAGTCCAGGTTGGATACTATCACTCGTCAGATTCGGGACCAGGGGTTGACCTCTGCCCTTGGTATGGCTGAGTCCTTGGCTCTGAAGGGTTTAGAAGAGTGGGAACTTCGGGAAGAGATCTTCTGGAAGCAAAAATCCCGTATTGATTGGCTACAGGAGGGGGACAGGAACACTACTTTCTTTCATAATTCAGTTAAGGCTCGAAGACAAGGAAATTCTATTTCCTCTCTTGTTGCGCAGGATGGGGCTCAACTCTCGTCCTATGCTGATATTTCCAGGGAGGCAGTCAATTATTTTTCAAACCTCTTTTCTAGGGAGAATCTTGCTGCTCGGGCTGAGGAGCAGGCCATCCTGGATTGTATTCCCCGCCTGGTCTCTTCTGAGATGAATGGGACTCTCTTATGTCCTATCTTGTTACCTGAGTTGGAGAAAGTGGTATTTAATATGAAAAAAGGGAAGGCGCCTGGTCCAGATGGGTTTCCAATTGAGTTTTTTCAAGAGTTCTGGGAAATTATAAAGTTTGATCTCCTTGAGGTGGTTCAGGAATCTCTTAGGAACAAACAGATGCTCAAGTCTATGAATTCTACCTTCTTGGCCCTCATACCTAAGCTGGAAGGAGCTAACCAGTTAGCTCAATTCAGGCCTATTGCGTTATGTAACGTTGTTTACAAGATCATCACCAAATTGATTGCTGAGAGACTCAAACCACTCCTTGGTTCATTGATCTCGGCTGAGCAGGGTGGTTTTGTTGAAGGGAGACAAATTTTGGATGGTGTTGTGATCGCCATGGAAGCTGTTCATTCTATGGCTAACTCTAAGGAGAAGGCTATGTTTATTAAACTTGACATGTCTAAAGCTTATGATCGGGTGAGCTGGGAATTCTTACAGAAAACTCTCTTGGCTTTTGGCTTTGCTGAGGAATGGGTGAACTGGGTTCTTAGTTGTGTGACCTCTACCTCATTCTCTGTTCTCATTAATGGGGAACCTTCAGATTTGTTTAGTGCTTCTCGGGGACTCCGGCAAGGGGATCCTCTATCCCCTTACTTATTCATTATAATGGCTGAGGGTCTTGGTAGATTTATTAAATCTCAGGTGAGACAGGGTCTTATCCATGGTTGGAGCTGGAACAACCTTCTCCCTTCCTACTCTCATCTTCAGTTTGTGGATGATACTGGGCTAATGGGCTTGGCTAGAATTAGAGAGGCGGTGAACTTCAGGCGTGCCTTAGACATCTATCTGAGGGCTTCTGGTCAGCGTATTAATGATGATAAATCCTCTATTTATTTCTTTAATACTCCTCAGCTTATTCAGAACAGGATTGCTAGGATTCTTAGATTTCAGATCGGATCTCTTCCCCTGATGTACCTTGGGATCCCTTTGGCGTTGGGAGGACAGCGGAGAGATTATTGGCAGGGTATTTTGGATAAATTTCGAAGTAGAGTTAGCCATTGGACTCACCGATGGCTATCGTCTGCTGGGAGAGTGATTCTTCTTAAGACGGTGGTGCAGTCTCTCCCCATTTATAGGTGTTGTGTGCAGGTTCCCCCATCCACCTTTGTGCGGGAATTTGATGCTTTATCTCGGCAGTTTCTGTGGTCTGGCAACCTTCTCTCCTCAAAGTGGAGCCTGGTTAAGTGGGAGTCTGTTTGCAGGCCAAAGCATGTTGGGGGCCTCGGTCTCAGGTCTATGGCACTTGTTGTCACTGCCTTGGCTGCCAAGCTATACTGGAGGTGGTGTAACAATCTTGACCAGGATTGGGCTAAGATTCTGGCCCACAAGTATCTTCCTGGTGCTGATTGCCTCGATGTGCCGCGTCTTCCTTTGTTGGGTAAAGGTTCTTGTATTTGGGATACCCTTAAGAAGGGTGCTCAGTTGATTAAGGAGGGCCTCTTTTGGATATGTAATAGAGGCTCTGATGTTTTATTTTGGCAAGACTCTTGGGATGGCCACCCTCCCATTCTTTCTAGTTTTCCTCAGCTTCAGCCTCTTTGCCATATTTTTTCTGAGGCCGGTTGGATTAAGGTGGAGCATTTTAAAACTGTCAAGCGTATTGGGCAGGCGATGGTGGCTTGCTGGAAGGACCCACAGGAGTGGCCCATGGGTGGATCTGATGAGGATCGTGTTGTTCTTTCTAGAGTTTTGGAGGCTCGGCTTTGCAGCTCCCTTAATGGGAGGGATGTTCTGGCGTGGAATCCTAGTCCAAAAGGTAAATTTACTGTTGCCCAAGGCTATGCTATGCTGGACAGGAACTTATATGGTCCTGCTGAGGTGCACTGGTGGAAGAAGGTTTGGGACAACTTCTCCTGGCCCAAATGTAATTTTTTCTTATGGTTGGTTGCTCAGGGGAAGTGCCTCACTTGGGAAAATCTTCGCAAGCGTGGCTTTCAGGGACCCTCTATTTGCCTTCTTTGTTCTCACAGTGAGGAGTGTACCTCCCACTTGTTTTTTCTTTGCCCTTACTCTAGGGAGTTATGGCACAGATGGTGGGAGGCTTGGCATCATGGGTGTATTCATGCTACCTCCTTGATTGACTTCTGGGAAAGTTTGGGCAGACCACCAACAAAGACTCCTTTCCTTCAGGTGGCCTGGTCTATTGGGCCTATTTTCATTCTTTGGAACCTTTGGTTGGAGAGGAACCGTAGAGTTTTTTGTGGTTCCAATTTGGGAAATCTTCAACTGTGGAAGAAGATAATTAGCAGGCTTCAGGAGACTATTTCGGCTAAGTGTGACATGTCTGAAAATCTTGATCCTGGGGATCTTGATATTGTGCGGAATTTGAGCTTGGGGGATAGTAACCAAGGTTGTGTTGCTGGCAGAAGGCCCCGTCAGGTCGGCAACGAGTTTGTCGTGATGGGAAGTGGAGGCCTCCCCCGGTGGGGGTCCTAAAGATTAACACTGATGGTTCTTCTCGGGGGAACCCTGGTCATGCTGGTGTGGGGGGTATTGGTAGAAGTAATGATGGTGGTGTGGTTTTTGTCTTCTCTAGTTATAAAGGGCAGCAGTCTAATAATCTGATGGAGGCCCTGGCTATTAAGATTGATGTTGAGCGTGGATGCTCTTTAGGCTGGAGGAGGATCATCTGTGAGTCGGATTCTCAGATTGTTGTGGATTTGCTGAACAATCAAAGGTTGGATGATGTTAGTTGGCAATTGGCTTCTGTGGGCAGACAGATTTTGAGTCTTTGCAACTCCTTGGATTCTGTCTCCTTTTGTCATATCCCTAGAGAGTGGAACAAAGTTGCCGACTGTCTTGCGAAGTGGGCCTCGGAGAATGTGGATGGCTGGGATATCAGTGGAAAGGATGAGCTTTCTTCTAATTATCTTGAGACCCTTGAGAGATTATTAGTGGAGGACATGAATAGGTAGTGTTGTTGCTGGTTGGTCTGGTGGTGTTCTGTTTTGGTGGGCCTTGGGCCTTTGCTTTGTACTCTGGTTCTGATTGAATAAAATTTTTACCCCTTTTTCAAAAAAAATAAAAAAATTCTCTCGTGCTTCACGGTGATCTTGAGAATCAAAATAATTTCGGTGATATTAGGTTGTCCAAAATATTGCCTCCACATTTCAAATTTGGGCTATGAAAATTGAACAAAATCTTGCTAGTGTGAGAAAGGACATTGTGTGTGTTCTCTCTTTGTTCACGCAAACAAAGATTGATCGAACTACAAATGCACCTAATCTCTTTTGTTTACCTTTAGAGGGCCTTCTTTGGTGGGAAAAATTACTCACCCTAAGGTAATGACCCAAGCGGTAATGAGCATAAGCCAAGCTCTTCCAAACCACTATATAAATTTGTGGTTACAATGAAAATTGTAAACAATGCTAAGCAGTGCATGATAACTCTCCCCTAGTGTCTTTATGATGCATAAAGCCCTTGTTCTAAGGGTTGAGAGATATCTCACAAGGAGTTTATCATTGCACCCCCTAAAGTGGATAACCTTACTATGAACCTTTTTTTTAAATCCAAAATCCCAATATTTGTTGGTGTCAGTTGGTCGAACCTTTAGAGCCATCCCACATATTTACGATTCAATGTAGAGATGAAAATTTCATCATGGGAGATTGATGAGAACTAAATCTTGGCTAACCCATTAGAGTGAGTGTCGTGGAGGAGAGCTAGTGTGGTCAAACTTCTAATCATCTGATCTGAATAAACGCAGCTGGATTTATCCAAGTGGGAATTCAACAAAAAAAAAAAAATTTATCCTAGGGTTGTGCAATCTTTGAGTCAGTTAAACACATTGCTTGGATCCACAATATTGAAAACAAACATTTAACAAGGTCATCAAATTTCAAACCCTTTAGAGGAGGAAGATACCTTTGAAAAGTCCAAGTATTACTGCTTGTCCCTAGGGATTTATCCTTAGAGGTTTCTAAATACTTGGGCCTATTTCTCAATTTGTTTTCTCCAAAGTCAACATAAGGAAACTATGGCTTTGACTTCTTGATTTCCACATAATGGACTTTGTGGGATGTAAATAAATTTAGACATAGAAATTTAGTTTGAAACTTAAGCAAGACAAGTGTATGTGGTAAAAAGAAAGTCATTAATCAAGATTAACTCAAATTGAACCCCACACATGTTCTTGGTCTCTTTTGGTCATATTATTTTCCATGCAAATATTGGTCTTTTGGTTTGAACCAATCTTGGGGAAAATCATGTTATTCACTATCTTGGTCTTGAAAAAAAAGTCTCTCTAGGTTCATTTAGGATCAAAATCTAATACTTCATCCATCCCAAACATCTATCAAAATCCGTCCCACCAAACCACTTAAGATCTTTGGAAACATCATTGTCTAGACTTGGGTACATCCTTAAACCAAATCAAAATCATATTTTTAGTTAGGTTTGTGTGGATGAATCCTTCCTCACATACTTAGTTAAATTATCACCCTTTTGAGCGAGTTCAGCCTAAGATAACATATAACATCTTTGGATTCACAAAGTTCATTATCCTATCAAAACAATAAAAATAAAATCCTAAAGTCTAGCATTGATCCAAAGTTCCTAAAAGTTCAACACCCATATCACTCACCCCTTTCATCCTTCATCTCATCATTAGTCCTAAATCCCTTAGAGGTTAACAAGGTCAAAACATAAGAAGAACATGGAATATAAACTTGATCCATACATCATGAGTAATCTAAATCAACCAAATTATCAAAGCCTTACAATGTCGATTGATTATCAAAACTCACATTTATACAATCCATACATGGGATCATTATCTCCTACAAACCTCAATGGTCCAACAAATGTGAGTATGCCCAATCTAAATTTTAGAACACCTTTCCCTATGGCAGATTTAAATCAAAGTCCAAACCTACAAATCTATCCACCAAAAAATCAATGCATGATTCTTCAACAAAAAACATTATCCCGCCAAATCCATACATGCCAAATGTGAATATACCAAGTACAAGTTTACTAAACATGAACATTTCAAATCCACACTTGGTAAACTTTGGGATAGATATATTTGTTAATCATACAAATGTTGTTCAAAGTCCAAACAATATATTAATGACTCCATGTATTGATCCAAGTCAAGGTAACACCATACAAAATCAAAGTTACCTAAACAAAGTAATGTGATAACTAACCACAACAATGTTCAATTTCAACCTATAATGCCAAATCCAAACATCTTCCCAAATTAGAACCTTGTCCAAAATCAATTTGTCCATGACCCCATACAAACACCACAAGTAGACATTTCAAATATGCTTGAACAAAAACCAAATCAACTATATCAAGGGTGTTAAGATCAAAATCAAGATCAAATTTTGTGAGATAATATTGCTATACTTAGAAAATTCATTGATTCATATCACCAAGAGACATCTCCACCCCAAAATCAATACACTCTCCCATTGGTAAAACCATGTCACCAAAGAATTGAGTTATGTCCACAACCACATCAAGAACAATATCTCCAATATCAAGAGGTTGGATATCAAGGTTAATGACATCAACAAAAAACCCAATCACCCCATCTCGAAGATCAGTCATCACATCTCTAAGATCAATCACAACTATTCATCAATGAGCACATTGAAGATATTTCTACCTCATCTAATGATCAAATCAACATGCATGAAGAGTCACTTTTCAATCATGATCAAAATCTACCAACAATACCCAAAAATGATCCAATTCAAGAAATGTTAACATCATTTGATCCTATGTTTGAAAACATTGACAATATCTCCACCACAATTATTGAATACA
>VDFB02338372.1:10318150-10500933 GCA_007258455.2 Sequoia sempervirens
ATTTGATTAGATACCATCTGTTGGTGTGATGTCGATGGTATATTCAAAGGATTTGATGTGATGGATTGATTGGTGTTAGGTGGATTAATTTGGATGGAGTGATTGGTGCTAGGTAAAGGGGGAAGCCCTAAACCAAGGAATTATGTTGAGGATGTCTCTTGGTGCAATGACTCAATTATTTTGGTAAGTGTAGCAATTTGATCTTGCCAAATTTGATCTTGATTTCGATCTTGACTCTCTTGATATAGTTGATTTGTTTTTTGTTCAAGAAAATTTGGGATGCATACTTGTTTTTTTTGAATGGGATCATGGACAAATTGATTTTGGACAATTTTCTGATTTGGGATGATGTTTAAATTTTGCATGACAGGTTGAAATTGAACATTGTTGGTGTTGGGAACCACATTGCCTTGATTTAGGTAACTTTGATTTTCCATGGTGTTACCTTGACTTGGATTAATACATGGAGTTGTTAACATCTTATTTTGATTTTGATCAAAATTTGTATGATTCACAAACATATTTATCCCAAAGTTTTCTAGATTCATGTTTGGTAAAGTTGTACTTGGTACATTCACATTTGGCATGTAGGGATTTGATGGGATGATATTGTTCATTTGAAGGCTCATGCATTGATTGTTCGGT
The DNA here is from genome assembly GCA_007258455.2 of Sequoia sempervirens. NCBI lineage: Eukaryota > Viridiplantae > Streptophyta > Pinopsida > Cupressales > Cupressaceae > Sequoia > Sequoia sempervirens. Next base: position 10,318,796 of record VDFB02338372.1, read on the forward strand.
TGGTGGATTTGTAGGTTTGGACTTGGATTTAAATCTACCATTGGGAAAGGTGTTCCAATCTTTTGACTAGGAATACTCACATTTGTTGTACCATTGATGTTTGTAGGAGACAATGATCCCATGTATGGATTGTATAAATGTGAGTTTTGAAAATCAATTGGCATTGTAAGGCTTTGAAAGTTTAGTTGACTTGGATTACTTGTGATGTATGGATCAAGTTTATATTCCATGTTCTTCTTGTGTTTTGACCTTGTTGACCTCTAAGGTGTTTGGGACCAATGATGAGATGAATGATGAAAAGGGTGAATGATATGGGTGTTGATCATTTAGGAACTTTGGATCAATGCTAGACTTAGGATTTTATTTTGATTGGTTTGATTGGATAATGAACTTGTAAACCCTAAGATGTTAGATGTTATCTTAGGATGAACTTTTTCAAAGGGGTGCTAATTCAATTAAATGTATGAGAAAGGATGCATTCCCATACACCTAACTAAACAAGGTGATTTTGATTTTGATGATTTACACAAGTCTAGAATGATGTTTCCAAAGCTCTAAAGTTGTTTGTGAGATGAGATGATAAATGTTTGGAATGGATGAAGTGTTTGATTTGATCCTAAATGAATCTAGGAAGGACTTGTGTACTAGACCAAGATAGTGAAGAACATGTCTTTCTCTAAGAGTAATTCAAAATCAAAAGACCAATGTTTTGCATGAAAACCATATGACCAAAAGATGCCAAGCACATGTGTGGGGTCCAATTGATTCAATCTTTTCTTAATGGATTCTTTTTATCACAAAAACTTCTTGATTAGGTTTTCAACTAAATGTCCAATGTCCTAATTTTCTTTCATCCTGCAAAATGCATTATGCGGAAATCAAAGAAATCAAGGAAAAGGTTTCCTAATGTTGACCTTAGTACCTGAGCAAATTGAGATGAAATCCAAATGCTTAGAAGCCTCTAAGGATAAAATCCCAAGGGCAAGCAATAGCATGTGAATTCGTTCAAGGATATTTGCTTCTCCTAAAGGGTTTGAGATTTGATGGTCATGTTGAATGTTGGTTTTCCAATGTTTTCGATCAAGCAGTGTGTTTTCAAACTGACTCACAAGCAATATAACATCCTAGCTCAATTGGTACATTTTTCTTGGTGGGCTTGCCTCATGCCCTTCATAGTAGAAGAGATGATTTTACATGCAATCAAGGAAAAAATATAAAGGTATGTTAAGAATGAAGTCTTAACCTCTATATTTTAACCAAGATCAGACATGGCAAGTAACTTCTTGGAATCCAAGTTCCAATGCACCACTTTGATAAACTCGATGAATGAGCTAATAGGCCACTACAAACAAGGGTTTTATTTTAGACCTTCCATTCGTGGAGATTGACACATATGACGAGAGTCCCCTTTCGGATCCATCTCGTCGGAATCAACTGCGTGATATTGGCATTACTCCAATACCCACATTTATATCCCGGTTGGAAATACTCTTGGCTTTAGAGTGTTACCGGTTGAGTCGTTCCCTTGGGTGAGTACTTTTTCCCCAAGGCAAGCCCTCTAAGATAGACAAAAGCAATCAAACATATTCATAGTTCAATCAACCTTCATTTAGAAACAAAGGGAGAACACATGCAATAGGTTTAATCACACTTGCAAAGTGTTTTGTTCAATTTTAGTTCCCAGAATGAAGTGTGGGGGTAATATTTTATGCAACTTAATGTCATCAAAAAGAATTTTGATTCTCAAGATCGCCGTGAAGCGCGAGAGAAGTGCATACGCATTTTTAGACAAGATTACCTTGCATAAGAGATTACGAAACATGAAAAACACATGTTCATTTTAAGCCTCACAACAATGATGAATTCGTTTTAAGTATCAAAGGAAAGATGAAGATTTGATTGCTCAATTTGTTAATCCAAAATTGTAAAACTAGTGAGTTTGACTAAGTTCTTTTTAAGCCCCTTTGTCGCAAAAATCGAAATGTTCTTTTGAAGAGCCCAAAAAGAGGTGTAAGTTGATTTAAAATAGAAAACTAAAGAGTATGACGGAAGCTCTAAGCATTAAAAAAATGCTTTATGACTTTCAAGTTTCAATGTCTAATTTTTAAACTCCAAGGTTCTTCCAAGGTTGCCTCTTGTCTTTCCATGTTGCAAATCCCTTATGCAAATGAAATGCTCCTCCTTCCTTTTCCTATCCCAAATAAGAGCTACACCAATGTCAAGAAATAAAATAAAAGTAAGCACTTGGTATTTAAATCAAATTGGATAACAAGCCTGTAATAATATTCAAACCAAACACCAAAGCACTTATATTAGTTATTCAATGCATGCAAAAAAAAACATTTCAATATCAGTTTTGAGATTGGAGCACTCCAAAAGAATAATGACATTTATGTTCCCTACCTGAGATGACTTGCACATGACAAAAAGCTTAAAAACAACCAAATCATGTATTAATGAGGAAGCTTGAGACTTCTATTTTGACATTAAAGCAAATAGATTTTGAAATCTTTGCCACAAGAATATTTATGATTCAATGTCAGTAGATCTTTACAAATCACCCACCAATAATAGATAATGAAATTTTTTAATAACATAGATCAAATCCTATGCAACTCACCAAAGCAAACTGCAGACAGTAGTAAAGTTTGAATGACAAATATTTCAGTGTGCACCACTTGATGTTAATAAATAGTGCAACCAACAATTTAAAAAGAAGTGATAGCTTGTTAGATAAAGTCAACAATAAAATCAATAGAATCATTAAATGCGAACAACAACACTTCATGAGATAAACACAACAATGAGAGGAGGATTCGCACAATACACATTACCTACTATTGTACATGATATTCCTAATGCCATTAAATGGAGGATTTGAGAATGTAGCCATGACCATAGATATCTACTTTAACCCAGGCAGTTCCAAATTTCTAACACATTGATCAAGTCCTCTTAGAAAGATTGCACGCCCAACAACCTTTTGACTAGCATCCTCCCTTCAGATACAATGCGTAATCATAGAAAAAGCATGTGAATTGTTACAACCACTATAGTATATGCACAAAATGAATTTGTTGAAAGGTTCCAGAAATCTTCAAGCAGATGTAATTGTCAGGCATAAATTCAAACTCTCAAACCTTTTCCAACATCCTCGTCGTCTACGAGGAACTCATAGGCTTTTTAGAAACTTTCATGCAATTATCACGTGTAAAACATAATTCTGCCACCTTTAATGTTTGTAGCAATTAATGCGACTGGCAAGTGTGGTTTTAAAAACTTGCAAGTGTATGCGTAGTAAGTGTGAAGTCAAGTTTAATAGCTTTTGCTAGCCTTAAGCCTACAAAAGATGTCATTCATGGAATGCTTTGACCAAAAAAAAGAAACATGAGAAATTTTCAAGTGGAGGCTATTAGCAGACACAAAGCCATGCAGAAATGATAGCTGGGGAGCTTTCAAAGCAACTACAGATGGTAGGTGTACAACTAGCACTTTTACAAGCAAATGCAATTAGTACGTAGACACAAAGCCGCATAGAAATGATAGACACAAAGCCACGCAAAAATGTAGACACAAAGCCGCATAGAAATGATAGTTGGGGAGCTTTCAAAATAACTACAGATGGTAGGTGTAAGGACACTCTAGAAAATCATTTGAAAATATTTCGGTGTAAAGCTGAATTCAACAACCTTCCTCAGCCTTTAACGCTTTTTAAAGACTTTCTGCTTAATGTAATTTGTGCCAGTGTAAAGACAAATTTCGCAACTACTTCTAGCATCCCTTCTATCACAAGAAACATCTCCAGGCTCACAAAATCAATGTACATAAGTGAGAGAGTGTCGACCTAAGAACATTTCATTTCTTCTAATTAATTAAAAGTAGATGAATTTTATGCGTCTTTGGGATTTAATCATAGACAATGATGTCATTGAATCTCAGGTTAGATTTTGAGGAAGTAGAGATAAATGGCAGTTGAGGTTTGAGTCCTCACATTTAGAACTAAGAGACTCACTCTAAAACTATGCTAATGTCTATCAGAGATGCTCTAAACCACAAAGCGACTGGTAGAAGCAACGAGAATGATGAGATGGTAGCCAAAGTCTACAGTTAAGCCTTTGCTAGCCCATACCTATCAAATATCAAAGTTGCAGAGTCCGTAATAGACATGTATGCACAATACTGAAGCACAGGAAAGCACACGAGCCAGCTAAGACAAAGAAAGAAAATTGTTTGAAGGAATGAATAGTTTGTTGGATAAGGCTGCAACGCAAAATCAAAAACTTGTATTGTATGAAAAAATGACTCAAAATAATGTGCTATATGGCTTCGCTGGCATGCAAAAATAAAAACACAGGGTTCAAAGAAATTTGCACAAATTAGCAATGTGATCAAAAATTAAAAAAAGGCTTCAAAGAGAATCATTTAATTAGACATATTGCCAAACTTGACTTGTATGCACCTCCAATATATGTGCACCTTGAGAGACATCCACGGGCTTACATAAGCACTATTCGTGTGTGATATAAATGCGCAGACCTGGGATTAGAAAATGCACACTTTCCCTCTTCTGGAATAGTCCATAGGGAACATTTGACATCTTCAAATCCGGTGAATGATGTGTCTTTACGACCTTGGAGTGAATGGGTTGTGCATTTTTAGATTTTTCTCTCAAGCGTTGATGTTTTTTTTTAAATGGTGGATTGGGTATCTGCAGAAGGTATGACTGAAGATTTCTACAATAGGCAAGGATGGCTATATTGAATCTCCAAAAAAAATGCATGACTATGAGACAGAGAAGACCAATCATTCTTGTTGTTAATCATGCTACATAACAAACGAGATTTTTCTTAAAAACAACGCCCTTAAAAAATAAACTAAAGTGGATATGTTTACATGGATAATAGAAACTAATGAAATCCATTTTAAAATGGAGAGCATGGGAGGACTACATACAGTGTAAACAGACAGTGACACTGTAAGGATCATATGTTATAGTTGGAGTATGCCCATAAAGGTTTAAAAATGCATTCCAATATAAATGTGTTTCAATACATGCCCACTATAAATGCAAAGAGTTCAAATTTGTACTAAAATTTGAAAGTTAAAATTTACACCACAAAAAGTTCAAACATCCAATATTCATATAAAGCAGATTCGTCAGCTTAAGATGGAAAGATGTAAGATCATATAAAGCCATCCCTCCTTCTAGTGCCAATATGTGAGCATGATTTTTGCTTCACTATCTAAATCAACACAACAGATTATTAGTCAAGTTAGCCAAAAACAATAATCAAAATCCTTATGAAGTTCTTAATCACATTAAGACAAGGAAACATGATAAAAATCATTACAAAGAAATCATAAACATGTAAGCCTATCTAAAATGAATTAAACCATCACTTCATAGGGGGATTGGTGCTATTGTGGAAAATAGCCTTTTCTCAACCCCTTTGGATAAGCTAACTGATTAAATTGCTTTGAAGATGATATGAGATGAACAAAATTAGTTCTCAATTGAAGAGAATGACTTTGCATAAGATTTATGGATCAAGTTGTAGAGATGAAATGCTAAGATTGTGGAGGATTTGATGAAGAATGAAGCTCTTTATTTATAAAATATTTTGATGAGAGAAATAGCCAAATGGATGAATGTGGGACAAAGATTGGACCAATGAGATGAGGCCACTTGTCAACTTGTGAGTGGTTGGGGAATGTGCAAGTTTTGGCCAATGTGCCCAAGAGGGGGAAATTCAAATTTGAAATTGTGAATTAAATGTTTAGTTTGACTTGTGCAAGGGACATGTAAGAGCCATGTAAGAGCTCATAAATGCTTTGTTGGGTGTACATGTCCACTTTTTTTTGAATTCAAACTTGAGGGAATATTCCTCAAAGAAGCCATGTTGATGGAAAATGCTGATTTAATAAATCAATAAATTGATTTATTTGTGCAAGTGGGAAAAGCTAGAGGATGTGATGGGTGGTTAGATTAGGTTAATCAGGATTAGATTAGCTTAGATGATGTTTAGGTGATTTTGACTTATTTGACCTGAATATTTTGATTTATTTAAATAAAAAAGGGATGGAATATGCATTTGGATTTTAGTTTGGTTTATTTAATTAAAGGGATGATGCAAGATAAAGGTGGATTAGTTTGCATGAGATGAAATTAGAAGATGGTTTATGAAAGATGAAATGTTATGGTTTGATTAAAATTGATTTATTTAATCAAATGAGGTAATGATAGGCCTAAATTAAATAAAGTTAATTTATTTAATTTAAATGAATGATGAACCTGATTTGCCTAATGAATGGATTTAATGAACTTGATTTATTTAATGAGTGGATGAATGTGAATTTGATTCACTTGATGAATGGACCTAATTAATTGCATGATGCTAGTTTTGCATGTCTACAAATACAACATATTTCCTGACACCCATTTTTAGGTCCTAGGTGGGACATATTCCCATGGGTGGCGAATGAGTCCCCCTTGGCCCCAAATTCAAAATATTTTAAATTTCCTTTTGGGTTTTTATTCAAAAACACTTGATGTCAGCCTGTGATGAGGTATGAATGGATACTCAGGCACAAGAATTGTAAAAATATGTGATTTTCACCTCATTTTACATCTCCTACCATCTTCTCATTCAAGCATTCAATCTCACATCACATTCAAGCAATCTCAACCATCTTGCAACATATTTTCAAGCATTATTCAAGCACTTTGAAGTAGCCATTGAAATTACTTCAAACTTGCATTATCAAGGGTTTGGTAAGTTGATAGCATTTGCATGTTATTAGTTTATCTTTCTCTTGCATTTCATTATCTTATTAAGGTTTTGATTACCAAAAGTGGGGTTTGACCAAGGCAAACCCCTATTCACTAACCCTAAACCATTTTTCCCCTATTGTATGTTTATTTGCAACCTTTTGTGTGCAGATTAGACAAAAATTTTGGTGTTGAAGATTGGTTTTCAATTCAACTAGGTGCTTCAAGTCAACTCAAGTCCATTTCAATCTTAGATAAGGTTTTCTATCTGTTTCTTGCATAATTGACTTCAGCAACCCGACAATCAGTGATTTCCAGGTTAGGCGTTGCAGAATTGTCTCCTGATTTTTTAGAAATTTGGAAGAGGAATGATTTTCCACCAGTGGAAAATAAGTCCCACCTTAGGACTAAAAATCTAAATTTTTTCAGACAGTCAGAAACTAACTTTTGACACTTTTTTACCAGGAGGAGGACTGATTCGCCACCCTGGGCAAATGAGTCCCACTATGAAAATTCAGTGATTTCAACCAGTATCCACAACATTCTAGATTCATCATACTTCACCTAGGTGAACTCTAACTTAACTCATCTCTTCTTATTTTGCATATTTCCTTCATTTACTTCATTGTTTGCATATCACAATGTGTTTTCAAACATAGCTTTAATTTCACTTTTGCATTCATTTGCATCCATTTAGATCAATCAATTGCATTTAGTTAGCTTCATTTAGCTTAGACAACATTACATACAACATAATTTGAGTGAGTCATTAGCATTTTTGGCCCTAACTCTCTTCTTTCAGGTGAAAAACCCTAGAAGTGCAAGAGAAGTCTTAGAGTCCCAAAAATCTATGTTTCATTTTGTTGAACCCGACTCTTGAACACTTTGCATTTCTGATTTCATATTGCATCTTAGTTTACATTTTTATTAATATTCAATTAGGACATTGTTTTGTTATTGCATTCTAGGACTTTTCATCTTGCATTAGTGAAAACTTCATTTAGATTTCATTTTTGCATTACATCTGATTGAAAAAAGTAAAAATATGCATTCTGCATCTTTGATTGCATACTGTAGAGTATTACAATAATCTTTAAATTTCTGAAAAGCATAAAAAAATCATACCCAGGGCGAATCAGTCCCTCTGCACTCTTTACACAACATTTATGTCATTTTTTTGGCATTTGTCTGCATTTCTATTTTCTATAGTTAGATCTTTGTTACAGTTAGCATATTTTTTTTATTGGCATTTTAGAGCTCTTAGATTAGCTTGCATTTACATTCACCCATCCATTGTGGTACTTGTATGAGTGTTTGGTGCCCCGTTCATAATATTTTAGTGAGAAGAAGTTCTAGACTCATGTCATCCTGCGATGACACTTTTGTTGTGGACCTTGGGATCTCATGAGCTCCTACTCCTAGTATGGCAAATGGTGTATTAGGCACTGAAAATACCACTTCTATGCCTTCACCTTTCCATTCAATGAATATTGACAACCAAAACAATTCCCTTTCGCAAGAAAAGGTCATTAATATTCATGAGGATTTTGCACATTTACAACAAGATTTGTCACTAGAAAAAATTTCCATCACTGCTATACCTACCATTGACAATCTTCATCGTTTGATTGAAAGTGATAATGGCTTGCAAGTGATGAAGATAATTGTTGAGATTTACAATAAACATGACTCTTCTAATGCTCAATGTATAAACATTCATGTAAGCTAATGAGGACCTCACCTTCCTCCCCCATACCAACTTATACCAATCTGCAAGTCCACACAACAATGCATCAAGTTAACTATATGGCTATTTTTTTCCCGATTCCAACTAGCATTCCTACTTCTCTTGTGGAATCACAAGTCCCTTCCACCACCTTCACACCCCTTATTATTCCTTTCACTTCCCCTAACAACACTTACACTCCATCACCATTTTCCCTTCCACTTCAACCTACTTCCCTGATCTTGTTCTTACACAACTCCTTAACACTGTTTCATCCATGCAACACCAACTTTCCAACATTAGCCAAGGTTAGATCGCTCCACCCACATATCATGTCTATAGCAGCCCCTTATCCTTAGAAATATTACGTACCCCGATGCCACAAGGGATAGAAATGCCTTTTTTTGAGAAATACGATGGTAAAGGCGACCCTATTAAGCATGCTAATGCTTATATAGCTTTGAGTAGTGATTTTTTCCTTAATGATAAGCTATTAGTGAAACTGTTTCCATGGACCTTGAAAGATACTGCATTAGAATGGTTTTCCAACTTGCCTAATCATTCCATCCATTCATTCAATGAATTGGTGGATGCTTTCATCAGTCACTTTCAAGTGCACAGACCCCTAAAATGACAATGGCTAACCTCATGCAATGTAGAAAAAACACAGATGAAAAAGTAATATATTTTATCTCATGATACCAATCCTTGTATGCTCAAATTGATGTCAAGATTCTTGATGCACATCTACAAAAGATGTTTATCAGAAACTTGCACACCAACCTTCAGGATAAATTAACTATGATGAAATTCCCTTCAATCATGCATTTATGTACAACCTTGTGTGAATACCATAACTCAGTTTCAAGTCATGATTCAAAGTCCACTTCTAGCTGAGCTGCAAAACCTGAACACAACAATCAAAACCAAAATAACACACAAAAATTTCACAAACCAAATTTGATCTTCATTTCGATCTTGAATCCCTTGATAAAGTTGATTTGGTTTTTGTTCAAGTAGATTTGGGATGCATACTTGTGGTTTTTGAATGGGATCATGGAAAAATTAATTTTGGACAATGTTCTGATTTGGGATGATATTCAAATTTGGCATGATAGGTTGAAATTGAACATTGTTGATGTTGGGAATCACATTGCCTTGATTTAGGTAACTTTGATTTTGCATGGTGTTACCTTGACTTGGATTAATACATGGAGTTGTTAACATCTTGTTTGGACTCTAAACAAAATTTGTGTGATTCACAAACATATTTATCCCAAAGTTTTTCAGATTCATATTTGGTAAAGTTGTACTTGGTACATTCACATTTGGCATGCATGGATTTGGTGGGATGATGTTGGTCGTTTGAAGACTTATGTATTGATTGTTTCATGGACAAACTTGTAGGTTTGGATTTAGATCTACCATCGGGAAAGGTGTTCCAATATTTGATTTGGGCATACTCACACTTGTTGTACCATTGACATTTGTTGAAGGTAATGATCCCATGTATGGATTGTATAAGTGTGAGTTTTGATAATCAATCGACATTGTAAGGTTTTGAAAGTTCAATTGATTTGGATTACTCATGATGTAGGGATCAATTTTATATTCCATGTTCCTCTTGTGTTTTGACCTTGTTGTAAAAGTGACCTCTAGGGTTCTTAGGGCCAATGATGAGATGAAGGATGAAAAGGGGTGAATGATATGGGTGTTAAACATTTAGGAACTTTGGACCAATGCTAGACTTAGGGCTTGATTTTGATTCATTTGATTGGATTTTGGATAATGAACTTGTAAACCCTAAGATGTTGGATGTGATCTTAGGATGAACTTGTTCAAAAGGATTGCTAATTCAATTAAATGTATGAGAAAGGATGCATTCCCATACACCTAACTAAACAAGGTGGTTTTGATTTTGATGATTTAACCAAGTCCGAATGATGTTTCAACACTCTAAAATTTTTATGGGATGAAGATGATAAATGTTTGAATGAATGAAGTGTTTGATTTGATCCTAAATGAACCTAGGAAGGACTTGTTTCTAGACCAAGATAGTGAAGAACATGCCTTTCTCTAAAGTAATTCAAAATCAAAAGATCAATGTTTGCATGAAAACCATACGACCAAAAGATGCCAAGCACATATGTGGGATCCAATTGATTTAATCTTTGCTTAATGAATTTTTACCACAAACACACTTTGATTAGATTTTGAATCTAGATGTCCAATGTCTCAACTTTCCCTTTATCCCAAAAAGTGTATGAAACCAAGGAAATTTGAGGCAAGAATTACCTTTTGTTGACCTTAGTAGGAGCAAATTGAGATGAAATCCAAATTTTAGAAGCCCTAAGGCAAGTGAATCCCAAGGGCAAGCAATAACATGTGAATTTTTTCAAGGATATTTGCTTCTCTAAAGGGTTTGAATTTTGATGATTCGTTGGATGTTGGTTTCGATATTTTGGATACAAGCACCGTGTTTTCAAATTGACTCACAAGCAATATAACATCCTAGCTCAATTGGTACATTTTTCTTAGTGGGCTTGCCTCATGCCCTTCATAGTAGAAGAGATGATTTTACATGCAACCAAGGAGAGTATAAAGGTATGTTAAGAATGAAGTCTTAACCTCTATACTTTAACCAAGATCGGACATGGCAAGTAACTTCTTAGAATCTAAGTTCCAATGCACCACTTTGATAAACTCGGTGAATGAGTTAATAGGCCACTAAAACAAGGTTTTTATTTTGGAATTTATGTTCATGGATATTGACCCATACGACAAGAGTCCCCTTTCAGATCCATCTTGTGGAATCAACCGCGTGATATTGTTGTTTACTCAATACCCACATTTGTATCCTTGGAAATACTCTTGGCTTTAGAGTGTTACTAGTTGAGTCATTCCCTTGGGTAGTACTTTTCCCAAGCCAGGCCCTCTAAGATAGACAAAAGCAAGTAAACATATTTATAGTTTGATCAACCTTTGTTTAGAAACAAAGGGAGAACACATGCAATAGGTTTACTCACACTCGCACAATGTTTTGTTCAATTTTAAACCCAAAATAAAGTGTGTGGGTAATTAATTACAAAATTTAGTGTCACCAGAAGCCTTTTGATTCTCAAGATCGTTGTGAGGCGCGAAAGAAGCACATATGTCTTTTGATGATATTACTTTGTGTAAATAATTACAAAACAATAAAGATACACATTCATTTTATCCTTCAAAACAATGATTTGATTCATTTTCAGTACCAAAGGAAAGATGAAGATTTGATTGTTCAATTTTATCCCAAAAAATAATGTCTAGTCAGTTTCTAGTGTTCAATTTTAACCTAACTTTGAAAACAAACAATGATCTAGTTGGCTTAAAACATAAAATTAAAGTAGTAAATGGAGGCTCCAAGCATTAAAAAAATGCTTTATAAACTCTAAATTTAATGCTTCATCCTCCAAGATTCCTCCAAAGATTACATCTTGCAAATGAAAATCTGTTCTCTTTGCTTGTCCTTTACACCTTTGTTTTCCTTCGTTTTCTTTTTGCCTTCCTCGTTTTTGTTCCTTCCTACAAGATAAAAATGACAAATCATGCAAGGATCAAGTTATTTATTAAAAACATTTTAAGCGTTAACATCAAACAATAGAATAATTTCAAAAGAGAAGATTAATGATTTTGAGCTAATATATGAAGAATGAATAAGAATCCTTCTTTCAACAAACTTTAAAACAGATCTTATCTAGAAGCATACAATTTTCTGAAAAAGTTCAACAACCTCTCCTGCTAAAATTTCAATTTCAGCAATCTAAGATTTTGTCTTTCAACCAGGATTATATCATTTAGAAAAGAGATGTTTACTCTTTCATCAAAGATTAATGGTTTTCACTCTTTAATGCATATTGTCAGCCCTATTTACTGTATGATTTGATATTGAATTAACCGTGGGGTACTCATAGCCACTGCTTGATTTCAGGTTCACCGTTTGAGGGTCTACTTGTAATGCATGTGACTGTAAAAGGCTTTAGGAAAAAAATCTGCACAGTCGATATTGCTTATATAAAACATTGAAGAAATTTTGAAATGATAATCATAGCCACCACATCTTTCCATCCATTTATAGTATCAAAGCTTTCAGCTAAAATGTTTGGTCCTTTGTCAGGATGGCATCTTTATTGTCATTAACTGAGCTTTTAACCATATTTAAAATGACAATCACCATCAAATCAACCAACTGCAAGATCACATTTAATATCAAAGATTTATGTTCCCTGCAAATAGCTAGGTTAGAGTCAGAAATAAATTGAATACTCTTCACATAATTATGCTCACAAAGATGGCTAGATTCATTCAAAAGGTGACTAGTCGGTGAAAAGTATTATCTCTAGTATTTGTGTCCTGTGAACACTGTGCATGACACTCAACAGAAGTAAAAAAAAAAACGAGCCTGGTCCTCTTTTCCTGCAACTAAAAGCACCACCAAGAAACAACAAACTAAGCCAAGATCTGCAAATCTACGCAAACAATATACATCTGTGAGATTAAACGCACAAGCCTAGGAATTATGAATGTATAGGAAGGCGTAGGCATAGGCCAAAAAAGTTTGCAAACTTCAAATTGAGTAAATGGCGCGGAAGTGAAAGACAGTGGGTAAAGTCACCAATAAAGTCAAGAAATTTGTAAAATATTATGGACAATAAATGCATCCTATCCACCAATATATGCGCCCACCTAATGACCATTTTATTATGCAACAAAAGAACATTATTCAAGCTTGAAAAAGACTCCTTTATATAGCCGACTCGGGTATAGTAAAAGGTGTGGACATGAAACAAAAAGGATTAAGCAAGGACTGAATAATCTGATGGAATGTCACCTCATGGAATGCATTGATTGCTACGCAGATGGATTTGAACAAAGTGTAAGAACATTTCAAGAAAATGCTATTAAAAGGTGTAAACTTGAATTCCACAACTTTTTACACAGTGTCTTCACTGGCTTTATGCTTCTGATGTTTTCTTGTTCTCCTCCACGCCTAAAAGAGGGGCCTGTGAACTTTGGTTAGCATCCTCACAGAGTATGCGCAATGTGGAAGCATAGACAAGGTTGTGAACTATTTTGACATATTGCCTCAAAGACGTAGTCTTATTGAATGCATAGGATATATGCAGGATCCCTCTAAAACTATGATCTCATGGAACGTACTAGTTGCAGGCTATGCACAAAATGGCTTTATTAAAGAACCCTTAGAAAGTTTTAAGCAACTGCAATCAGCAAATGAAAAGCAAAGCACCACAACCTTTCCCAACATCCTCTCTACCTGTGTCAAAATGGGAGCTTAAAGAGAGCACATAAACTATTTTATGAATGCCTAAAAAGAATGTAATATTTGCAGGATATGTGCAGCATGAGTTTGAGTGAAAAATACTTTAGAATTTTTGGAAAGTGACCTTTATTTCAACTACAAAATTTCTCTAAGATCAGTGGTAAAAGGAATGAACACTTAACAACCATTGCCTAAATATGAAGGGGTTTGCATTGTAATAGGAATCATGGTGAAGCAACCTTAAACTAGCAGAGGACATTCATCAAGGTGCAAAGGACAAGGAGTTCCCATTGGAGAACAAGTAAGAAATCCACAATTCTCTCTCTCAGCTCATGGTCTATCTATGTTTAGCCAAACCTCTGGTTTGAATTTTCTACTCATTTTCAGATAGGATTGGACGGTTTATAGCTTATAAGGAGTCTTAAGAGAAGGCTGGGCCATGCCCTATTTTCTTGTTCTTCTCGGTTAATGCTAGTGGCAAAATTTTGTGGCGTCATAGAGATGATGGAGCATGTGGATTTTAATTAGAGCGTAGATTATTGGCAGCAAGACAAGTGGAGTGGTCGATTCCCTATGAAATGGCACATTGTTAAGGATGTCCCTAACAATCAGTTACGCCAAATAACATTAGAAAACAATGACAATAAGCCAGTGACAAAAAGTAGGGATACCCAAGAGGTGAAACTTGATAAGGGTATAGAAATGCTAAAGATATTTAAGGATTATATTTCCAAGACATCTATTCTTGATGACTTTCTATTCTATGAGAGCTTTCAAAAGGTGATGCAAGAAAAAAAGAGCAAGGCAAGTAAGATCAGTTTGATCTGGTAGCTCAACAAATGGCTCACGCCTTCCATAATGCCTACTATCGAATAGAGGTTTGTAGTTGCATCACAAAATTAAGACCTGTGTTGTTCATAATGGTTCTCCAACAAGTGTTAAACTAACCTCTACAAGTACTTCGCAAACCCTCGTATTTTATGTCATTGTTGATAAAAAAAAAATGTCTCTATTGGTCATCAGATTATAATTGATAGCAGAATACATTGTTAAAAGGATCATTAACCCTAAAACTAACATATATCCATGGGATCAAAAATTGAAAATTTTCAACTTGGAATAGACCTTAAATGCTCAAAAAGTGAGGTCGATGCCTTTGTTATAAAAAAAAATATTGATTTCAAAAAAACTAATAGAGCATTTTAAAGCAAGAAAATATCATAAAATTAATACAACCATGCTGATAGAACACCACTATCAATTTAAAATAGCAATATCAATGTTGACCAGATCTTTTAATAGCATTCCTACTTCATGTGATGGAAAATAGAGTGAAGTAACAACTTTCAAATAAAATAAAAAATAGAAATGATATGCGTTAGTTTTTCCCTCCTTCTAGTGCCATAATGTGGATGTCAAATTCTGCATTTGCTCAAACACACACATTAGTATTTCCATTTAAAACAAAACAAAATAAGAACATCCCTATGAAATAATGAAACATGTTAATCATGCAATGAAAGGAATCAAGGAAACTAAACAAATCATATAAAAAACATGATCCAACTTTATCTCATAGTGGATTGGTGCTATTGTGGAAAATAGCCCTTTCCCAACCCTTGATAAGCTTGATGTTTCAAATGATGGTGGACAAAATTAGTTCTCAGTTTAAGAGAATGACTTTGCATAGGATATGTGGATCAAGTTGTGGAGGATTTGTTGAACGATGAAGCCTCTATTTAAATATTCTCAAGTTGAAAGAATTCTTATGAGAGAGCAATGTGGGGTAAAGATTTGGCCAATGAGATGAAGCCACTTGTCAACCTGTCATAGCTTGAGGAATGTGGAAGTTTTGGCCAATGTGCCCAAGAGAGGGAGATTCAAATTTGAATTTGAGAGATAAATGTTGAGTTTGACCTTTGCAAGGGGACATGTAAGAGACATGTAAGACCTCTTAAATGCTTTGTTGGGTGTACATGCCCACTTTTTTTTGAATTCAAACTTGAGGGAATATTCCTCAAAGATGTCATGTTGATGGAAAATGATGAATTTAGAAATGAATTAAAATGATAATTTATTGGTGCAAGTGGAAAAAGCTAGAGGATGTGATGGGTGGTTAGGTTAGGCTAATTACAATTAGATTAGCTTAAATGATGTTTAGGTGAGTTTGACTTATTTGATTTAAATATTTTGATTTATTTAAATCAAGAGGGAGTTTTATGACTTTTGGAATTTAATTAAATAAATTCTTGATTTATTTAATCAAAGAGGGAATGATAGGCCTAAATTACATAAAGTTAATTTATTCAATTTAAGTGGATAATCCTTAGAGATTAAATGAACCTGATTTACCCAATGAGTGGATTAATTGTGAATTTGATTTATGAATGAGTGGATGAATATGAACTAAGCGCATAATGCTAATTTCACATGTCTACACCTAGGACTTATTCACCACATGGAAAATGGGTCCTCACCTAGTCCTATGACCCTACTTTTGCATAAAATTTCACATTTTTTGAAGTGTGGACTAGGTGAGTAAACTAGGACCCCTCTTTTAAATATGTTTTTGGTGGTATTTTAATGATTTGAAATCTATAATTCAATGTTGGCTTGTGATATTTTAGTTTTAGTAATTAATGTTAAGCTATGTATAAATACAAGGTCATTTCACTAATTTTCCTCCCAAGACTTTCATGAGATCAAGTAATTTTCACAAGAGAATTATAGGAGTAGTTCAAGAGCATTTTCTAGGCATTCAAGAGTATATTTGTAGAATATTATTGTAGAAATAAAGATTCCTATTGTCATATCAAGGATTTAGTGCATCATGCATGTTGTTGAGCTAATGTGTTGGTGTAGCATTCAAGATAAATTCAAGCATATTCAAGGAATTTTTTAACATCAAGTTTTATGATCAAGATCTACATTCCTTCAATCCACTTCACGCTAGATTGAAAATTTGTCATCCAAGGTTTCAAATAAGGTATCATCGTTTCATGTTTCATGTTTCATCCTTCATGTTCTATTATTTCACCATAAGGTTTAATTAAAAAAATAGGGTTTAACCAAGGAAAATCCCTATTCTCTAACAAAACAACATTTTTGTCTCCTTTGATGTGCGATTGTAGGTTTTTGGTTGAAGGTCTATTGGAGAGAAAAAATGAAAAAGTTATCAAAGTTGCAAATAAAGTTTTCAAATCACAGAAATTGAGCTACACATTTTATTTCCAACTTTTCGATAGTACCTGACTAGACTCATAGACTGTAGACTGAGAGAAACATAACCTATGGAGCCCTAGCGAGGACACATTCACCATAGGTTGAATGAGCCCTTAGTGAGGTTTGAAAAATCACTTTTTGCAACAAGTAGACAACATTTAACCCTCTCTAGATCTACCTTTTGATTGTTATTTGGTTTTGATTTGATTTATTTGTCTCATTGACACTTTGTAACACACATATTGAATGAAATAGTAGAGCAAAATTGGTTCATGATTTTGTTTCATTGTGGTGAAACCCATTGTTCCTCCTTTTCACTAAGATATATCAACTCTACATAAAACCAATTTTCTCCAAAATGACAATGAACAAGAGGAAGTGACTAATTTGTAGAGAAATATATTTAGTAATGAAATTAGAGCATATTTTAAAGAAAATTTGTGAAAATAGAGTCACAAATTAATTCAAGGTCCTAAAATGTGTATATATATATTTTATGTTTCCTAAGATGTTAATGATAAATCCTAAATAGCTAGAACTAAATGATTTATGGAAAAATTTATTGAACTCAAGGTTGGAAATATTGAAAATTAGTTCATAGAGTTCACAAGTGATGCAATCCATTCATACGGATTTATCATTAGGCATGTAGAGCATTACTAATAGGAGGTTGTCTTGAAATAGGAGTTTATCACAAGCCACAACTTAAGTTGAGGGAAAAAAATTATCCACATTTAAATAAAAATTGAGGTCTTCTTCACAATCATTACAATTATTTTAATCTTTTAAAACCTTAATGTAATGCTAGATGAAA
This sequence comes from Sequoia sempervirens, assembly GCA_007258455.2. NCBI lineage: Eukaryota > Viridiplantae > Streptophyta > Pinopsida > Cupressales > Cupressaceae > Sequoia > Sequoia sempervirens. Next base: position 10,336,644 of record VDFB02338372.1, read on the forward strand.
TAATTTATAAAATTGGGAATCTAGCTAATAAATTTTCCAATATATTTGATGTTATTAATCTTTTAAATAGAGTTTCTCACACATAAAGTCCTAGGGATGTATAGTAGTGACTAGCAAAAAGTATATTATCCAATTGAGCTCCCCAAACAACGTAGGTATTAACTAATTAAACCTAGTGGCACACAATCACCACCTAAATTGCAAGTTTTTATTAAATTTTACCACTTCTAGTTGAGTAAAAATCTATTTCATCTTGAAGGACATGCCTACATAAGAGATACATTAAATCCTTGATGGATAAGTGACCTCGAAACATACTTAGACATATGTAGTGTGAGTATTCTTATTATTCCACAAAGTGGATAGCCTTTTATCACAATTAAATTATTGAACAAGATTCCAAATAAATATGAGGTGAGCCAATATGGATGTGGTGCCGGAGCACACGTAGGCTAACCTCCATAGTTAGGATATTTTGGGCTTGCATCTGACATTAGCCAAGTCAGAGTAATTGTATGTTTTTTTTGGACCTTAGAAGGTCATTGTTGTAGCTAGGTGAGTTAGTCATTAGGACTAAGGTCACCAAAGTTAGTCTTTGTTAATAGTTTTTACTTTGCTTAGCCTTAGTAGCTTAAGTTGGGATTTGAGTCTTAAATGTGTTCTAAACACATGAACGATGTTAGAAAGATGCTATGAGGATTTTAATGGAGTTGGTTACTCAAAATATAGGAGATAGAGGTCTTAAGAGTTAGGAAGGTGGCATAATGACAAAGTTGCCAAATGTTGTTACAAAATTGTCATGACAACATTTGCCATTATGGAAAATGTAGCATGCAACTCGGTTACATAGGATCCCCTAAAGGATAGGAGTGGGGGATCGACCAACATACCCTACAAACATGGTGAATGGAATCTAATAGAGAAGGGGCTCGAATTCATGGAGCAGAGAGAGATTGTAACCAAAGTTTTGGGAATAGAAAAGTGGCTCTCAAATTCTATTTTGTGTGAACACCGAGCATTATAGTGTGACAACAATAGAATACAGATTGAATGTTTTGATTTGATGTTAGACTAGTGTTCATAGGATAGTACTAAGACTTTTTCTTTCAGTAAGAAAGTTGATATGAGTTAATTTAGTATCTTGAATAAGTAGGTTAAGGTCTAGAGGTTTTCCTGGTCTTGTTATGACCAGCTTGTTTGTCTATGGCTCCCCCATGAAATCTAGTCATGGGATCTTCCTAAGGGTAGATGAATGTTTTAGGGGAGCCATTGGTTTGTATATATTTAGTGTTAGGAGTCATGGAGAGTGGAAAAACTATGGTTAATGTCAAGCCCTAGGAGAGCTTAGGGTGCCCGGTTAGAGGTTTGATAGTAATGAATTGAAGAATTTAGGTAGGGGATTGAGGTACACCACGGAACAAGTACAGTTTTAGGTAGGGTATAGACATATCATAACATGCTAGAAGGATTGAGATTCTATCAATCCATTTGACTAAGTTTTGAGTGAGAAATCAGTGAGGTCCTAGTAAATAGGTCTTTTAACCTGATTTAACCTAGATAATAGGAAACCAAGGTACGAAGAACTTAGGAGTCTAGAATCTTTTGAATCCTTCATAAAATCCAAAAGGGTATTCGAATGTGGAATTGGTTTTTCAAGTTGGTTGGAAAGTTTGGGTAGGAATGAAGTAAAGGTCTTTGTCAAGTGCTACAAGGAATTAGGCCCCCTCAAGACCAATTCTTGAAACTGGTAGGAAAGGAGTTTGGAGATCCTCCAAGATGGATCCATTTGGAAGTACATGGCATGTTTCCAATATATTTGGCACCCTTGCAATCAATTCAATGTTTTTTGTGATTTTGGCACTTAGAGTCTTCTAAGTGTAGGAGAGAGTTTGCCCATAACAAAGTGGTGTTAGTCCTTCAAGGTGAAGCACAAGGTGTGAGACTCTTGGAGAGGAGTTTGATCAGGACTTAGTTGATCATCTAAGCCTAACAAGGACCTAGAAGATATTAGGTTCCTAGACGAAGACAAGGAAAGGTCTTCTTAGCTAGTTGTGCAAGGAAGCCTTGGAACACTTACACCATATTGGTATTAGAGAAAGGTTTGATTAGGCTTGTGGTTGATGTTGCAGCCCATTGAATCAGCAGGAGAGAATACACCAGTGGAAGATAAAACCATGGTGACTAACGCTGAGTTAGCCAAGAAGGTAGAAGAACAAGAAGAGGATAACAAGGTACTAAGAGAAAGATTGGCTTGAATGGAGCAACTCTTGGATGAAGTCCAAGAAAAGGCAGACAAGGTAAAGGATAAAATAGATCAGAAGGAAGAGAAAGAAGCCATAGAAAAGGAGTTGGAATTGGAAGAGGAAGCTCTAACTCCTGACCCTATTATTCCTGAAGAACCCTTCTTGAAGGCACTAAGGGCTTTAAGTGGAAAATCTTTGGAGGGTGTACCACTTTTCAATGGACAAATGGATCCTAATTCAGTCATGGACTGGATTGACAATATAGAGAATCACTTTTAATGTGATGGTATATCAGAAGCCCAAAAACTAAAGGTGGCCAAGTCAAGGTTGAGAGGTTCAGCTCTGACATGGTGGAAGTTTGTGGAAAATGAAAGAGAAAAAGAAGGAAAGGGTCCTATAGCTACATGGAAGGGCATGGTAACTAAAGTAAAGTAGACCTACCTACCTGATGACTATGAAGTCCAATTGCATAGGAGGAGACACAATCTTAGATAAAAAGATTTGGATTTCCAAGCATACACCGAGGACTTCCAAAAGTTGTGCCTAAGATCAAAGGTGGTTGAAGATGAAAGCATCAAGTTAGCAAGATACTTGAATGGACTCAAGTGGTCTATTCAAGAAGAGATCCCACAATAATGGGTTACAATTTTGGCCAAACTTGACATTAAAATCAGATTTTTCACTAGACATTCACTTTCTTACACCTATAGCAGCTAAACCATTAAGGTTTTGAAGATGAATCAAACTAGTTATTTGTTAGATATTTTGTGTAGATTCTATTTATATTTTTAAAAAAATTAAAAAATAAATTGTGAATCATTTTATGTAATTTTTAATAACTTATTTTTTCTACTAATCAACATTTTTAAAAAGTGATGTTTACTTCGGCCCACATAACTTTTTTTATAGATAGGATACAATTCTAATTTTTAAAATGCAAATTTTTCACACCAATATCTAGGGATGGATATTTTTTCATAATTTTTTGTTACATATATTTTTTTTAATTAATTTTCCAAGTCAACGTAATTATAATTTGGATAGAGGTGTACTTCGACATGCATAAAATTTTTGTATTCATTTGAATTAACTTATTATTTTTTGTTGGAATAAGGACATCAATATCTAGGTCACATGCATTTTTTAGAATTTTTTCTCTATTTTTCTATTTTTTCGTATGTGTGAAATAAATAACTTGATGTTCATTGAAAATCCTACATTCACAAGAAATAAGAAATAAATATAATAATCAAATTAAACATATTTAAAATTATACTTTTTAGGAAGCTTATAATAAGGGCTATAGGCTTACAAAGCATAAATTTTAAATGAATTCATTTGATCACTCAAAAGGTAAATCAAAAGTGGTTTTTTATCAGCATTTTGATAGGTGTAGAGGAGACTCAATTATAGGTATGGTTTAAATCTAACAAGGTTCTATCCAAGGGGGTTTGATCTAAGGGGGTTTGATCAATCCCTCTTTAATTAAAATAATTTAAATGGAACCTTTAAAGTCATAAATCATTGTATTTTCTAAAAATATGTGATTTCAGCAAAAATTAGGATGTCCCAAAAAGTGTAACCCATTATTGTGGCAGAACAAAACCATCTGCCAATGTTATCAAATGGCCTTGAAGATAGAGGAGAAAAGCAAAAAGAAACAAGAGCAAACCTCCAAGAGTAGAGGTAAAGGAAAAGATAGTAGAGGACAAAGAGGTGGCTATGGTGGAAGGAGTTCAGAATCAAGGGCTCAAGGAGAAGTTAAGTACACTGAGCAGCAAGAAGGAAGCTCTAGTAGAGGTGGTAGAGGAAGAGGCTCTAACTTTAGAGGAAGAAGTGGTGGACAAGGAAGAGGCAATTACTTTGCCAATATGAAGTGTTATCACTGCAATCAAATGGGACACCCTGCCTATAGGTGTCCAGAGAAGGGTAGTACTTCTCAAGGAGGTGATAAGAGAACTAATCTAGTTCATGATGAGACAAATGCAACAGAGAAACATTCTGAGGTACCATTAAATTCAGAGGAAGGTGAGAACCTCATGATGAGGAGAACTTTGATCAAAGAGCCGGTTAAGGAGGAACCAAGCCAAAGGAGGTCCCTGTTTAGGATAAAGTGCAAAATGATGGGGAAAGTATGTAGAGTCATCATTGACTCAGGGTCTACTGACAATATTGTGTCAGAGGAAGCAGTCAGCAAGCTAAAGTTGACAAGGATACCCCACACCAATCCTTACAAGGTCACATGGCTCAATAAAGGCCAACATGTCTTAGTAAATGAACAAGCATGGGTGGAGTTCTCAATTGGAAGGTACAAGGACAAAGTCTTGTGTGATGTGTTACCTATGGATGCATGTCACTTGCTCCTAGGTAGACCATGGCAATTTGATCACCAAGCTATGCATGATGGAGCGAAGAACTCTTATACTTTCAAGAAGGATAAGGTAACATTCAAAATTCAGTCACTGTTAGAGGATGCAGAGGTGAAGACAGTAGGTCCTAATCTGCTCATGGTTGGTGAAAAAGAGTTCTTAGAAGCCTTGGAAGAAGGAGAAGGAGTTGGCTATGCATTAGTGTTAAGGCCAAGAGAGGTAAGTAATGACAAAGCAGCTAAGAAGCCAGAGTTACCTAAAGAGATACAAATATGTTGCAGACTTATGAAGGCATTGTAAGCAGTGGACAACCAGCAACATTACCCCCTAAAAGAGCCATAAGTCATAGGATAGACTTGATACTAGGGGCTACCCTACCAAATAAGGCAGCCTACAAGATGACCCCTCAACAAAATGAGGAAATAGCTAGACAAATACAAGAACTCCTAAACCAAGGTCTCATTAAAAAGAGCATTAGTCCATGTGTCGTACCCACTGTCCTAGCACCTAAAAAGGGAGGAGATTGGAGGCTTTGTACTGATTCAAGGGCCATAAATAGGATAACCATTAGATATAGGTTCCCTATCCCTAGGATTGAAGACCTAATGGATTGTCTAGGTGAAGCTAAGTACTATACCAAGATAGACTTAAAGAGTGGTTATCACCAAATTAGGATACATGAGGGAGATGAGTGGAAAAAAGCCTTCAAAACCAATGAGGGTTTATATGAGTGGCTTGTTATGCCATTTGGGTTGTCTAATGCCCCCTCCACATTCATGAGGCTCATGAATGAAGTCCTCAAAGACTACATTGGTAAATTTGTAGTGGTATATCTTGATGATATACTGATTTATAGCAAAACAAGAGAAGAGCATCTCAAACAGATAGAGTTGGTTTGCAAGAAGCTACATGAGGAGAAATTGATGATCAACTTAGAGAAGTGTGAATTCATCAAGACAGAGCTAGTGTACCTTGGGTTTGTATTATCACATGGCAACCTGAAGATGGACATTAGCAAAGTGGAAGCCATCCTCAATTGGCCTACTCCAAGGACAACAACAGAGGTAAGAAGTTTTCATGGCCTTGCTCAATACTATAGGAAGTTCATAAGACAATTTAGTGCTATTTGTGCTCCTATGTTGGATACCATTAAAGGAGGGATGAAGACTAGATTTGTATGGAATGAGAAAGCTAACAAAAGTTTTGAGTTGTTGAAGGAAAAGATAGCTACCCAACCTATTTTAGTGTTTCCAAGCTTTGAGAAGCTATTCACCATTGAGTGTGATGCAAGCAATGTGGCTATTGGAGCTGTTCTAAGCCAAGAGGGCAGACCGGTGGCTTTTCATTCAGAAAAGTTAAGTGAAGCCAAGAAGAAGTATTCTTCTTATGACCTTGAGATGTATGCATTGGTCAGGCTTTAAGGAAATGGAGGCACTACTTGCTTCCCAAGGAATTCATAGTGTATTCAGACAACCAAGCACTTAGTTTCCTGAATTCACAAGAGAAATTGAGTCACAAACACATGAAGTGGGTTGAATACCTGCAAGCTTATACTTTTAATATCAAGCAAAAGAAAGGAGTACTCAACAAGGTGGTAGATGCCTTGAGTAGAAGAGTTCTTACCATACAAGAGATTCAGTTGAAGAGCGTGGGAATAGATCATTTCAAGGATCTATATGCAGATGATGAATATTTTGCAGACATTTATAAGGTATGTACTGAATACAAGAATCATTTTCATAGTAGATATGTTGAATATACTTTGAAAAGTGATCTCTTGTTTAAAGGGAATCGGTTATGTGTCCCTAGAGGCTCTATTAGAGAGAATTTTATACAAGAAAAGCATAATGGTGCATTGAGTGGTCACTTTGGGATCATGAAGACTCAAGAACTTGTTCAAAGGTTCTATTATTGGCCAAGGATGAATCTAGATGTTAGGAGGTATGTGGAAAGTTGCATAGTATGTCAAAAGGCCAAGGGTACTTCTTCAAATGTAGGCCTATACCAACCACTACCTATTCCTACTAGGCCATGGGAATGCTTGAGTATGGATTTTGTAGTTGGGTTACCCAAGACAAAACAAGGCATGGATAGTGTTTATGTAGTTGTGGACAGATTCAGTAAGATGGCTCACTTTGTGCCATGTAAGACAACCAATGATGCCAGCCTAATAGCCTCTCTTTTCTTCAAGGAGATAGTACGAATTCATGGGTTACCTATGAGCATAGTGTCAGATAGAGACACCAAGTTTATGAGTCATTTTTGGAAGACTCTTTGGCAGAGATTGGGCACTAATTTATCTTTTGGATCTGCATACCATCCCCAAACTGATGGTCAGACCGAGGTTGTTAATAGAAGCCTTGGAAATCTATTAAGGTGCTTGACCAAGGAGTATGGTCAACAATGGGATCAGTTGATTGGACAAGTTGAATATGCCTATAATGACACTATGAACAGGTCAACAAGGAAGAGTCCCTTTGCAATAGTCTATGGTCTACATCTCAGAGGAGTCTATGAACTAAGAGACTTAAAGGATGGAGTTAAGGGAAGTGGATATGCTGATGATTTTGCCTATGCAATGCAGGAGTTTCATGACATAGTTAGGAAGACATTGACATAAAACACCATGAAGCATAAGACCAAGGTGGATAAGCGTAGAAGAGAAGTTCAGTTTAATGTGGGAGACTTGGTGATGATACATCTAAATAAGTCTATACTATTGAAGGGAGTCCCTCACAAGTTGCAGATGAAGAGGATAGGTCCCTGTCCTATCTTGGCAAAGTATGGGAACAATGCTTTTAGAGTGGAGCTACCGGAAGATAGTGGATTGTCCCATGTCTTCAACATTGCAGACCTGGTTCATTACAAAGGACCACCACTAGACATGGATCAAAGCCTCAATGAATTCATCCATAATGTGGAAGAGCTCAAACTACCTTCTACTACAGTCAAGCAAGCTGATAGTATACTGGATACTAGGGTCTACAAGAAGACTAGAACCAAGGAATACAAGGAACATTTGATCAAGTGGGATGGTCAACCTGATGCTGATGCAGTATGGATCAAAGAACCAGAGTTCAAGAAGTTAGACATTGATCTCAACTTACTCAATCCAAGGGTGGATTGAATTCTTTTGTTTTGGGGAGGATGGTGCAGGAGAACACCTAGGATATTTTGGGCTTGTATCTGACATTAGCCAAGTTAGAGTAATTGTATGTTTGTTTTGGACCTTATAAGGTCATTTTTGTAGCTAGGTGAGTTAGTCATTAGGACTAAGGTCACCAAAGTTAGTCTTTGTTAATAGTTTTTACTTTGCTTAGCCTTAGTAGCTTAAGTTGGGATTTGAGTCTTAAATGTGTTCTAAACACATGAATGATGTTAGAAAGATGCCATGAGGCTTTTAATGGAGTTGGTTACTCAAAATATAGGAGATAGAGGTCCTAAGAGTTAGGAAGGTGGCATAATGACAAAGTTGCCAAATTTTGTTACAAACTTGTCATGACAACATTTGCCATTATGGCAAATGTTGCATGCAACTTGGTTACATAGGATCCCCTAAAGGATAGGAGTGGGGGACCAACCAAAATACCCTACAAACATGGTGAATGGCATTTAATAGAGAAGGGGCTCAAATTCAAGGAGCGGAGAGAGATTGTAACCAAAGTTTTGGGAATAGAAAATTGGCTCTGAAATTTTGTTTTATGTGAACACCGAGCATTATAGTGTGACAGTGATAGAATACAGATTGAATGTTTTGATTTGATGTTAGACTAGTGTTCATAGGATGGTACTAAGACTTTTTCTTTCGGTAAGCAAGTTGATTTGAGTTAATTTAGTGTCTTGAATAGGCAGGTTAAGGTCTAGAGGTTTTCCTAGTCTTATTCTGACCAGCTTGTTTGTCTATGGCTCCCCCATGAAATCTAGTCACGGGATCTTCCTAAGGGTAGATGAATGTTTTAGGGGAGCCAATGGTCTGTATATATTTAGTATTAGGAGTCATGGAGAGTGGAACAACTGTGTTTAATGTCAAGCCCTAGGCGAGCTTAGGGTGCCCAGTTAGAGGTTTGACAGTAATAAATTGAAGAATTTAGGCAGGGGATTGAGGTACAACACGAAACAAGTATAGTTCTAGGTAGGGTATAGACATATCCTAACATGCTAGAAGGATTGAGATTCTATCAATCCATTTGACTAAGTTTTGAGTGAGAAATTAGTGAGGTCCTAGTAACTAGGTCTTTTAACCTGTTTTAACCTAGATAATAGGAAACCAGGGTACAAAGAACTTAGGAGTCTCGAATATTTTGAATCCTTCAGAATATCCAAAAGGGTATTCAAATGTGGAATTGTTTTTTCAAGTTGTTTGGAAAGTTTGGGGAGGAATGAAGTAAAGGTCTCTGTCAAGTGCTACAAGGAATTAGGCCCCCTCAAGACCAATTCTTGAAACTGGTATGAAAGGAGTTTGGAGATCCTCCAAGATGGATCCATTTGGAAGTACATGGGATGTTTCCAATATGTTTGGCACCCTTGCAATCAATTCAATGTTTTGTGTGATGTTGGCACTTAGAGTCTTGTAAGTGTAGGAGAGAGTTTTCCCATAACAAATTGGTGTTAGTCCTTCAAGGTGAAGCACAAGGTGTGAGACTCTTGGAGAGGAGTTGGATCAAGACTTAGTTAATCATCTAAGCCTAATAAGGACCTAGAAGATATTAGGTTCCTATACGAAGACAAGGAAAGGTCTTCTTAGCTAGTTGTGCAAGGAAGCCTTGGAACACTTACACCAGGATGCCTAATTAGTGGGTGATCCCACAATACTGGTTCACAATTTTTTGGCCAAACTAGACATTGAACTAATTTTTGGTAACTAAATATTCACTTTTGGGCACCTATAATGGCTAAACCGTGAGGAATTTGAAGATGATGCAAACTAGTGATTTGTGACATTTTGTTTGTAGATTCTAAACATATTTTTTTCAAAAAAATTGGAATCAAATTGTAGTTCTTTTTCCATCTCCTTCAAAAACTATTTTTTTCAATAAACACCAATTTTAAGGAGTGACACTCATCGTATAACACAACTTTTTTTCCATGAAGGATAAAACTCTATTTTTTTTCAAATTTAGATTTATAACCACAATATCTAGTGATTCTAATGGGTTTCTGTAGACACATAAATTATCCTGATTGATATCATGCACTCAATTCTGATTCACTAATTTTGATTCTTTCTTAATCGCGTCCACACTAACCAATTAGTTAAATAATCTTTATTTAATTAATTTAATTTCCTCCTTAATTAGATAATACCCTTTATCAGATTATTTCATCAAAATTTCTCTTTGATTAACTAAATAACCTTTATTTAATCCCAATGTTTTTCATTTAATTCAATAAATCATTTTATTTAATTAAATTTATCTCCCAACTATCCTCTCATTTTATTTAAATAAATATAAATATCTAAATCAAATGTCAAATCAAACTAACTTCATCTAAGTTAATTAATCCTAATTATCTTCTAACACTAATCCTCCATTCCTCTAGTTTTTGCAAGTTGCATATGTAAATCTATTTATTTGATTTATTAATTCCTCCTATTTTCATTCAAATGTTACATATTCTTGGAATATTCCACTTATTTGAATTATCCCTCCCAAAGGACTTTCTTCCTCCAACTTGGCATTAAAGGCTCTTACATGTCCTCTCCTTAAGCCAACTTGACATTAAATCCTCTTAAAACTCTTCTTACACAAGCCATCTTTTGAATTTAAAATTCCACCTACATGCATTGAACATGCACATTCAAAATGTGCTCCACTCTCCTTCATTAGCATGTTGACAAGTGGCACAATGCCAATGGTTCAAGTTTAATCCCACATTCTTCCTATTCTTCAATCCTCCATCTGTCTTCCTTATAAATAGAGGCCTCCTCTATTGATTTGGGAGACACAGGTTGAGACAAGTTTATGCAATTTTATTATCCAGAATTTCATCCACACTTAACTAAGTTAGCATAGAATTCATCATCCATAGCTAGGTTATTGGCATTTTACATCAAGAATCACACATCCATCCAAAATCTTATGAAGGGTTGGGAAAGGGCTTCTTTCCACATCAAAGAAGCACCAATCCCCCTATGGGATGCTTGTTTGAGCATTAGAATAGAGTTTCATTTGTAATTTATTTGCATAGTTTAAGATATTTTTCTTTGTTTCCATATTCATATGTTCAAAGAATTTCATAGGGAATGTTTGGTTTACACTTGTTTATTGACTAATGATCACTTGTTTGTTCATGTTTGAGCAGGTTTAGGAAAAGCATTCACATTTTGGCACTAGAAGGAAGGCCAATCTTTCAAAATTAACACATTTTTTGGCCAATTTCACTAGTTTTTCATTTTTTTGTGCTTTCAAGAAACAACAATGTTGAGAAGAAAAAAATATGCTATTAGTCCAGTGTCAGTATATAGCAACGATGTCTCTATTCCACAAAGAGACGTTGGAGTGATTCTCTTGAGGGTCAGATCAGTGAAACTCTAAAAGGTAACACTGTGCAAAAATACTGATGCAATCGCAGTCTTCGTTTCTCCACAGAGCGATGTTGAATCTCCAAACAACATTTCCTTCATGGATTATGACACTGGGTTAGGTTAAAAGGTCAACTTTCAAGTTTATTTTAACATGTGATTTTTATTTTTTATCACCTTAAACTTTTAACCTGTTTGTGGCTCTGTTTTCTATAGATTTCAGACCAACTTTTGTAGGTTGAGGTGATCAAGAAGGGGAGGAAAAAAGGAGAAGATTTCTTATGGCACTTTCTTTTTCATGATTGTAACAAGTGTTTTTAAACACTTTGGGAGCATTTATAATCCCATCTTTAGGATATTGTTATCTTCAGTTTTAGGACTCAAATAAATTTTGTTTGGGTTTTGAAAAGAACAAATCAAAGGGTTAAAAAGAACATTAAAAACTCACTAGATTTGGTTTTTGGTTTTAATAATTGAACAAACAAATCCAAACATTTAATCTTGATGTTATAAAAAGAACCCATTTCTAATTTTAAAGTCTAAAATGAACATGTGTCTTTCTTGTTTTGTAATATTTTTTACAAAATAATATCATTTAAAGGGCATATGTAATTCTCTCGTGCTTCACGGTGATCTTGAGAATCAAAATAATTTTGGTGATATTAGATTGTCCAAAAGAGTGCCTCCACATTTCAAATTTAGGCTCTTAAAATTGAACAAAATCTTGCTAGTGTGAGAAAGGACATTGTGTGTGTTCTCTCTTTTTTCACACAAACAAAGATTGATCGAACTAAAAATGCACCTAATCGCTTTTTTTTACCTTTAGAGGGCATTTTTTGGTGGGAAAAATTACTCACCCTAAGGTAACAACCCAAGCGGTAATGAGCATAAGCCAAGCTCTTCCAAACAACTATATAAATTTGTGGTTACAATGAAAATCGTAAACAATGGGAAGCAGTGCATGATAACTCTCCCCTAGTGTCTTTATGATGCATAAAGCCCTTGTTCTAAGGGTTGAGAGATATCTCACAAGGAGTTTATCATTGCACCCCCTAAAGTGGATAACCTTACTACGAACCTTTTTTTAAAATCCAAAATCCCAATATTTGTTGGTGTTAGGAGGTTGAACCTTCGGAGCCATCCCACATATTTACGATTCAATGTAGAGATGAAAATTTCATCATGGGAGATTCATGAGAACTAAAGCTTGGCTGACCCATTAGAGTGAGTGTCGTGGAGGGGAGCCAATGTGGTCAAACTTCTAATCATCCGATCTGAATAAACGCAGCTAGATTTATCCAAGTGGGAATTCAACAAATATTTTCTTTTCCATCCTAGGGTTGTGCAATCTTTGAGTCAGTTAAACATATTGCTTGGATCCACAATATTGAAAATAAACATTTAACAAGGTCATCAAATTTCAAACCCTTTAGAGGAGGAAGATACCTTTGGAAAGTCCAAGTATTACTGCTTGTCCCTAGCGATTTATCCTTAGAGGTTTCTAAATACTTGGGCCTATTTCTCAATTTGTTTTCTCCAAAGTCAACATAAGGAAACTATGGCTTTTACTTCTTGATTTCCACATAATGGACTTTGTGGGATGAAAATAAATTTAGACATAGAAATTTAGTTTGAAACTTAAGCAAGACAAGTGTATGTGGTAAAAAGAAAGTCATTAATCAAGATTAACTCAAATTGAACACCACACATGTTCTTGATCTCTTTTGGTCATATTGTTTTCCATGCAAATATTGGTCTTTTGGTTTGAACCAATCTTGGGGAAAATCATGTTATTCACTATCTTGGTCTTGAAAAAAAAGTCTCTCTAGGTTCATTTAGGATCAAAATCTAATACTTCATCCATCCCAAACATCTATCAAAATCCATCCCACCAAACCACTTAAGATCTTTGGAAACATCATTGTCTAGACTTGGGTACATCCTTAAACCAAATCAAAATCATATGTTTAGTTAGTTTTGTGTGGATGAATCCTTCCTCACATACTTAGTTAAATTATCACCCTTTTGATCGAGTTCAACCTAAGATAACATCTAACATCTTTGGATTCACAAAATTCACTATCCCATCAAAACAATAAAAATCAAATCCTAAAGTCTAGCATTGATCCAAAGTTCCTAAAAGTTTAACACCCATATCACTCACCCCTTTCATCCTTCATCTCATCATTAGTCCTAAATCCCTTAGAGGTTAACGAGGTCAAAACATAAGAAGAACATGGAATATAAACTTGATCCATACATCATGAGTAATCTAAATCAACCAAATTATTTAAACCTTACAATGTCGATTGATTATCAAAACTCACATTTATACAATCCATACATGGAATCATTATCTCCTACAAACCTCAATGGTCCAACAAATGTGAGTATGCCCAATCTAAATTTTAGAACACCTTTCCCTATGGCAGATTTAAATCAAAGTCCAAACCTACAAATCTATCTACCAAACAATCAATGCATGAGTCTTCAACAAAAAAAATTATCCCACCAAATCCATACATGCCAAATGTGAATATACCAAGTACAAGTTTACTAAACATGAACATTTCAAATCCACACTTGGTAAACTTTGGGATAGATATATTTGTGAATCATACAAATGTTGTTCAAAGTCCAAACAATATATGAATGACTCCATGTATTGATCCAAGTCAAGGTAACACCATACAAAATCAAAGTTACCTAAACAAAGCAATGTGATTACTAACCACAACAATGTTCAATTTCAACCTATAATGCCAAATCCAAACATCTTCCCAAATTAGAACCTTGTCCAAAATCAATTTGTCCATGACCCCATACAAACACCACAAGTAGACATTTCAAATATGCTTGAACAAAAACTAAATCAACTATATCAAGGGTGTCAAGATCAAAATCAAGATCAAATTTTGTGAGATAATATTGCTATACTTAGAAAATTCATTGATTCATATCACCAAGAGACATCTCCACCCCAAAATCAATACACTCTCCCATTGGTAAAACCATGTCACCAAATAATTGAGTTATGTCCACAACCACATCAAGAAAAATATCTCCAATATCAAGAGGTTCGATATCAAGGTCAACGACATCAACAAAAAACCCAATCACCCCATCTTGAAGATCAGTCATCACATCTCTAAGATCAATCACAACTATTCGTCAATGAGCACCTTGAAGATATTTCTACCTCATCCAATGATCAAATAAACATGCATCAAGAGTCACTTTCCAATCATGATCAAAATCTACCAACAATACCCAACAATGATCCAATTCAAGAAATGTTAACATCATTTGATCCTATGTTTGAAAACATTGACAATATCTCCACCACAATTGTTGAATACAATCATCAAGATCTATCCATCAATGAGCACCTTGAAGATGTTTCCACCTCATCCAATGATCAAATCAACATACATCAAGAGTCACTTTTTAGTCATGATCAAAACCCCTCAACAATATTTGATCCATTTCAAGGAGTGTTAGAATTATTTGATCATATTGACATAATCCACAATCCATCGACCAATGATCATGTTGAAAATGTCCCTAGATCATCAAATAAGTTAGAGGACATATCTCAAGAATTTATTCCAAAGAATGATCAACATCTTTCACCAAAGTCTAGAAATGGTCCTTTCCAAGACATATTGACATCCTTTGACCTCATGGTTACAGATATTGAAGGAATCCTCAACTGAACACTTGATCCAAATTCACTTAAAGATCAAGATGATATTGAGCCACTTCTCATGCCTAATGACGATATCCAAGAACCCTTTGTAAGTAATCCATCATTTGAAATTGATCCTTGAGTCAAGAACTTGATCCAAAGCATGTTTAAAGAAATTCTAAAATCATTCAAGATCAAGAATTTTTATTTCCAAGCTACTACAATGATCTAATGGGAACTCTCCTATCTATACAAGATGTCGCAAATAATGATCATATCCATATAGCACATACTCCTCCATCTACCCATGAGATGCTTTATTTGGATGGAAATGTATATGATCTTCATTTAAAACAAAAGTCTCATACTCTTGATATCATTACCAAGGAACAAGAGTTTCCTACTCTTAACATTTTTACACATGATCAAGATATAACAAAATTTAGAGACATCAAAAATGGGTTATGAAGAAGGCGTCTACAGAAGTTGTGAATCAAAAAGATCTTGTGAAGGCATATCAAAAATGAATCATGAGGGAGATTTTTATGTAGATAGTGAATCATCAACACCTCTTGAAGAGGCATTAAAATATGATATTTCACAAGATCAAGCCAAAGATATGAATCAGGAAGTTATCCCACTTATGGAGGATCATATCACTTATAAACTTGGATCACTTACCTTTTTTAGGGAAAGCTATCTTATCAATGAAGAAGCTATCACCTTTGAAGATCCACAATACACCAAAGGAGTAGCACCTTTTTTCCAAGGTAAATCATATCCTATTGCAAATAAAATGTTTTAAAAGATGAATTTTCAAGGTAGAGGATTAGGCCTACATGAATAAGGTATCCTAGAATCAGTGCAAATTATTGGCATTGATCCTAAGCATCAAGGTCTTGGTTATTCAACAATTAAGGGATCTAAAAATCTCAGTGATACCTCTATAATACTGGGGGAAATTTTATCTAGTGCAAGCATCAACATAAGGAGCATGAAGAGTCCTTATGGTAAAACCAATGTCAATAGTACAACCAGCCATGTTATGAATCTTCATCATCCATGAATTGGGACCAACATTAAAAGAAATATTTGAATCAAAGCACAAAGAACATTATCAAATCAAAAGAAGCTAAGAACCATAATGGACACATCAAATACACATGGATACCAAATAATACAAAGAAATATTATCCCTATCAAACTCCATCAGTCAAAGAAACTATGGGGAAAAATAAAAAAGGGAAAAGTATCCATCAAAGATGCCCACAAAGGAAAAAGTAGGCTTCTCAAGCAACAAACAAATTAAATCAAGCAATTGGTCCTAATTCCATGCACACTTCTATATCCACCCATCATTTCTCATCTTCCCAAATTTGGTGAGTCAAAGGTTCCAAACTATCAACCAATCCATCTTTTATTCCTAAACACACTCCATCCACGCCTCCACGCATGATATCCAATTCTCAAATTGACCATGTATTGGTAGCCACCCTTCATCATAAGGATTCAGAGGGCATTCTATCACAATGTGAGCACAAAGACAGAGTTAACTCTGATATCAACAAAGTAGACCAAAAATCTCAAAAGTTGTATTCAAGTGCACGTATCTTGTAAAGTAGCTTCTTAAAGCAGGATATCGATGGAACATTATGATAGAAGCATCTAAATTGACACCACTAGGTGGTTTAGCATAAACTTAAAATATTTCAAAAAAATCAAAAAAATTAAAAAAATTAAAAAATCATGAAAATAGTAAAGATAAAAATCATCCTCTAGTGAAAACTGAATGGGCAATGCTTTGGGCATGTACCATGATGGAAACCTGACAAATAGGTGTCATGTGTAGAATCAAGCATCTACGTCCTCTCTAGTTTAGGTGGAAACATCTCATCCCATCCATAATAAATCTAGCATTCCATCCATCTCATCCATAATAAATCCATTCATCCACGAACCATTTATCCAATCCATTTTCATCCATCTACATCTATAGTCGAAGTTGTCTTGATCTCGAAAAAAATTTGGTGTACACTTTACACTTGCTTATGGTAAAGGGTATGTGTAGGATCATTATGGGACAAAAAGTGGCAATATGATGGGTATGTGGCTGACGACTATTTTTTTACCCAAAATTGATGAAATGAAAAGGGTTTTTAAAGGAGATTCTCATCTTTCTACTGATATAAATTATGCTTTAATTTGAATTTAATAAGTAATTGTTATTCATTTTCTATTCAAATTATGACTAAAGTCTCGATTGATAGGTTGATTGAAAACATCTATAGCTTTCTGTGTTGGTATCACATTTTTGAATCCAAAACATGCCTCAGCATTCTATGCTTTGCATACTATAGGATTAAAAAAAAGAAAAATGAATTTGAAGTGAAGCCTTTGACCAAGGTAGTCAAACATACTAGTTATTATATATTTTTTTAAAAGTTGTAATAAAAATTCGGTGAATTAATTCATTTACTTCTGGAAAAAATTACAAAAAAATATGCATCACATTGCTACGAGTCCTCTACTTATATCTAAAATCTTATAAAAAAATATTATCATTTGCTGTATAGGGTGGTCAAATAGACACCTACTTTTTCCCTAAAATGTCACTGCATTGAAATTTCAAATTTTCACCAAATAATTTTTTTAAAACAAACCCAGTAATTTAGAAACCACATCTCAATTTGTTATAGATTCTATTCTTACATATTTTTGAAATAATATAGATAATTTATTCAAATTTTTAAGGCCGTTGCCTAACTCCTGGATTTTTTCTAAATTTTTTGCCACTTAAGGGCCTTTTCTTTTCATGATGATCCCGCATTATTCTAAACATCTTGACATGGGTCATTTTCATCCCTTATCTTATCGTAAGATAATCCTTAGCATCCTTTGCATATCCATCCATCCATACACCTATCCGAGCATCCATCCATGGCATTCCATACATTGCTAGATACTGGGGGCAGATATTTACATCTTTCTTTAGGAATAAATATTGATCTATATCTTCCAAATTATGTGGTGATCCAAACATTGGAAAATGTAAAATCAAATTGGTCAAAGCACTTGTGAGCAAGAATCCAAATCACTAGCCCATTGCATATTTTGACGAGAAGATGTTCCTTATCAAGCTTTATCCAAAACAATTAATATCACATCTAATTTACATCAGCCAATGTCACATCAAAGCATCTTCAAACAAATTTTGTTCCAAATCGCTTTAAAATCTTGATCAATCAAACTAATCAATCCATCATCATCTTGAGACATTATCCTTCTACCCTTGTGTTATTTAATAGTAGCCTTGCATTGTTGTGTATCCCTCAACAATCTTATCATCATCAATCAATCAATCCTCATCATCTCGGTAGATATCATTCCCAGTCCTTGTGCTTCTTAACACTATCCTTCTTTCTGTGTATCCCCTCAACAATGCTATCATCATCAATCCATCAATCGAATCTCCACTCATCTATCATCATCTTGGGATATCTCCATCCTAATCCTTTTGTGTTGCTTAACACTATCCTTTTGCATTGTTTTGTATCCTCAACAATGTTAATATCATCAATCCATCGATCCGGATTAATCGACCTTAGCTTGGTTTTCAACAAACTTAAAACAGACGGTGATATCACACACATATCCATATCCAAGTCATCAAAACTCATGCAAAAATCCAAAACATCCAAAACATATCAAAATCCCAAAAGTAGGTAAAAGTAGGAAAATGTCAAAAACATGGCATCCAAACTACGCTTGTCTCTAAGCTTAAACATAGGCAAGGCCATTATTGATGGCCCCCGAGACACAAAAATCCAAAACATTCTATAAATCTCTAGCAAAAACCCTAAAATATTAGAAAATTTTGAAATAAAACATTTGCAAAACATTTTGAAAAAATACCTACCAAAACAACCCCAAAACATTTCCCAAAACATCAAAAATCTAAATATTTGAAAAAAATCCTCATTCCATCCCATCTCGCCACCATGTAAACATCTACTCATAATAAATCATCTTCATCTCCCAACCTTTGGTGAAACAATCAGAAACAAGTTTGGAAAATTACAAGTGAAAACCCAAACGTCGTGGTCTCAAGTCTAGGTTAGTAGGTAAACAAGTTGGTCAACTCTTTGTATCAATAGTCTATCACTCCACTAATCTCATTAATCATCTAATATCAACATCATGTCCTAGGATGCATCCTTCCTACAATGGACATCAACATCAAGAATCACCGTGAGTTTAGTCTGCCAGAGGTATGAAGAACATTGACTTGTTTGTGTACCTGATCTTTTCTTTTTGATTTATTTTATTGTGCTCACTCCAATGACCTCTCGATGATGTCCAATCAAAATGATTTAGAGAGAAAGGAATGGGGCATTGATCATTATCTTTTGTCTGCTATGCTTGTTGGACATTTTTGTAATATAACTTGGCAAATACTTGCTTTGTTAGGGTATGTATGGAAAAGTAGTATTTTAAGTAACTTGATGACTATCACATTGATAGGTTATACCTTCCCATGTTTTGGTCTAAGATGTTCAAAATATCTGAAGTACATCCTAGTAAGGTTTATGTATGTCAGGTGTGAACAAGGATACTCCTATCTGATTATCGATTGAAAGTCCATCTCAATAGGTACAATGCCATCCTGGTTCTTTATACCTTGATGCATTGTATCTATGTGTGTTATCAAACATAAGGTAAGTAAGCCCTTTATGTCTCCAATCCCTGATAAGTGAAACATCATCATCATTCATCATCATATCTAATAAAGTCTCAGTGACTCATAGACTTGTTGGAATTCTACATCTTCTCAAAATCAAGGGTTGATCCCTCTCATTCTTCTATCTTCTTTCACACTAATCCATCCTACATCCAAAATCAACATGTTGCATATCATCTATATAATTTCACGCATTGCATTTACATCATTGCACCATAATATAGACTGGTTATTCTAAGCATCTCATAAACCATCTCATTTGCATCATCATCATAACCATCCATATGTCTATCTTGAACCTCTTTGTCACAAGATCGACCCTCAAATCAAACTTTTCGCTTGATCTCTTGAGGGGGCAGTGTACCAATATACTTCTTTTCGCTGGGGCATCCGAAAAAATAAGATTTTTTTTGAATTTTGATCTCGACAAAGTTATTCTTTGAACCAACGCGAATAAGTGCTACTGGATTCAAAGAAGGGAAAAGTAGACACATAAATTATCATGATTGATATCATGCACCTCACTGATTCAATTAATCTTTGATCTTCCTTAATCATGTCCACACTAACCAATTAATTGAATAATCTTATTTAATTAATTTAATTTCCCTTAATCACATAATACACTTTTATCAAATTATTTCATCAAATTCCTCTTGACAAAATAAACTTCCAACTTTTATTTAATTAAACTTAATAAGCCTTCTTCATTTAATTTCAACAAATCAAGTTTATTTAATTAAGTCCTAATAGCCTCCTTTGATTAAATAAATAAACTTTATTTAATCCCAATGTTTTTCATTTAATTGAATAAATCATTTTATTTAATTAAATTTATCTCCCAACTATCCTCTCATTTTATTTAAATAAATCTAAATATCTAAAAAAAATGTCAAATCAAACTAACTTCATCTAAGTTAATTAATCCTAATTATCTCCTAACACTAATCCTCCATTCCTCTAGTTTTTGCAAGTTGCACATGTAAATCAATTTATTTGATTTATTAATTCCTCCTATTTTCATTCAAATGTTACATATTCTTGGAATATTCCACTTATTTGAATTATCCCTCCCAAAGGACTTTTTTCCTCCAACTTGGCATTAAAGGCTCTTACATGTCCTCTCCTTGAGCCAACTTGACATTAAATCCTCTTACAACTATTCTTACACAAGCCATCTTTTGAATTTCAAATTCCACCTACACTCATTGAACATGCACATTGTTCAAAATGTCCTCCACTCTCCTTCATTAGCATGTTGACAAGTGGCACAATGCCATTGGTTCAAGTTTAATCCCACATTCTTCCTATTCTTCAATCCTCCATCTGTCTTCCTTATAAATAGAGGTCTCCTCTATTGATTTGGGAGACACAAGTTGAGACAAGTTTATGCAAGTTTATTATCCGCACTTCATCCACACACTTTCATCCAGTTAGCATAGAATTCATAATCCATAGCTAGGTTATTGGCATTTTACATCAAGAATCACACATCCATCCAAAAGCTTATGAAGGGATTGAGAAAGGGCTTCTTTCCAAATCAAAGAAGCACCAATCCCCCTATGGGATGCTAGTTTGAGCATTAGAATAGAGTTTCATTTGTGATTTATTTGCATAGTTTAAGATATTTTGCTTTGTTTCCATATTCATATGTTCAAAAAATTTCATAGGGAATGTTTGGTTTATACTTTTTTATTGACTAATGATCACTTGTTTATTTAATTCTTTTGAGTAGGTTTAGTAAAGCATCTACAATTTCATAGTGTTTTATTGAATATTTTTCCTTAATCAAAGCTCGAATAAACCACTACAATTCGCATTTTTTAATTTTTTGTTGGATCATGGACTTCATTATCTAGTGCACTAATATTTTTCAAATTTCTTTTTGATAATCTTTTATTTTTCCACATCTGAAAAACCTATATTCACTTGGTAGAAATAAAGAATAAAATATAATAATAAAATCCAAATTTATTTTAAAATTATACTTTTGTAGCTTATAATAAGGACTACTACACTTTACAAATAAATCTTAAATGAGTTCAATTGATCCCTTGAAAAGGTAAATCAAAAGTGGTTTTATCAACATTTTGATAGGTGTAAAGGAGACTTCGTTATAGGTATGGTTTAAAACTAGCAAGGTTGTATCCAAGGGGGTTTGATCTAAGATAGTTTGATCAAACTCTCTTCAAATTGGAATGCTTTAAATGGAATATTTTAAGGCTTAAATCATTATATTTTCTAAAAATATGTGATTTCAGCAAAAATCAGAATCTCCTAGAAATTTTAAACCAGCTTTGTGGGATCACCCAAGTGAGTAATGTATTTAGAATGAAAATTGATTTATCAAATTTAGTTTTAAGAAGTTTCTCAATGGAAATTTGAACCACTATTTAATCACACCATATGTACCAAACAAAATATATATTTTGGTAGCCATTATTTGGTTCATAAATGTCTAATTTATTGCTAATAAAGAAACTTGATTACCTTTCACTAGTTATCCATCTCATTGGTATGTGGCCTTCCTTGTCAAAGACCAACTTAGCATTGAAATAATAACTAAAGAACTAGTAGGATTTAAACAACTCATTTGCAAGCCATGGTGAAAGGAAAGGCATTTTAATTGAATCACACAATTGATAGATATGAACAATGTTGGGAGATTTAATAAATTGATTTTAAAAAGTTCCAATAACACCCTAGTATATGATTCCTGGCCATGTGTAAATTTTACACACATATCTATTTTTGGTTAGGATTGATGTTAAAATAAATAATACCCATCCACATGATATGAGACATATTTGATAGAGGAAAATTGATAAGTTTGATCTCCTAAAGAAAAAGACTACCTAGAAGACTAAATATCTATGAAATATCCTACATAGTGAATTTGTAGCATGTGGGTATATTTTATCCCTAACATTCCAAGAGATGTATTTAATGAAGATAAAGTATAGTTAAATTTCCTAGGAACCAAACCACTGCAAGGCGATGAAACTATTTCACATAAACCAATTATAAATTTGAGAGGTTTGTATTTCATGAAGAATAAGTTTAGTGACATTTCCTAGGAACCCAACCACTACAATACAAAGAAACTATTACACATAAACCAATTATAAGTTTTAGGAGAGAACTCTCAAAGTACATGTGTTATTTTTATGAATAAATTACCTTCTTCAACCTCATCAAGAGGTCTATATGAGTGCCTAATCTCCTTTAGTGTAGAAGTGATTGTAATCGTCAAATTTGAATGGAATAAAGAACTCACAAGGATTGGTGTTCTAAAATAATAAGGACTACTATCTTCTTTAGAAGGTTCATTGGGAGAGTAAGAGAGATTTGATAGCATAAACAATATTTACTTGTGATTTTTAGTAGTGATATGATGAAAATGAGCTACTATAGTTGAGACTTTAGAAGACAAGTCATTATAATTGTCAACATTGTTAAACTTAGGGCTTTTATTGAGCCCATTATAGCAACCTTTTGGTTGGCAACATTAATCAAAATATTTCTAAATACCTAAATTGTTCATACACTAGCTTGAAGGCTATTTTAGGTTTCTAAGTGATGAGAAAACAATCTTTGATTTTATATTTAGAGGATCGATAGCTAAAACATGTATTTAAAATTTACTCATATATAGAAGATGGCAACATGGTGCATGTTACATATGTGCAGAGCATCTACTTTCATTTAAATATTGAGATAGGTCTATTTCCACATAGATCCTATGTGAATGAGCTAAATAAAACTTGTCATTTTCAACACATAACATCCTCTTAAAAGAGCAAATAGCATAGATTAGTAGAAAATAACAAATCAAAGGTAAACCAAAAATAAGGCCTCACATTTGCCTTGGCTATTCTTAAACATAATCCAATTTAACAGTCAAAGTTATATTTTGACCAATAAAAATAGAACAAATATTTACCACTTTTCATTTGAACGAGATATACAATTACTATGGACTATTTGATCACTAAATTAAATGATGTTTAAATAAAATGCATACACCGTAATAATATAACAACGAAATCCTTTGACTTCAACATATTTATCGATTACGTAACTTCTTACCTTTTAAAGTGTATGACC
Source organism: Sequoia sempervirens (assembly GCA_007258455.2). Classification (NCBI taxonomy): domain Eukaryota; kingdom Viridiplantae; phylum Streptophyta; class Pinopsida; order Cupressales; family Cupressaceae; genus Sequoia; species Sequoia sempervirens. Next base: position 10,360,312 of record VDFB02338372.1, read on the forward strand.
ATTTCAACAAGATTTGAGACATATATTACTAATCCTTTTGACTTGCTTGTTGAGTGTCTAACACGCCATTGTGTGAGTTCAAAATTTTGAATGGGTCCTTTTACGAATTACAATAGTCAACTATTCGAATCGTTGTCCATCCGTAACTTTTAACTATCAATAAATTGCATTATATATTCTCTACTTTCTATATGAAATATATTCCATCTTCATTCGATCTCTCCAAAATACATTGCATTTCACCTTCTCTCATCCACCCAGCTTTTGCTTGTGCCGATTTATTCAACGTAACTTCCTTTTCTACGGAAGCTCTACAGCAGCAAACATGGCCAGATCAATGTTTATGAGAACGATGACAATGCTTCTTCTTCTAGCTGTTATATTTTCCCTGCAAGTTTCTGCCCGATACAACCTTAAGACTAATGTAAATACAAATGCAGATATTAGCTACAACAAAGCAACTAGTTATCTGTTCCAAGTTGTGGAGAGGTTACCATCATGTACCAACTGCGCAAGCTATATTCCAAATTCTAACTGCTGCAAACAATAAAACAGGGCAGCGTATGGGAAACCCAACGTTCAGGCTCATATGTACTGTAACACTGATATGCCAGTCGAAAAAAAAATCATTTTATTCTTCTAAAAAATCTGAGAGATGCTTTTAATTTAACTTTTTATCTTGTATAATCTGCACCGCTAAAGAGCAATATAAACTATTCACTTCCAGTATTCACTGCTATGTTTCCCAGCTCAAGTTTTGAAGATTAAAATTTATGTAATAAGGTTTAAGTTGAGTTTGTGTTCATGTTTGAGAATAATAAAATTAGAATGAAATTTAGCAGAGATTTTTTTTTTAAATGTGAATAAATTTATATTATTTAAAAAATTGTAAATAATAAATTCATACAAATAAAACAATACTATTTGCAAGTATGCTTCAGAATGAACTCTATGTGATATAAAAGTTACATAGTTGATTTCAGAAACATACTTACAAATACAATATAGACCTCATCTTCTATGCTGATCACACCCTCGCGAAAGACCTCTCCATGGGCTACTCCTTCCAATAAGGAAGCTATGACGACACCTACTCATCCAACCATAGCTAATCTCTTCCAGCTTGACTTTGACATTGCCAATGAAAGGAGATGGCGAGCCGAAGAAAAAACACATAGAAAATATTAGAGGGGATGGTGGTGAGTCGAAAGACGGTTGATTAATAGAAATGTTGGAGGAGGGACTGTATATATAGCTCGCTCCAAGGAGCATTTCATTAGATTCTTGAGTGTATACCGAATGGGAAACCCTAGAAAATGAATAGTGGCAGGAGGTGATGACAAACAAGCGCGAGAGACGGCGTTGATCTTTGATCCATAGAAAATAGTATTGGAATGAGTGAGCAACTTAGCCATGGGTGGGAGACGATCGATGATTGGAGCTGCTATGTCCTCATTTGCATCTCCCCTTCTTCGAAACAACAAACGAATCCATTCAGGTCTCGCCCAATTGAATTGTAGAAAAAAACATTATTTCAAAATATATTTTATAAAAGATGACCAGCCCTTATCCATACAAATAATAGGGTGAAGTTTGCTGAATTTCAAATTTCACAGAGGAAACTTGGCGAAACCTATGATCTAGATTATGTTGTAATAATATGAATTCAATTCTAGTTAATTAGATTAAATGTTTAAATGACAGCTCAAAACTTTAAAATCATTTAAATAAAAATAAGCAATTATCTCAGACCATTTCTAAAAGTGAATAACTGCCATTTAGTGTGCTCCCTGATGTGTAGCTCTCCCACTTTAGATTCTCTCTTTGACAGTAAAACAAAAATTAATGGTGAAGGGCTTAATGTAGAGAATGCATAATTAAAAAACATAGAATTTATTGTTATAGTGGAAATTGCAAGAAAGGATTAAAAAAAAAAAAGGTCATCTACAAATTTAAAATATACATCTTTATCTAGGCGTCAGTTGACCGCCATCCCAATTTTAAAAAGGAAATAAGAAAAGCAATCCATTTCTTGCTTTGCATGAATTATTTTCAAGGGTATAATCTCACAATAGTTTTTTTCTTATAGATGACTAAAATGATAGTGATTGAATTGGACATTTGAATTTTTCTTTTTTCATTTTTAAAATATTTAATCTAATTTATAATCTATGGGATCTTAATATAATAGTTGAAGGTGATAAATCAATTAACTTTTATTAGTATAATCTTACCCTCTATCAAAAAGGGCATTTGGAATAAATTATGAACATCCAACACAGCATAACAAAAATAAGATTTAAAGTAGATGAAGTTACAAGTTCCATGCTATATTTGTATATAATTTTGTGAGCATATACTTTTAAAATCAAACCTACGAAAAAGTCCATGCTACTAAAATAATATTATCTATTAAAGTTTATACATATAAAATTATTTTTATAATGTTGATTCTTATGAAATGTGATAAAATTACATTCAATTTTTGAATAATATATTTTTTCAACTAAAAAATTAATCGAATTGACATGAATCTAATATACTAATAGATATAAATAAATAAAAATTGGATCCCAAAATAGACATTAGAAATTATTCTTTGATTTAAAGTGAAAATTTAAAGATCCAACAACTACAAGTACTGTACACCCAATAATTATCACCTCTTATACAATAGATGCCGATGAAAGTTGAAAGCCATAAAGCATAAAATATTATGTCATGTTTCTAAATCATATGAATAGAGGAATATAAGATGTGTAGATTTTAATCAAACCATATCCTAGGAACTATAGTGTCATAAAGATTTCTCACTAAGAACATTGCTTGCTAGTTCACTACAATGTAATACCTAAAGAATTTCATTACAAAATAACAATAAATTACATACACAGATAATTATATGAAACAAGTTCATAGTCTCAAAGTTAAGTTCCTGAACTTTAAATTGAATTACATATCCACCTTGAATCCATACAAGCATAATCCTCAACAACTTTCTTAGATATTAGCTCTCAAAAGATATATGAAAAACTAAGAAAATTGAGATATACAAAGAAGAATGGGAAATATGATTAATAAAATTTTGATAATTTACCACTAATGAGTCATGATAATTGAAAAATAGACTCAAATCCTAATAAAAATGAAAATGTTAATTCTATATGAAAAGATAAATAGCACCACATCAATTTCAATATGGAACATAATGAAAAATTTAAAAGTAAATATAGGTGTACTTAAGTTGGTTGTTATATTTCTAATAGTTGATAACTAATCATGAATAAAAGAGAAAGGTCACATTTAAACTATTATCCACAAATAATACTACATCACTATAAAAATATGAAATGTGGAGGGGACCACGATGGAAAGCTTAAACATATTACAACCTTGTTGCCATTTAAATATTTGAAGACTAAACTTAAATTTATTTACCATATAAACACTAATTTTTTTCTCAAAGAAGAACAATCCTTGTTAAAAGGATCCAATGGGGCCCATCCAATCCACTCGAAACAAATTATTGGAAGATCACCAAAACACTCTTAAGGGAGCGAAGAATAGCACAATATAAGATATAATATCAACACTGTTCTTAAGGAAAAGGTTTTTACATGATTGCGTAAAATTTGCATAGTCTGCCTCATGATTACGGTGGTCATGTCACATATTAACTATGTGTGCAAAGTGAGTAGTTACAACTTTTGAAAGAAATGAAATTTGGAATGTTCTATTTCATCATTATAGTTCTTCTAGTTTTCCTTATTTTTGAATTTAACATTATACGTAAAGAATTTTCTTCTACTTTAAATGAATAATATAGATTTTATTAAAGCTTGGATGAGATCTTAATTCATAACCCTTCACATATTATATATCAACACTTTCCAAGCAAATGTCTGCTGAAATTTATATTGTACCAGATTTAAGATTTAAGATTTGATTAAACTGAATATGCATATTCTTGATGATAGAGAAAATAATTAAATATTTCGCAAACCAGCATGGATGAAATTGTTCTTGCTTTTGAAATGTCTCGGTGACTACTGGAAGGAAATCGATTATATTTCTCCGTCATGGCGAAAAATCATAATTTGGTATTAAATAGCTCCATGCAGTCTGGTTTTATCTTTTGCAGCAATTAGGATCTGGAATGTTGCCTGAACAGTTAGGACACGATGCTAACATCTCAGCAATTTCAAGCAGATTATCAATTCATTTATTGTTGGCCATGCCTTCATTTGTATTCATTTTTTCCTCCGGGATAGATCGAGCAGAGACAGCTAGAGAAAACACAACGTTGAGCGCAAGCAACACTACCATAATTTTCAGAAGCATTGATCTCACCATACTAACTGCCAAAACTTGTCTAATGTAAAGAAATGTATTCGGTTTACTAATAAAGGGAAAAAAGCTGGGTGAATATCTGAAGTGATGCAGAGCAAAGATCGAGAATGGCTATGGATAAAGAAAGTAAATCATATATATAGAGAGACATACGACGAGCGGAAGCGTATGAAAGGTCAAAATTGAAATTCGCTGAGGAAAGGTGATATTCAAAGTAAAAGTGTTGATGCAGCGAGACGGTGATTCAGAGCGAAGATCGAGGATTGCGATGGATAAATAGAGGAGGCCGTATCCATACAGGAAGATGATGAATGTACAAGCGTATTAATAGGTCAATATTGAAATTCGCTAAGAGTAGTGATATTCAATGTTAAACTAGGACGCGTTGAAGTTGCCGCAATTCAAGACGAGGCAAAAGGGCTTTCGCGGTCTTCAAAGGTGCTTTTATTTTTAAGGGACTCGTTTTATTCGGACCAAACATTAAAATTAGAATTTCATGTATATTCTATAATTTTTTTATTTTTATTTTTATTTTATTCAATAATTAGTGTTAGTGTTTTTATATAAGTAATTTTTTTTTTGAAATAGATTAAATATTTTATGTTCAATAATTTTAATTTTTTAATAAATAGCATTTATATTACTAATTTAAATGTAATGTTATAAATATTCATATTTTTTCGGTGGATTACAACTTATAATTGAAAATAGAAACACAATTAAAAGAAGACACTAAGAAAAGAGAGCAAGAGTAGAGGGAGGTGGAAATGAATTTCATTATCTGATTTGCCCCATACATTATTGGGGTCAAAAGTGTCCACAAGAGGTTCTTAATTATCATTACCATCTTTAATATTATCATCTTGCTTATCTTGAATAGCAACTCAAATAATAAAAATAGAAAGAGCCAACTTAGGGAACTTGCAAGAGTTTGGCTAGTGAGTAGTCCTATCAACAAAATTTGGAGGAGAAGTAGAGCAATGGTTACTAGTATGCAACCATAATCATTGAGAAGGATCTCTTTTGATAAGAGGTAAATAGGCCTAAGAATGAGCATCTCAATTTCCATGAGTACAATCAACTTTGCAATTTCTCTATTTCACTTTTTTTTTTCTAAATTATAATATTCATATATATAAAATATTACAAAGATATTTTTCCATTGATGGATGAAAAATGTCAAAGAAAGATCACAAGATGAACTACCAAAAAATGTTCCTAGAGTAATATTTTGAAGAGCTCATATAGAAATAACAACTATACTCAATACATTACAATATTTGTTAGAATACATAAAATTCTAACCTCTTATGACAATAGCCAATGGTATTTTGACATTTATACTAGAGAATATCCCACAAAATTATATTGAATGATAGTTAAGAGATAGTGTGATGACCATAGGGAATAAAAATTTCAACCACCATATTAATCACTACATTGGTACCTTTTTTTCCATTGTTAGAAAATTATGTGAGTTCATGTCTTTAGGATAACAATAGTTTGTATGTGGGAAAAAATTGTTAGGTAGTTTTAGAGTCTTATTGAGTCATTAGTTGTGCACTTAGTCATGCATAGAATTCAATTGGAGTGGATAAAATAAAGTGCAAGAATTTTCAAGGGATTAAGGGTTGGTAATCAGGGTTACAACATTCTCTAGGAAAACAGGTAGGGGTGTCACAAAAAAACAACCCCAAAAAATAAATATGAATGAATTTATTTGGTGTCATGGATGATAACTATAGCAAAGAAAAACAAAGAAAAACTAGATGCTTGAGCTCAAAAAAAAATCATATTTATTAATTTGATGATTACACGGAAAGGTTACAACATCCATGTTTAAATAGATACATCGGAATAGCTTACAATGATAGTTAGAGGAAACTTCTATTTAGGAATACAAACCAAGATGAAAATAATTGAAACAACATATTAGTTTGGTTTGGCAGATTCCAATAGAAACTACATAAATTGTGGGAGAACTTAGAAATTTATTTCCAACACTCCCCCTTAATTTTGACCATCAACAATCCCTAAATTTTGTCTTAAATATTTAAATTTATCCTTTGGTAATGTCTTAGTAACAATATTTGCTAATTTATTTTTGGCTCTACAAAATTCAAGACAAATTTCTCCATTATTGACCAATTCCTTGATGAAGTGGTACCTCATATCAATGTGCTTGATCCTCTTATGAAAGATATGATTCTTTGATAATGCAATGGCTGAATTATTATCACAAAAGACTAGTGCTAGTTCATCTTGATCATTCAAAAATTTGATAAAACTCAATGCATAGATATTGCTTGACAAGTTACAACAGTTGTGACTAAAACAATAGGAATAGGGCGTTATATCTTTATGAGAGATGAAACACTAGGGTTATGACCTATTCCACTTAGTTTCACTCAAGAAAACCCTAGAGATCTCAATCAAAGGATGTAATGAAGAAAAGAGATCTGCAATAGGGTGTCCTAGGGTATGACTAATAACTAAGGAGGGGTTCACCACCAAGCTAGGACTTGGAAAGACTAGTAATATGTAAGATTTAATGATTAACCTAATGATATGCAAGAGTTTAATAAATGACCTAGAAATGAATGCAAAACAAAATGTAAACCTAAGAGATCAAATGTGTGCACCTAAAAATCTATAAGAGCTTGAATGAAGACTTGAAATGTTGAAAACACTAGATTTAATGCAAACTGGGACTCATATGCCAGTTTGTGTGATTTAGTCCCATATTAGGGTTTCTGGGAAGGAATAGGAATCTAACAGAGATAAGTCTAAAACACTTAAAATCTAGAAATTTCACTGTATTGGGACTCATATGATAGAAGTGGTGTATCAGTCTTGCTTGGTTTTTTGAAAGATCAGGATCCGAATCTGCTCTTTAACCTCTACTCAATCTTCTCAACCTAATTTTTGGATCTGAATTTCCAAATTCTACTCTGTAGATGTCTTCTAATGATCTCCTAAATAAGGTGACAACTTGGACAACTTTGTGTACCATAAAAAAAGGAAACTTGCTTGATTTGGGGAATAATTGATGATAATTTGGACTTAATAAGGCCTTGGTTTGGTGTTGTGATATGCTTTTCACACCCATGCTAGGTCTAGGACCCTTTTAAATGCATTTAACAATGTCTTGTGAAGGTGTTGTAAAGTGTTGTAAAAGACTTTCACACTTATCTAGACTTAATAAACCCATTCCCCATTAATTCAACATTATAAAATATATTTAATTGCATCCTCACATCAATCTAGAAGGCTTGTGAATTGAACTTAATATTATTCTAGTGTTGTAATGTTTCCTACACATTCACATTGGATGATGTGCCTTCCTAGGCTATGTGGACCTCATTTTAGTGTTGTAAAGTGTATTTAGTCATATTTTCACATTGAATTTTGTATCCCAAGCCCCAATTGACCTTTAAATCATCATTAATAGGCCCCTATTATCCCATAGTATGCATCCTGAGGCATAAATTGATCAAATACCCGACAAAGTCATCTTATAAACCTTATTTCCTTACTTCCTAGCATCCTAGCTGGCAAATGGGCCCCTTTGGAACTAATTCACCATCTATGGTGAATGAGTCCTTGCCAGGTAGGACTAATTCACCCAAGGTGGCGAATGAGTCCCATTTGGGCCATTTTTGACTTTTGAGTAGGAAATTTTGGGATTTAAGTTTATTATTCTTTCATGTTAGCCTTACGGATCCAATTTACGCATAAATTAGGAGAATTGCCTATAAAATCAAGTCTCTAAACCCTAATTCATAATCTCTTAACTCATTCACACATCTTTTATCATTCATTCATCATCTATCTTCTCTATCAAGCCAAGCAAGTTAGGGTTTCATCATTGCAAGTCATCAAGATAGCCTCTAGAGATATTCAAGGGAAGATTCTTCATGTTTCATTGTAGACATTCAAGATCAATCATCATGGAAAGGTACTAATCCATTCATTTGGTTTAATTACGTAAAAGGGGTTTGACCAAGGCAAACCCCCATGCCCTAACATTCAACATTTCTCTTTCTCTTCTTGTGTGTTTGCAGATTTAGGCATCTTCAAAGCTTGGAATTAATTAAGAATCAAGTTGTAAAGATTTTTAAGTCTTCTCTTCTTTTTCCAAGTCAAAATATCAACAAAAAGTCACTTTCAGACCTAGAAATTAGACTTTCAAAGGCATACACCTATTAGGAGCTGAAGTGTAGACCAGAGACTTCAGTTTCCACCTTTCAATTTTCACAAATTCAAAAGTGGACTGATTCATCATGGGTGGAAAATGAGTCCCGAAACATGTTTTTTGTAGTTTTGGATACCCATTTGTTCAAAATGGGCTCCAGAACTGTTTCCCAGATTTGGGACTAATTCGCCCAGAATGGTGAATGAGTCCCACTGGGCCTAAAAATTAGGATCAACAAAATTTTAGAAGACATCTTCAGTCTCCAACAAGATCTAAGGTGCACACATTCAGTTTCATCCATTTCTGTTACAATTTACTATTCATTCCTAGGTGTTTTTGCATTACACAATGTGTATTCCAGCAGTTTGCATATCTTAAGTTTTGCATTAATAATCAACATCTTCCCTGAATTTTCTACATTTTTTTTATCTCATTACATCCATCGTCACATTAATACCGAGTGTAGACATTTTCCATTTTGGCCCATCTCTCTCCTTTTAGATGAAAAACCCTAGAAGTACAAGAGAGTATTAGGGTACCAAAATCTTTGTCCACACTTTGAACACTTGACAACTTTTCTCCAATCTGTATCTTCAATATGTCTTCAACCTGGATCTACAAGTCACACATTAAAGAGGGAAAAATGTTTTTTTTAGTAGAAAGGGGTTTTTCTTGGTCAACCCTCATTTTGGTAAGCAAACCTTGTAATGCAATCAAATGGAAAAGAGGAATGATGAATGAACAAAATGATATGCTGCAACTCACCAAACCCTAGGAATAAAGTGCTGCAAGCATGTATGAAATGGATCCAATGGATGTAGATCTGGACTCTTTTCTTGAATGTGATAGATCTTGATTTGAACACTTTCTTGAATCATAAAACCCTACATCACAAATGTTAGCTCAAAAATAAACATGATGCATGATGACTTTGATATGATGCTTGATACTTGTATAATGCTCCAAAACACTTGATAATCAACTCTTAAATGCTCTTGTAAACTCTTCAATTCTCTTGTAAACTCCAATTTTCTATTAGGAATGCTCTCATGAAATTATTAGGTGAAAATGAGTGAAATAAGCTTGTATTTATACTTGTTTATGCAAAATTTCCTGAAATTACAACACTGCAAGCCAACATCAGATCTAAGAGAATAAAATCCTACCAAGAATTTGAATTTAAACTAATTTTAAGCCACACGCGACTCATACACCAAAAGTGGTGTATGATTCCCATTATGCCAAGCTATGGGACACATTTTTTAAGAAATGTCTAGATTCGTGTGAAATACAGATTGAGGCCCTGAAACGTAGGTGGGAATCATATGCCCAAGGTGGCGTATGAGTCTCAGATCACTAAATCTTGGCCACATAGTCTAAAAATACATGAATTATGATTAGATTTTTTTTAGGTTAGGATTATCCTTGGAAAGATGCATTAATTAAGGCTTGTGGATGAAAAATAAGGCCAATTAAAGCATAAAGAAGCCCAATTAATGATGAAAAACCTAGATTAGTCTGAAAGTGTGGTACAACACTTTACAACACTCTAAATAGGAACCATTAAGTCCATTTAGTTTACAAGGGCCCAAGACCTAATCTGAATGTGTTAAACACATTACAACACTAAATCAAGGCCACATTAAGCTCATTTTAATAGGGAGGGCCCAAATATGCACAAAACTATAGAGGGATATATTTTTTGTTGCCATAGCTACTGCAATTTCTACTTTGATTGAAGAAAATATCACTATAGGCTACTTCTTTGATGCCCATGAGATAGCTCTATATCCAACATGAAATATATGTCCTAATGTACTTTTCCTATCATCTACACTACCTAAAAAATAACTATTAGTGTATGCATGCAAAATTGATAGAAATAGAAATATACATAAAACACAATTTAAATCAAACCAAATGTAATGCAAACCTCAAAATATTGAATGTAGTATGTTGACTTGTTGAAGATTTGAATGTGGTTTCTCATGATTCCAACAACATGAAATTGCCATAAAAGAAGTTGATCTAGATAGATTGTAGATGTAAAAATGTCAAGGATAAAGGTCTTTTATAGACAAGATAATTTTGAATAAAGGGTTGAGATGTCACCATGGCATCTCACACTTATCCTGCAACATAGTCACATTTATCGCATCTCAACACAAGGTTCTATGAATAAAATTTCTTATGCTACATAACACAATTTTCATATGCATACATCCCTCCATATAGAAGACATACACATTCATGCATAATACACACATTTTAGAGCCTCTCTTTGAAAATACCAAAAACAAATTATCTAATTTTATTTATATTTAAGGTGAGTCAATAAACCCTTATTTATAATAGGCTTCTTATTACATCATTTTGATTTATCGGTATTGGAAAGAGGACATTCCTCTGGATCATCATCTGAGTTTACTTCAAACTTAATAGAAGAGGATGGTTGACCGTGTAGGCTCTCCTTTTCCTCTTTAGTCAACAAGGGTGCATTGTGTCCATACCCTAGAGGCCAATCCCAGATTGAGGAAGGTTTTCTGATCTTAGGTGTTCACCTCCCTTGAATCTTCAAACCTCTCTCTAGCTTGAGTCATGTAAGGGCTTGAACTAGAGTTTCGTGATCGAGAATTTTTTATTTAACCTCCATCTTAGTGTTTCTTTCCTTTACGTCATTCTTATGTGAGGTTCTAACATGTTTCCCTTTCCTTCATCTTCCCTTTGACCTTCCCATTCCTGTAATCAGTTCAAGTTCAGTCAATACTCAAGACATCCAAATTTTGGGTCAAGGGTCAACTACTCCTAGTCAACTATGGTAGACTCAAAAGGCCTATAGTTGAACCCTAAGCTTTGATACCAAATTTTATAACCCATTCAAAATTATTACTTAATTAATATTATTGTAAATGACACATGAATATACTCCAAATTAAAAAGACATAACTAGTGGTTAAAGTCAATCATAGCTACACATGTCCATTTAAAATAAGTCAAAGCTTATTATATTCACTTCAAAAGTCAAATTACAATATCAGGTTTGACTTGGCTCTCAAAGCCACAAACTCAATACAATGTACACACTTTACATCAAATACATAAATGTATTACATCAAGAGACATCTTATAATACAATAGTCTTGTGAACAACTAAGGTTCTTCTTTGACGCTCACCTCCACTAGTGGATGAGAAAATGGTTGAAGCACTTTACCACCCAACCATGAAGCTTATGATTCCTCATAATTCTTCTAACTTGAAGAATGTTTGACCCTAGATGAAAAGTTTAGCAAGAGAACAATATGTAAGGTGGAATCTAATATGTGCCCATACATCAACATGTAATTCTATCTACAACTTAGAAAATAAAATGCATGATTTATGCTAAGAATGGAAGAGAGTCAAATCATAGAGTTCATACATACATAATGAACTATATTGTTTGGCCAAGCATACTAAATGTGTTGCAACAATAAAAAAAAAGGTTCTAGCAAATAAAATATATACTCTTTGAACTCCATTTTGGCACCCATCCTGGAAGGTAACTTTCTACTATACATCTCGTAATAGCTATCTACCCTCTAGCAACATTTACCCATAGGTGCTCTAGTCAACTAAGGTATCATTGTTCTGTTCAAGTATTTAAAATATTCTTTCACAAATGTATTATAAAGAAGAAACAAAATTATGATTTATATTATAAATAGAAATTAGATTTATGATTCACAGAGTAATTCAACAATTAGTCATATCATTCTTATGACTATTTTCTACTTATCATCTTAAGCATTTTCCTTTAAAAAAAATGTACTAAAAACAAAAGAAGATATGTCACAAGTATGTGTATGTACATAGATGAATTATATGTGCATACACATATATGTGCCTACTTATGTTTAAAAGTTGTGCATAGATTTTGAAATAATTATAAAATTTAGATTTACAAACTTAAAATAGCATTCCCTTCACATTTCTTGTCAAAAACAAATAGTCCGAACAAGTCTATACTAACAGTTTCACGCATACTATTATTGCATTCTCAAAACTATGATACTCTGACATTGCTATTTTCATAAGAACATTAATTGTTTAAGCAAAAAAAGTACTGTTTCTTACTAAATAGTTGTAAATCTAGCTTTTTACATATGTACATTCATTGTTTGAATAGAACAAGTATTGTTTCCTACTAAACAATTATAGAACAAGTTTTTCACACATATACATTCATTGTTTTAAGTAGAAAAAATATTGTTTCCTACCAAGTAGTCATAAAACTAGTTGTTTTCAACTAAATAGTTTATTGAGCGAGGTTGTTTCCAGCTATAATGATAACCTTTTAACAAAAGAGAGTTGTTTACAAAAGATTAACCACTATTTACATCAACACATTATTGTTTCAAGCTAAATAGTTACATTTAAAGACAAATAATGTCATTTTCTTTGTTTGCTAATCTGAAGTTGTTTACATGCTAAATGATCACTCTACAAGTATTTGTTCACTATTTCAAAAAGAATGGGTTCTTCCACAATGTACTAAAAATAATCAATTCAAATTGCCCTGTTTCATACATAAGGGAAAATTCTCTATTGTTCAAATTTTGAACACTTGCATCACTGAAAAATTTGATGAGTAACTTAATATTATAAAAAACTATGTTCAACATGTTTTGTTGAATAAATATTTGAGTAAATGTTTATTTTAGACTGACGAGGGTGCTAACTTGAGATACAAAATAACACACACAAAAAATAGAGAATAATATTTTATTTAGAAATATAGAATTCTTACATGCAGAGGATCTCAAATCCTCAAGCTCTGCAATACATGCAAATTACAAAAATTACAAAAATTACAGAAGTTCCCCTTTCGCAGCATACAAACTCTTTTCCCCAAAAAGCTACCCAAAAATTAGAAACTACCCCATAAATAGCCCCTTTTTAGTTTGGAGCCAAAAAAAGCATTTGAGTTATGAGTTTTGGTGGTTTGGCACTAAAAATTACAATTTGAAATTCAAAAATTGAGTCATAATTCAAAAATTGACAATTTTCCAAAAATTGGCCAACTTCCGGAAGCCATAAGTTTTGATCTGAGACTTCGTTTTTTGAACTGTTTGAACCATTGGAAAGGTCTCAAAGTGAAGAATGCGCTGAGAACCATTACCACTAGTTCTAATGTTTTTTGGTCTTGTACGAGATTGTTTAGTGCCTCAAACTGGACTTAGAAGGTTTTTCAGGGAAAAAAGTAGAAACTGAAACTTGAATAACTTTCTAACCGTGAATGATATTGACATGATTCTTTCACCAAAATGCTTATTTTTCTGTCCTGAACCTTCTAATAAATTTCTATCTTCCCACGCCTTTAAATTCACACCTGCTAAAAATAGCAATTGAGCAACAAAAAAGAAAAATAGTTCTAAAAGTTGGGAACTCTTATTAGGCGAAAAGGGTATCCAGAAATGCAAAAACATCTACAAAAAGAAAAAAAAGGAACATAAATGGAAAGCATATTTTTGGGTGGTGCAAGATTTCCCTCACACCACTGGATGCTCCTGCATCAGACACCCAGGGTAATTTGAGAAGTGACCCCATCAGGTCTTAGATGTTTGAGGAAAACCCAAATGGTCAACCTCTTCCTTAGACAGCCAGGATGAATCTTCCACATGCCTTCCTCTCCACTTCACTAGATATTCTTCATACTACCTATTTTTGGTACTCCTTCCCACACGGCTATCCAGGATTTCTTCAATCTCTTCCTTCTCTGAAGTAGGTGTTGGAATGCCAAACTGTTCAATTGTTGGTACTTCCTCTGCACCACCTTCATGATACTCTGTCAAATCTAAAATATTGAACACAGGAAAAATGTTGACTCCATCTGGCAGCTCTACCTCATATGCATTCCTTGAATCATGCCTCTTCAAAATTTTACAGGGAACAAACTTCTTCATCTTCAATTTTTTATGGGTTCCCACTGGAAACTTTTCTTTCCTCAAGTGGATTATCACTTCATCACCAATCTAAAATCTTTATACCTCCTCTTTTGATCTACCTTATTCTTATACTGCATATTCATCTTGTTAATATGTTTTCTTACCTTCTCATGTATATTATTGATGTGCTCTGCAAAGTCTTCAGCTTCGACACTTGTCTTCTTCTCTTGGTCCATCTTCCTCAATTATGGAGCGGTCTTGGGACTGCCTCCAGACACAATCTAGAATGGTGATCTACCAGTGCTTCTGTTGAAAAAATTGTTGTAAGAAAATTCTTCTTGGGGTAAGATCAAGTCCCATCCCTTGGGTTTATCTCCTCCCAAGAATCTCAATAGGTTACCTAGACTTCTATTCATAACCTCAGTCTTCCCATCAATATGTGGATGGTGTCCAAAACTAAACTTCAACTCTGTTTTCAACTTCTTCCACAAGATCCTCCAAAAGTATCCAACAAATTTTGTGTCACGATCTGAGACTATACTCTTTGGCAGACCATATAGCTTCACCACCTCTCTGAAGAACAAGTTAGCAATGTGGACTACATCATGGGTCTTCTGGCATGGGATGAAATGTGCCATCTTTGAAAACCTGTCAACTACCACAAATACTAAATCATTCCCTTTTTGTGTCCTTGGCAAGCCAAGAACAAAGTCCATACTTGTATCCTCCCACGGCCTCTCTGGTACAGGTAAGGACTGATACAACCCAGTATTTTGGCTCACTCCTTTAGCCATCTAACATACCCTATAACTTTGCACAAAATTCTTTACATCCTGTGATAATTGAGGCCAATAATAATTCTCACTAATAATGGCAATGGTCTTATCCCGACCAAAATGTCCTGCCATTCCTCCACTATGCTTCTCCTTTATCAGGTTCTCCCTCATGGAACTCCTCAGAATACACAATTGGCTTCCCTTAAACAACATTCCATTCTAGATTATGAAATCCAGCCACTTTGTCCTGTCAACTGTAACAGGCTCCTTGAAGGCTTTCCAAGCCTCTAGAAAATCAGGATCTTTAGGGTACAATGTCTTGAGTTCATTGAATGCAACCACTTCCATCTACATCTCTTTCAACAATGTTTTCCTCCTACTTAAGGCATCTGCAACCCTATTCAACTTCCCACTCCTATGCTTTAAAACAAAGGTATAACTTTGCAAAATTCTACCGATTTCATATGCTTGTGATTTAATTTTCCTTGACTATTCAAATATTGCAATGCTTGATGATCAGTAAACATAAAAAAATTCCTTCGGCAATAAATAATGTCTCTATTTCTTTAATGCTTGAACTATTGCATAAAATTCTTTATCATATATAGAGTATTTTCTCTTTGCATCATTTAACTTTTGACTGAAATAGGCAATGGAATTACCTTCTTGGCTTAGCACTGCTCCAATGGCACAACCACTGGCTTCACAATCCACTTGAAACACCTTATTGAAATCTGGGAGGGCTAAAACTAGTTGCTCTATCACCTTCTACTTCAACAGATCAATACTCTTTGCTGCTCCAATGCTCCACTTGAACTCTTTTCTATCCCCTCTCATTGTTTCAATTAGGGGTGCACAAATACTACTGAAATTTCTAATGAAATTTCTATAAAAACTAGCCAAACCATGGAAAGATTTCACCTTAGTAGCAATTCTTGGGGTTGATCCCACAATAATGGGTTACAGTGTTTGGCCAAACTTGACATTAAAATCATGATTTTTCACCAGATATTCACTTTCTTACACCTATAGCAGCTAAACCATTAAGAATTTGAAGATGAATCAAACTATTTATTTTTTAGATCTTTTGTGTAGATTCTAATTTCATTTTTTTTTTTAAATTAAAAATAAATTGTGAATCATTTTATGTAATTTTTAATCACTTATATTTTCTAGTAATCAACATTTTTAAAAAGTGATGTTTACCTCGGACTACATAACCTTTTTTATAGATAGGATGCAATTCTAATTTTTAAAATACAAAATTTTCACACCAATATCTAGGGCATGGATATTTTTTCATAATTTTTTGTTGCATAATTTTTTTTTAATTAATTTTCCAAGACAGAGTAATTATAATTTGGACAAAGGTGTACTTTGGCCCGCATAACTTTTTTTGGTTTCATTTGAATTAACTTATTCTTTTTTGTTGGAATAAGGGCATCAGTACCTAGTGCACATGTATTTTTTAGAATTTTTTTTCTCTATTTTTTCGTATGTGTGAAACAAAGAACTTGATGTTCATTGAAAATCCTACATTCACAAGAAATAAAAAATAAATATAATAATCAAACTAAACATATTTAAATGTTTACTTTTTGGGAAGCTTATAATAAGGGCTACATGCGTACAAACCATAAATTTTAAATGAATTCATTTGATCACCCAAAAGGTAAATCAAAAGTGGTTTTTTATTAGCATTTTGATAGGTGTAGAGGAGACTCAATTATAGGTATGGTTTAAATCTAACAAGGTTCTATCCAAGGGGGTTTGATCTAAGGGGGTTTTATCAATCCCTCTTTAATTAAAATCATTTAAATGGAACCTTTAAAGTCTTAAATCATTGTATTTTCTAAACATATGTGATTTCAGGAAAAAATCAGTATGTCACAAAAAGTGTAACCCATTATTGTAGTAGCACCCTGGGGTAGGCCATTCTAGAATAGCCTTCACCTTCTCTGGGTCCATCTTGAGACCTTTTGCTGAGACAACAAACCCCAAGTACACTAACTCCTTCACAAAACTACACTTCTTCAGATTAATCAACAATTGCTCTTCTCTCAACTTCTCAAAAGCTCTATGAATATGCATTAAATGCTCATCCAAAGTCTTACTAAAAATCAAAATATCATCTACATATACAATAAAAAACCCTCCCAGAAACTCTTTCAATACCTCATTCATGAGCCGCATGAATGTGCTCGGTGCATTGGTTAGCCCTAAGGGCATGACTAACCACTCGTACAGGCCCTCTTTGGTCTTGAAGGTGATCTTCCATTCATCTCCCTCATGAATCTAGATCTAGTGATATCTGCTCTTCAAATCAATCTTTTTGAAGTACTGGGCTCCACTCGAACAGTCCATCAGGTCATCCATCCTTGGCAGGGGAAATTTATACTTGATAGTTATATTGTTGATGGCCAGGGATTCTGTACATATCCTCCACTCCCCATCCTTCTTCGGTGCTAGTACTGCAGGTACTACACATGGGCTCAAGCTCTCTCAAATCAAACCCTTTATCAACAACTCCTGAACTTGTCTGTTCAACTCCTCATTTTCTGCAGGAGTCATTCTGTGAGCTGCATTATTTGGCAAACTAGCTCTAAGGATCAATTCAATATGATGACTGATCTTCCTCATTGGTGGTAAACCCTCAAGTACGTTATCAAAAATAATCTCTTGAAACTCATCCAATAGTCCAGAAACTTCTACTAGCACCTTCTCACTATCTTCCTTTTCCATTCTAGGAAGAAATGCATAACACATACACTCATGCTTCATGCTTTCTAAAAATTTCCTTCCATCGACAAAAAAAATTCTAGCACTATTGCATACCTTTTCTTCGTCCTTCTTTAGGGATTTCAACTTATGGCGGACTCCATCCTTCATCAGGGAATAAGTGTTTGCATGGCCATCATGTACAACTCACCTATAGAACTACCATGGCCTCCCCAAAAACATGTGACATGCATCCATGGGGATGATATCACATAGTACCTCATCATGATAGCTTCTGATCTTGAACTTCACCAGGCATTGCTCATTGACCAAAACTTTGTGGTCTTTTTGTAGCTAGGCAATCCGATAAGGATGTGGATGCCTTTCCCTCTTTAGCTTCAACTTCGTAACCATCTCTTCTGACACTAGATTATCGGTGCTCCCACTGTCAATAATGACATCACAACATTTGTCTTCACACTTGCACCTTGTGTGAAATAGATTATTCCTTTGTTCTAGTTCCTTCTCTTTAGTCACTAGGGCTCTTCTAACCACTAGGGCTTCTCCCCTTTCATCAGCATCTGAATGCTTAGATTGGGCCTCCTCATCTACATGTGCAACCCTTCCATGACTTTCTGGCCTTTTGTCTATCCTTCCTTGGTGTTGTGGACATTCATAGGCTCGATGTCCTTCTTCACCACAATGGAAACAAGTTCCTCTAAAAACATATCTTCTGGTTCCTTGTCCAAATCTTCCTCATCCTCTACCTCTTTGATCACCATTGTTTTGATCATGAGGGCGGTACAAGTTATCATTCTTCTGGCTTCAGCTAGTACCCACATCTTCATTTTTCCTTTCATCCTCATTTTGGCTTCCAGAAGATCTTCCACTTGCCATTCCACTTTGGCCTCTTCATCCTTTTTGCTTGCTATCAAATCTTTTGTTCAGCTTCTCTTCAACTTTCAAAGCAAATTGGTACGCATCCTCAATGGTGGTCATTCTAACTAGGCTTAGCACCTCTTGAATTCTTGGTCGTAACCCATTAAGGTAATGGGCTACCTTCTCCTTGTTGGCTTCTACATGACCCGTTTTGATGATCAGCTTGTGAAAATCTTCTGTGTATTCTTTCATAGATCTACTTCCTTGCTTCAACCCTTGCAATTTCTTCAGTAGATCTAACTCGTAGTCACTGGTATGAATGAATTCTTCAGTTTCTCCACCATGTGATCCCAACTAGTGATCTTTCCTTTTCCTATGTGATTTCTCTCCAATTGGACCTCTTTCCACCAAATATTTGTGTGGCCCTTCAATTTTTTTTTGCAAACTTCCAATCTGGGTCCTCTACTTCTTCATACTTCTTCATACTCTTCTAGCTCGTTCATCTAGTCAATCAACTCTTCCGGGTTCAGACTTTCAGAATAACTGGGAACTTCTATTCTGGGTCCTTTTCTGACCTTTGAAATGGCCCTTATTAACTGCATTTGATCTTGATCAATCACTTCTTCCTCTTCTACATCTAAATCTTCCACCTCTTCTTCATCCTCACTTTCTCCACTCCTTCTCAGGTTTAGCCCTCTTCTCATCTATTCCTACAGTGCATCAATTTGTCTCTAGAGGCTCTGAAACCCTCAATCACCAATGGATCTCTTCCACCAGCGTTTCTACCACCTCTGAGACCACCATGCCTACCAGGAATCACTCTTGGAGGCATCCCAAAGATTTTGAACCCACAACCATGGTCCTGGTGCAAACTACCTCGTGATTGACTATATATCCACACGCTCAAGAAAACCCACTCTGATACCACCTAACGAGGGTGCTAACCCGAGACACAAAATAACACACACAAAATAGAGAATAATATTTTATTTAGAAATATGGAATTCTTACATTCAGAGGATCTCAAATCCTTGAGCTCTGCAATACATGCAAATTACAGAAATTACAAAAGTTCCCCTTTCGCAGCATATAGACTCTTTTCCCCAAAAAGCTACCCAAAAATTAGAAACTAGCCCATAAATAGCCCCTTTCGGTTTGGATCCAAAAACAACATTCAATTTATGAGTTTTGGCAGTTTGGCACCAAAAATTACAATTTTAAATTCAAAAATTGAGTCATAATTCGAAAACTAACAATTTTCCAAAAATTGGCCATCTTCTGGAAGCCATAACTTTTGATTCGGGACTCCGTTTTTCAAACCATTTGAACGTTGGAAAGGTATCGGAGTGAATAATGCACTAAGAACTAGCGCTTCTTGTTATAATGATTTATGGGCCTGTACGAGACCATTTAGTGCCTCAAACTGAACTCAAAAGGTTTTTCAAGGAAAAAAATATAAACTGAAACTTGAAAAACTTTCAAACCGTGAATGATCTTGACCTAATTATTTCACCAAAGTGCTTATTTTTCCATCCTAAACCTTCCCATAAATTTATGTCTTTCCACACCTTCAAATTCACATCTACTAAAAATAATAATTGAGCAAAAAAACCAAAAAAATAGTTTTGAAAGTTGGGAACTCTTATTAGATGAAAAGGGTATCCAGAAATGCAAAAACATCTACAAAAAGTAAACAAAAGGAACATAAATGGAAAGAATATTTTTGGATGATGTAAGATTTCCCTCACACCATTGGATGCTCCTCCATCATAGAGAACAGAAGTATAAAAACTTCAGGTTCAGTCAATACTCATGTCTTTTAGGCTGCAACAATAGACTGTGGTTGCTCTAGGTCAACCAATCCCAATGGTCGATTTTTCCTTTCTAAACATCAATGATATATTTAAAATTTTCCCATGTAGGCTTATTGTTTTATACCATGTATGTAGAAATATTCTACATGTAGACTTTTTCTATATCCTAAACATGGATTCATTCCTTCGTTCTTATCGAACGAGATTGGTTTCTCACTAAATGACATTTTACATACATTTTCAAGGCTTAAGAAACATTTGAAAAAGCCCCTCTTTGTTATCATCCCATTCGATAATAAGATTTAGATAAAATAAAAAAGGAAATACAATATACATAGGGGTCTCTTACCCTCCCTCATATCATAGTTGATCCTTCACAAAAGAATAATATCAACTAACACATGTAGTCATTCAAATAAATTCTAATAGGCATCATAGGATGAACATTTAAATGCAGATAGCAGTAATGGTTGAACCTTTGAAGCTCTTCGAGCCTCAACCAACTGATATAGTGGATACAAAACATTTTAAAATTTAAACAAAGGGTTGAAAACCTTCTTTTAGGGGATCACTAGTCGATCCATAATATGGTTTTTCATCATAAAATACAGTGAAATAGATTAGAGATTCTGATTTTCATCAAATGGCTTACACAAGAGTGTAACCTTAAGAATAATCTTAACTTAATACTCTAAGGCTCGACTTAGCTTAGAGAGCTAGCCGCAACTCTTCTACATAAAAAATCATATAATACAATTGCAGGCCAAGTGACCTAACAATGGTTGACACCATGCCATTCAGTTCAAGGCTATGGTATTTATAAAGAATGCAACTTATTGTTTGAATTATGAAATCGACATATAAAAATAGAAGAATACCATTCGATAATGAGGAAAAAAAATGGTACAAGAGAATTGAGTTTTCTTTCTTAAGTGATCGGATTACCTTAGAAACTGAGCTTGAATGAGTTTATCCCTTGATTTTTCCTCACCCACAAGCTCTCTCTCCACTTTTTCCTTCCAAACAAACAACTTCTTCCTATGCTTTTTTTCCCATCGCCTGTCTTCAAAATGGAAAGAACATCTTCCTTTTTGCATGCCTCTAGCAAAGGCATTATTGTCTTACCACAAACGAATACACATTCAAATATTTTCATTATTATTGTGGTAGACCACATCCTACATAATCTTATTTGATTTCTCAACATTCTGATATTAGAACATTATCGATTATCAAATTGAATTTGATATTAAATTTGAATATATGAATTCGTGTATATGTATATATATGTATATATATACATGTAATATATATATGTATTTAAATGGTTTCATTATTATTCACCATGTTTTTTAATAATGTGCATATATATATATACATATAAGTTTGTTTGTGTGGATGTGAAAATCTGCATTGGTCTCAAAAAAACTCCAACATACCATCATTAGTATGGTTAGTATTTAAAACAAAGAAAACCCTCAACATCCCTATGAAATAATACATCATGCTTCAAAATGCAAAAAAATGACAAGATAACTAAAGCATATAAAACATGAATTAAATCCTATCTCATAGTGGATTGGTGCTTCTTTGATCTAGAAAGAATCCCTTTTCCAATCCTTGATAAGCTCCTAGATGATATGATGAACAAGATGATAAGTGATCAAGTTGCCTAAGATTGTGGAGTTGTGGAGAGAGATCCTAAGACTGTGGAGGATTAAATCAATAGAAAGAGTCTCTATTTATAAAATAGGATGATAGAGGAATGCAAGATAGGAGGAATGTGGGATAAAAGATAATCCAATGGCATTGTGCCACTTGTCAACATTCCAATGGAAGAAGGTTGTGCACATCTTGGTCAATGTGCCAAAGAGGGGGAGATTTGAAATTCAAAAGATGGCTTGTTGGAGGGAGAAGAAAAGTCTTAAATGCCAAGTGGGGGACATATAAGAGACAATGTAAGAGGAGTTAATGCTATGTTGAAGGACAAGACATGTGAGAGGAAAAATTCAAATTGGAGGAATATTCTCTGAAGATGCTATTTTGAATGAAAATGATAAATTAATAAATCAATTAAATTGATTTATGAACAAAGTTGCAAAATCTAGAGAAAAGAGGATTAGGATTAGCATTAATCATGGTTTGATTAATTTAAAATGATGATTAGTTGATTTTGACTTTTGACTTAGATACTTAGATTTATTTAAATCAAATGGGAGGAAATTGATGTATTAGTAATTTAATTAAATAAATTTGATTTATTTAATTAAATGAGGAACATTTGCAGATAATTAAATAAATTTTGATTTATTTAATTTAAGGAGTATGACTTAGGATTTAATTAAACAAAAGATGATTTATTTAATTAAAGAGAGAAAATGATGGTAAAGGGATGATTAAGGACCACATGGAATTAGTGAATCTAGATTAGATGCATGATGCCAATTTTGCATGTCTACATATACTAATAAAGGTTAATTGATTTATTAGAAAAAATAGGAGAAAAGTCAAATGTCCAATTCAATCACTACCGTTTTAGTCATCTACAACAACAAAAACTATTGTGAGATTATTCCCTTGAAAATTATCCATGCAAAGCAAGAAATGGATTGCATTTTTTTTTCCTATTTTTAAAATTGACATGGAATGGCACAGGCCAACTGACACTAGATAAAGATGTATTGCATTTTTTTTCCTATTTTTAAAATTGACATGGAATGGCACATGCCAACTAATGCTAGATAAAGATGTATATTTTAAATTTGTAGATGACCTTTTTTCTAATCTTCTCTTGCAATTTCCACTATAACAAGATCTTCTAAGTTTTTTTATTGTGCCGTGAATTTTTGTAACAGTGCATTCTCTACATTAAGCCCTTCACCATTAATTTTTTTGTTTTACTATCAAAGAAAGAGAATCTAAAATGGGAGAACTACACATCTGAGAGCACACTAAATGGCAGTTATTATTCACTTTTAGAAATAGTCTGAGATAGTTTCTTATTCTTATTCAAATGATAAAATTTTTGAGTTGATATTTAAGCATTTAATCTAAGTAACTAGAATTGAATTAATATTATCACAACATAATCTAAATCGTAGGTCTCTCCGAGTTCCATCTATGAAATTTGAAATTCAGCAAACTTCAAAGTAGTCTTAGAAATTCATTCTGGTTAACCCAATTATTTGTATGGATAAGGGTTGGTCATCTTTTATAAAATATATTTTGAAATGATGTTTTCTTTTAACAACTCAGTTGGGCAAGACCTGAATGGATTTGTTTGTTGTTTCGAAGAAGGGGAACTACAAATGAGCACATAACAACTCCAGTCCTCGATCCTTTCCCACCCATGGCTAATGGGGAGCTGAGTGAGGTAAAGAAATACTATTTTCAATGGATCAAAAGATTAGTGTCATCTCTCACACTTGTTCATCATCCCCTCCTACCACTATTCATTTTCTAGGGTTTCCCATTCGATATACACTCAAGAATATAATGAAATGCTCCTAGGAGCGAGCTATATATACATTCCCTCCGGCATTTCTGTCAATTGATAGTATGATCTAGCTGCTCAAGCTTCTTTCGACTCACTACCATCCCCTCTAATATTTCTTCCTGGACGATCATAGCACCACGAGGGTTCGATGGCTCCATATCTCATTTCATTGGTAATTTCAAAGTCAAGTTGGAAGAGATTAGCTATGGTTGGATGAGTAGGTGTTGTCAAAGCTTCCTCATTAGCAGGAGCAGCCCATGTTGAGGTCTTACGTCCAAGTGTATGATCGACATAGAAGATGAGGTCTATATTGTCTTTCAAAGTATGTGTCTAGAATAAACTAGGTAAGAAACATACTTGCAAGTTGTATGAATTTATTATTTTATTTTTTTAATTCCAATTTATATAAGACAAATTTATAAAAAATCTCCTTCCTAAATTGTATCCAAAATTTATTATTTGGATAACATAAACACAAATTCAACCGAAACCTTATTACAAACTCAAACTGGAGCTATGAAATGTAGCAGTGAACACTAGAAGAGAATAGTTTATATTGCTCTTTTAACAGTGCAAATTATACACATAAAAGTTAATTAAAAGCATCTCTCAGTTTTTTTATAAGAAATGATTTTTTTTTTTACTTGAATAAAAGCAGTAGTTAGAATTTGGAATATAGCTTGCGCAGTTGGTACATGATGGTAACCTCTCCACAACTTGGAAAAAATAACTACTTGCTTTGTCGTAGCTAATATCTGCATTTGTATTTACATTAGTCTTAAGGTTGTATCGGAAAATATAATAGCTAGAAGAAGAAGCACTGTCATGGTTCTCATAAACATTGATCTGGCCATATTTGCTACTAGAGAGCGTCCTTAGAAATGGAAGTAGTTCACGTTGAATAAATCGACACATGCAAAAGCTAAGTGGATGATAGAAGGTGAAAAGCTGTATTTTGGAGAGATCAAATGAAGACGAATATATTTCATATAGAAATTAGAGAATATATAATGCAATATATTGATAGTGGGAAGTCACAGATAGAAAACACTCTGAATAGTTGACTATTGTAATTCGTAAAAGGGCCCATTCAAAATTTTGAACTCACATGATGGCGTGTTAGACACTCAACAAGCAAGCCAAAAGGATTTATAATATATGTAAAAAATCTTGTTGAAATGATCATAAACTTTAAAAGGTAAGAAGTTACCTAATTGATAAATATGTTGCAAGTAAAAAGGATTTTGTTGTTATATTATTAGGGTATTAATGGTGTATGTATTTTATTTAAATATCATTTAATTTAATGATCAAATAGTCAATAAAAATTGTATACCTCATTCAAATCAAAAGGTGGTAAATATTTGCCCTATTTTTATTGGTCAAAATATAATTTTGACTGCTAAACTGGATTATGTTTAAGAATAGTCAATGGCAAATGTGTGGCCAAATTTTTGGTTTACCATTGATTTGTTATTTTCTCTTAATCTATGTTATTTTCTTTTTTAAGAGGATGTAATGTTTTGAAATGACAAGTTTTATTTAGTTCATTCACATAGGATCTATGTGGAAATAGACCTATCTCAATATTTAAATGAAACTATGCAATGGGCATCCATAACATGCACCATCTTCCCATCTTATATATATTAGTAAATTGTAAATACATGTTTTAGCTATCAATCTTCTAAATATAAAATAAAATATTGTTTTCTCATCACTTACAAACCTAAATTAGTCTTGAAGCTAGTGTATGAACCATTTAGGTATGTAGAAATATTTTGATTAATGTTGTCATCCAAAAGGTGGCTATAATGGGCTCAATAAAAGCCCTAAGTTCAACAATGTGGACAATCATAATGACTTGTCCTCTAAAGTCTCAACTATAGTAGCTCATTTTCATCATAACACTACCAAAAAGCACAAGTAAATATTGTTTATGCTATCAACTCCCTCTTACTCTCCCAATGAACCTTCTAAAGAAGTTGGTAGTCCTTGTTATTTTAGAACACCAATCCATGTTGTATAAGAGTTAAATTGCATCCCTTGCAATTTCACTTACATTCTTATATCTACTTTAGTGTCCACTCCCTTAGCATCTTGAGTAGGCTCATTTTAACCATTGCATCAACCTTTCTCCCTCTTAGGATGCTCCAACACCCTTTTTAGCAGCCACCCTTGCATATTAACTTTTCGTTGACCTGTGTGCTTTTCTCATTCATGTTGTTTTGTAGCATGACATGTCCAGACACTAGCACATCGCATGGACATCCATGTGTCACATTAGCGTCGTGTGATTTGTCAATGCTCAGATGACCATTTTCGAGCATGTTTTCCACTTGTCAGCTAAGTTTGTCAATGGAAATGACTTGGGATTCCCTGTAACCACACAGAAATATTTTTTCTCCCTTTTTAATCCATTCTTTCCATCCATTTGGTCTTCTGAATCTTCCTAGCTTTGGCTCCTACCTTTTTCTCCCTTCTTGCTCTTGCTATTTGGCTTGCACAACTTAATACAAATTATTACATAACAACTTCAAACTCTCTCAATCTCTCTTATCTCCACTCTTGCAACTTCATCTCCTTCACTTCATTCTTGTGAGCATCCTAGAATTTCATATCCCCTACTATTTGTATACTTACTTGGTGATACAGGTTCTCCTCCTTGAGTGGGGTTTTCTTTTATCACCTATTTTGTGATACTGATTCTCCTCCTCGAGCGGGGATTGCTTTTATCACACGTTTATTTGTGGTGTGGGTTCTACTCCTAAGTGGGTTTTTCTTTCACCACACGCTTTGCCCATTTCTCTCTTTTGCTATCTTCTTGGTTTTCCATAGAGGTGGGAACACCAAAACAGGGGTTTGACTGAAGCAAACCCCTATACAACCCCAACACTTTCTCTAGATATCACACTTGCAGATATTGAAGACATTCACGTATGGGAGGCTACGTCACTTGCATGTTTGTGAGTATCTTCTTTAGCATTTACCTTGCTTCATTTTCATCTCTATCACTTTCTATTACTTTATCACTTTCTGTAATTTCATAATAATTGGAGTAGTAGTCATTTAGGATTTTTTTGTGATAAATTCATTCGCTGGTCTGTACGAGATGCCATTGCTCCTCTGGGATGCCAATGTGTTGCACTGTCATCTGTTTCCTGCATTGACGTCCTTTGGCCGAGAGCTTGTCAGTTTGTCTAGAAAGTCTCTGTGACCTACTGTTTCAAATTCTGAAACTCTTGTCGTTGTTCCTGTGGTAGATTAGGGCAGTTCACCCCATGAGGCTCTCTGAATGAAGAGAAATCATGAGTAGCAAATCTTCTACATTTTGGTGAACCTGATGTGAAGAACAGTGTTCTTAAAAAAAAATAGGAATTTATTCATCCTTACTTGGCAGAGTCACAACTTTTGACTCAGTGCTCAGAATTTAGAAACGTTTGCATCGTTGGACAGGTCTCCTAGAGAACTAGTTCAATCCTTAAAATACAAGTTCCTTCAGTAGTTGAATTTTAGGGACCGGTGCAAGTTACAACCTCAAATTTTTCTGTTGAGACCTCTAAAAATGTGAATTACTAGAACATATAGAAAATATCAAAAAAATTGTAATGAATTTAATATCTTCTTTTATTAGTTCAGTATCTAATTCTGTTCAAAATATTAAAATGATATTCCATTTCATGCATGTGATGGTGACTTGGCTTTACCCATGTCACTTGGTATCATTGATCCTTCTCACGAAAGTCCTCTAGCTTCAAAGGATATTTTGTCGCAAGAAGATGAAATCATTTATAGCTTTCTTAATATTACTCTACCTTCTATTCATTCCAATGCACTCTCTTCTAGAGATGATGTATTTGTGAATGATGAATCCCATCTTTGTTCTAGTGCACTCTCTCCTAGAGATGATGCATTAGAAAATGATGAACCTCCTTCCACATATGATTCTCCTTGGATCGGTGTTGAGAATGTTTCTTCAAATAATTATTCCACATTTGATCCTATCTGGATTGATGTTGAGAATATGTCTTCAAATAATAATTATTCCACTACTTGCGATGATTCTATAAATGTAATATATGTCTCTATTGCCCCTCAAAGGCCTAAGAGATCAATCATTTATGTGACTCTAGCTAGTCCTCCTAAGAGGATTTTTTCTATTGATAGTGTTCCATTTGATGGTGGTTCTCCTGATCTTCCTAAGGCTCCCTCTTATAGAGAGGCAGCCCATACTTACGAGAATAGTATGAATAAACAACCAAGCCTTCCTCAAGCACCTAAACCTACAACTAAAGTACCTAGTGATTACGATCTTGTTGAGCAACCTCGGGTTACTTTGGATAAGATCTCATTGTGGGAATTACTTCAATCTACTCTAGTTTATCAAGGTATGCTTCAGGAATCCTTGCAAAAGATCCTCTTGCCTTCTTCTACTAGGCCGATGGATGCTAACACATTGATGGCATATATTCATGCAGATTTTTTGGATATTACATTCTACTCACAAGAACTCATGTCCCCAAAAGTATAGAAGCAAGTAGACCCTTTAATGATCATAGTCAACATTTATAAGATTGGAATTAGACATACTCTCATTGACATTGGTTCAAAACTCAATGTATGTAGCATCGATCTATTGCCTAAACTTAATATTGATTCATCTTCTCTTAATACTTCTTCTATTGTTATTCGTGGGTTCGATAATTTTGTGCAAAAATCTCTAGGTACGATAGTATTACCTTTTCAACTTGGACCCGTTACTATACCTATCCTTGTATATGTTATGTCAAAGAAGTTTCTTTATAGCCTTCTTCTTGGTAGACTTTGGATTCATGCTATGGGTGCAATCCTGTCTACCTTACATAAATCCATTAACTTTATTTGTAATAGTAAAGTAGTCACAGTTAAGGCCGACCTTGAGGCTATGCACTTATGTGAAATGGTAGCTACTGGTCAGGTCTCAGTTGTTCCTACTCTTATACCTTCAGTATCTTCTAGTGTGTTGATGTTTACTCCAAAAGTACCTACTACAAAGGATACTCTTGAGATAAATGTTCCTGAGGAAGATCCTTCTAAAGCAGGAAATCTTTAATCTACTCTTTCTTCTTCTCAAAAGAATGCATGTCTTAGTGATGATTGGGGTTCTCTAGACTTTACAGACTCCTTCATTCAGGAATATAAATTTGACCCAATCCACTTAGACCTTTTGATAACATCATCCACACCCGCTACTGGAGGAAATTGTTCTTTGGCATTGTGAGATGGTGTGAGTGTGAATTGTATTATTCTTAGTGTTGATCCTCCTTTTGAGGAAGTTGATTACGCTTCTACTAAGGAGGATAGCATTGACAGTCCTATTAAAGAGGATAATGGTGATCCCATAAAGGAGTGTGATCCCCGTTGTTGGGAAAATGTGGGTATGTGCAGGGTCATCTTGGAAAAAACATGCCCTTAAGTGGCAAAAATTTAGAAAAATCAGAGTTAGGAAACTTGACATAAAAATTTGAATAATTTATCTATATTATTTCAAAAATATGTAGCAAATTGAATGTAGTTTCTAAACTACTAGGTTTGTTTAAAAAAAAAATCTATTTGGTGATAGTTTGAATTTCAATGCAAGTGAGTACTTAAATTTCAAGGAAAATAAGAAGTAGAGGTGTTCGACCACCCTAACCACAATAAATATAATATTATTTTTTTTTATAAGATTTTAGATATAAGTAGAGGACTCATGTCCCAATGTGATGCATATTTTTTTGTAATTTTTTTCTAAGTAAATAATTAATTATGATTTTTTTATTACAACTTTTAAAAAATATAAAATCTTGTATGTCTAACCACCTTAACTTGGTCAAAACTTCATGAAATTCATTTTTTTTTTTTAATCATATAGTTTATGAAGCATAGAATGTGATGCATGTTTTGATTCAAAAAATGTTATACTGTTTGAAAGCTATAGATGTTTTTCAATCAACCTATCAATCAGGACTTTAGTCGTAATTCAAATAGAAAATGAATAATAATTACTTGTTTAATTCAAAGTAAAGCATAATTTATATTGGTGGAAATTTGAGAATCTCCTTTAAAAACCCTTTTCGTTTCATCAATTTTGGGTTTAAAAAAAGTCATCAGCCACATACCCATCATATTGCCACTTCTTGGCCCATCATGATCCTACAGATACCCATGCTCTTTATGAGGATCCTCCTTCTTTTCTAGATCTACAAACACATTATGGCCTCAACTTTAAGCTTGTTTCTAAATATGGATATGAGTGCAAAGGTTGTGGGTGTAACAAACAAGGCATTCAAGTCCCTATAGAATTTAAACCCCGTTAGCATAATTTGGGACTTGGTTGCTCGAAAGAAAAATCTAAATAGAAGCCATTGTTGAGTGACATGTATTCTTCTCAACCTCATCCTATTGAAAACATTCTCCCCCCATTGTCTTCTATCCTTGTGCCTTCTTCTTCTTCTTGTGAGAAGTCAAACCTTTCTCCACAAGACAAAGGGTTGCTTCCTATTCCTCATCCTTTATCTGAGCAAGAGCATATTTTGTTGTGGCTTCTAAAATCCCACTTAATAACTCTTCCTTCTCCTACATGTAATATAATTCATAAACATGATGAAAGAGAACATCCTTTCTATGCATACGATCGAGTGCTTAGCCATTCCACTAGTGAATGCAAAGCCTTGAAGGACAAAATACAATGACTGCTTGGCTCAGGTGCCATCAAACCCCCATTTGATTTACATTCCTACCTTACCTTCACATGACAAGTGATATCGAGGTTTACCTCTATGCGTGTGTGAAATGTGGAAATTTAGTATAAACACAAACCTTAATGAAATGAATTATATTAAATATTTAAAGCAAAGAAGCTACTCTAAATTACAATTTAACGAATCTTTCAAGAAAATCTCATTTTCCTCTATTCTTAATGATTCCTTTAACCGTTTGGCCCTTAGATTTCTATGTGCACAAAGGCTATTAAAATGACACTTAAGAAATGAGATTAGTATTCAACATGAAAGCCAACTAAATTTCTACATGCAACTATACGATGGAAAGGATAATGGATACTATGATGAATGGATGTCGATGATTATGATGAATGGAAAAATGGTGGTGGATACTATGGTAGTGATCTATATGATTCTACATATGCTCAAATGAAAACTACAGAAAGCGAAAATGATACTCCATATGCTCAAATGCTAACTATGAAAATGCTAATCTAAAATGCATCTATGATGCAAAGGATGACATAAAATGCAACTATGAAGAAAAGTGTTAGTCTAAGATTTAACTATGATACAAAAAATGATATAAGATGTAACTATAAGATTCCATAATGCTCCCAAGCTCGAACGATATTCCTACATGATAACTCTATTCAAAAGTGGATGCCAAATACAATGCCAAAGGGGTGTGTTTATAGCCTTTTCCAAGCATCTGTGAGGTGGAAATGATCGACAGTCCAGATTCAAACAAGAAGAATGAATGGTGGAGATGAAGAGAATCAAGATGTTGTCCCTTGACCAAAGATAACATGCCATTTGGATGGAAGACTCAAGTGTGGGAAGAAAAGACCATGTGTTTTCAAAATTGGTTGAAATGTGTGAGGAATAAGCCATGCATTTTTAAAATTGGTTGAAGATAATTCTAATTAAAAATTATAATTATTTAATTTCATGTGACCATGGTGAGGTGGCACAAGAAGTTGTAGACATGTGCTTGAATTCCTAATCGAGATTAGCGAAGATTAATTAAATAAAACAAGCTTATGGAAATTTTTTTATTTAATTAATTTAGAAGAATATGATTTTAGATTTGGAGAATTAGAGAAGGTTGAACAATATAAATAAATCAAGAATTTATTTATATATAGTCAAATATTAATTAAATAACTAGTATTTAATTAATTAAATGTCATGACCATTTTTAAGTGTATACATTGTTCCCCTCTTTGAAGTAATGTGTTTACACGTTGCTTCAAAGAAAAATTTGATACTAATGCCCATAAATTTTTTTCGATGCCCTAATCAATGCCCCAGACGTTGATTTCCAGGTATTGATGGATATATGCCCCCTAAAGAGAAATCGGTGAATTTTGGAATTTTGATGATTTGTTGATGATTTGATGATTATGAGATGATGTTGCAATGATGTGATGATGATCCAATGTTAAACCAATGATACTTTGATAATAGACACGATTTATCTCTCAAAATTTGATTCTAAGCTCGCTCCTTTAATAGTTTTGATTAGTTAAAGGCACATTTTCAGTAAAAAAAGAAATAAATCCCACCATAATTCCCTCCATTTACCTTTAAAAAGGTAAAAAGTGGGAAAATCGAATTCATTTGCACATTGTTATTTTTGAGAGTGGAGAGCTAGAGGAAGATGGGGATCCCATATCATAGGCATCGTTTCAAGTGCATTCACTGCCATGGTCACCCTACTGTAGCTGAACCTCTGGTACGCATTATGAGAAACCTCCTTTAGTCATTTTTCCGCCTTTTATTGGTGTTTTGAAGTTAGTAGATAGGTGTTGTAGGCCATTTAAAGTCATTTTTGCACTTTTCGGGGTATTTTTGCTATTTTGGAGGCATTTTTGGGTGTTTTTGAGAGTTTTGGTGCATTTTGTGCCTGAAATGGCGCATTTTGCTCATGTTGTGGCACATTTTGCTCATTTTGTGGCACATTTGGGGTTCCAAATGGCACATTTTGTTGGTCGATTGGCATAGTTTGTAGCCCTAATTTCATTTTTAACCCTATTTCAACGCATTTTGTTGGTTTTGTGGCACATTTTATTGTTTCTATGGCACATTCTATTGTTTCTGTGGTGCATTTGGGGCCCCAAATGGTGCATTTTGCTGTTTTAGGGGTGTTTGTAGGGTGTTTTTAGGGTTTGTTCTTGATGACTACTGATGATTTACCCTATTTTTTTTCTTATCTGACAATGTGTTATTGATTAAATTCCTCTTGGTTATGTCAAATGTTGCATTGTTGATGTTCCTTGAGGCTTGTATAATGTTTGTGAATCATGTTAGTCTTTGTGTTGTGATGTTCAATGATACTTTGATTGATTTTAGTCTGATTGTGTGATGTTTGTTGCATGATTGATGTTCAATAAGATAGTTGATGATTTTATCTCATGATAAGTGAGAGTCAAATGATAGGATAACTTGATGATGTATCGACCTCATGATAGGTTAGGATCGATGGTAGGATTGATGATGTATCGATCTTATGATAGGTGAGGATTGATGGTAGGAATGATGATGTATCAACCTCATGATAGGTGAGGATCGATGGTAGGATTGATGATGTATTGACCTCATGATAGGTAATGATCGATGGTAGTACTTGTTCTTGATCAACCTCATGATAGGTGATGATCGATAATAGGACTAATGATTGATTGACCTCATGATAGGTAAGGTTTGATGATAGATTCACTGATGATTGTCCTAATTGATTGACATGATGATTGATTTGATGATCTTGATTGAACCTAATTTGATTGACTAATGATCTTGTTTGAACATGATATGATTGACTTATGATCTTCATTGAACATGATTTGATTGACTGATGATCTTGATTTGATAGATTGATTGATGATCTAAATTGAACATTATGTTAGGGATAAATTTGATAGATTTATTGATGTAATGCTGATTTGTTTTCCATAATATGATTAGAAGGACCCTGATGTGCTTCAGTCTCAGGAGCATTTCCCGAAGATGTGGGACATGGTTCGTCAGTTGACGCAGGATGATTTAGATATTATTGCGCATTATGGGTTTGACATCATTGTTAGCTATATCCCAATATAGGATTAACAGGGGTTTGCTGACTGCTTTGGTGGAGAGGTGGCATAGTGACCACAACACCTTTCATCTAGCTACTAGGAAGATGACAGTTACTCCCGAGGATGTGTATCGTATCTTGCAGATTCCAGTGGTTGGTGAGAAAGTTTTGTATGACAAATGAGAGTAGGGTGAGATCGAGGCCTTGTGTAGGATCTTATGAGATGATCATATCTCAAGAGATTTGGTCCCCTAGCAGGAGATGATCAGGAGATATGATCATCTGTCATGTGTTTTGGTCAAGTTTGTTGGTGGATTCCTTTGTCCCGACCACAGGCCAAAGGGATTATCGGTTGGCTAGCATCAGATATTGGAGCGTATAATGTTGGAGGGGACCAAATATGTATGGAGTTCATGTATGTTAGTCCATTTTTATCACTATTTGCACTAGGTTGTTTATTGTGGGGGATGACTCTCTCTTTTGGAGTTACGTTGTTGTAGATATGGGTGTGGGAGCATATAGCGATCATGTGGCCAGTGGGAGATAGACATCAACCGGTGGGTAGATCTTATGTGTTCAGTTACACTGTTCCATTGGTTTAGCATAAGCTGGGAAAATTAGAGTATTAGAGACATGCCCTAGATGATCTGGAGACCGTTACATGACACCCTTACTTGGATTGTGAGGTGTGGCCAGAGGATTAGATGGAGATGCCACACATGTTGCTATCATGATATTTGATGGGATGGAAACATTCCATAATCAAGAGATATTTGTATCTATGGGTTTGTTGTCAGTTTGGCCGAGTTCAAGAGATGCCTCAAGGGGTTCCCCATTATGCATGACAGTGATAGGATGTGACAGAGTGGGAACCATGCTTATCTTATGGTACTACTCATACTGAGTATTATACATTGGTGCCAGGTTTTTGCGATTATACTCCATAGGTTGCAAATGCGGGGATGATAAAGGATTATTCTGAGTATTTCTACACACATCTATTTCTGAGGTTATTGAGTCCGAATGAGCCAGTTCCTCCATTTGATGATGATGACAAGGCACTGCTTCAAGTACCGAGATAGAGGGGGGATGGAGAGGAGGAGGATAGTGATAGTGGGGATGGAATGGATGACAATGGTGCTAAGGGTGGTGGTGGTGGTGGTGATGATGGTTGTGGTGGTGATGATGACTTAGGTGTAGGGACATCAGGTGCAGTTGGCAGTCACATTCTAATTTTTGTAGTTCCTAGATGTAGAGGAGTATTGTCATACCTTAGCCAGTGATTCTTAGGATTCAAATTGGAGTCCCCTCTCATCAGCAATAGGTGCAAATAGAGGTATTACAGGCACATATTTAGACTATTTAGGGCTAGTTAGTGTAGGCTCAGGCACAAGTTGGTCAGGTTTAGACACTGATGGCTGAGAGAGATGTAGCTAAGTAGTAGGTACATGCACAGGTCACCATACTTACTGTGGAGAGGGATTCCTTGATATGGCGGGCATAGCAGGATGAGGCTATTACTAAGAGATTACAATAGGCTATAGTGACTACGGGTACAATGAATTTCCTTAGAGAGATTAGGCATACCGCTTAAGAGGCTTAGTTTTACAGGGGTAAATATCATGAGATAGTTCCTTCTAAGCGGCAAGAGAGCTTTGCACTATCTCGATCTATCAGGTCTCGGTCTCATATTGTTAGTATGGGTGTTACATAGCCATTGCCTAGAGATAGGAGAGATCCTGGTGCAAGTCCGTCAGGTGGAGGAGGTGTTGGTTCTATGATGCCAACATCGTCTGGGGGGAGCTTGACATAGCTCTAGTTAGGATAGCATATTTTGATGTACTTTGGACATGATGTATACACTATTGTGACATTGATGATGTACTTCTTGTGTTCAGACTTTATGATACAGTGCCACTTTTGATATTGATGTATCTCGTCATACTTTTGGATATCTTCGTACACTTTGACATTATGATTTTTGAGGTTATATGATATGCAGCAATGATTATGATCTATGTGCTGATATGATGAGAGATGTCTATGATGTATTTAATTTCAATGTTCTGATGATGATTAAGATATGCATTTAATTTTTATGTTTATGATGCTATGTGATGGATTTTATATGATTCGATGAATGAATGAATACATGTATATGAAATGATTGTGTGATGGTGCTTAATTCTATGACAATTTATGCAATGATAGATGATTATATATGTTTTATGGATTTATGCAAATGATGTTTTATGCTATGTGAAATGGATTTGATTATGTAATAATGATATGTGATGTTTATATTGATCATGTATATATGCGATGTAAATGATGTGTGATGTTTGGTAATGATGAATTATGATTATGTGATGCAAATGATTATGCAGATGATTGTGTTTTAGGGTCTTAAGCTTAAATGAGTGAATCTATTCAACTTCCAAGAGTTATGGGAATATTTATGTTAGTTGATTCTTTGTTAAATTAAGCTTTCACAAAATCTGACATATTTCCCAATTCTTTTTGGAAATCTAAAGAGAATTGCTCATTTAAGCTTGGTGAACCACTTTCCTAATGCCACTATATGAAATGATTTTGATTATGTAAATGAGATGCAATGTATGTTGTTTTGTGTTTTCTAATGAAAATATGATGATGTGATGCATGGATGAATGAAAAATGTTGTAATGTTTTCTAATATATGCAAATGATGATGTAGCTAATATGCAACTAAATGAGAATGTTTTCCAATTGATGGAAATGATAATGCAAGTGATGTGTAACTATGTGAAAATGATGTGTTTTTGGAAATGTAAAGTGTACTCAATCCCTTAGTGCAAGAGATAACATCATTGTTGCAGCTTTGAAAATCCTATAATTACATATGCAAATTAGCATGGATGCAATCTACTCTAACCATGCAAATCTCGTATGCAAAATTTGTCATGCTTTCTATCATCATCGGACCTTTAAATTGTTGAAAGTGAGTACAAGAATCAATGGTATATTTATACCATTATGACCTAAGTACTACTTCCATGATTTTTGATAGTGCAAGTTAACACAAGCATCTAAGTATAATTAAACTGAGATGACCTAAGTACTTTTTGTGTAAACAAATAAGAGTTAACCATTTTCGTATGCAAATTTGGAATGTCATCAATGATACTTTGTAGCACACGTCTCGCGACAATTTGTACAGTAATAATGATCAACTCACAGACAACATAAAAAGAAAAAACATACTCTTTCCTAGCTCCTCTAGTTTGATACATCATTGAGGGGATCCAGAGATATGATAACAAAAATCCAAGTACAACAATTGAACATTTGTGTTTAACGTGATAAACATATGATTTAGAAAGAACATTGAGTCCATTTGAAGTTCAATTTTGATTTCATTAGGATATTTTGATTTGGGTGTTTGATCCATTTCTATTTGTGTGATTGATGTTCAATTTTTTTGAAAAAGGAAAAAAATGGGTTTTACAAGGACCTGAAACCACAAAGTACACAGAAAATAAAAAAATTAAGCATTAATAAATCCAAAACAAAATGGCTGTGAAAAGAAAAGAGCCAAGAAAGCACAACAACCCCCAACCCAAGGCCAGCAAGGGCCACCAAAAAAACCAAACCAAAAAAGGTGGTCCCACAATAGTGGTTTACAATTTTTTGCCAAACTGGACACTAAAATTATTATTTTGAACTAAATCTTCACTTTCAGGCACCTATAGCGGCTAAACCATGAGGAATTTGAAGATGATGCAAACTATAGTTTCATGAAATTTTTTCTGTAGATTCTAAATATATTTTTTTTCAAAATTTTTGGAATCAGATTGCACTTCTTTTTCCATCTCCCTCGAAAACTAGTTTTTTTTGGAAAACAACATTTTTAAAAAGTGACACTCACTGTATAATGAATAACCTTTTTTCCATGAAGGATAAAATACTAATTATTTTGAATTTAGATTTGTAAGTCTGATATCTAGTGCTTCCACTTGGTTAGATAATTTTTTTATTGAATATTGTTTCTTTGATAAAGTTTCAAAGTTAGACCAATTACAATTCAGACATAGTGCGACCGTATAATGCATAATTTTTTTTTTATGTATCAAAATTCAATTTATTTATTTTTGTTTGATCAAGGACTTCAATATCTAGTGAACTCATATTTTTCTTTTTCTTTTTTTATAATCTTCTATTTTTCCACATGTGCAGAACAGAGAGCTTGATTT
Organism: Sequoia sempervirens; assembly: GCA_007258455.2. Taxonomy (NCBI): domain Eukaryota; kingdom Viridiplantae; phylum Streptophyta; class Pinopsida; order Cupressales; family Cupressaceae; genus Sequoia; species Sequoia sempervirens. The sequence goes on from VDFB02338372.1 coordinate 10,398,516, forward strand.
TCAGTGAGAAACCTACATTCACAAGAAATAAAAAATAAATATAATAATCAAATTAAATTTAATTAAAATTATACTTTTTTGGAAGCTTATAATAAGGAATATATACTTACAAAAAATAAATTTTAAATGAATTCATTTGATCCCCCAAAATGTAAATAAAAAGAGATTTTTAATTAGCATTTTGATAGGTGTAAAAGAGACTCCATTATAGGTATGGTTTAAAACTAGTGGGGTTCTATCCAAAGGGGCTTGGTCTAAGGTGGTTTGATAAAACCCTCTTTAATTTGAATCCTGTAAATGGAACTTTTCAAGGCTTAAATCATTATATTTTCTAAAAATATGTGATTTCAGCAAAAATCAAGATCTCCTAGAAAGTGTAAACCACTATTGTGGCAGCACCCAAAAACCAACAACAGAAACAACCCTCAACTATCCTAAGGAGTTTAGAGCATCAACAACCTCATCTTCAAGAATGTGCATGTCCTGGGTACACTTTTTCAGGGCCTGAACCATCTAAGGTGTAGGAGGCACCTTCCTCTTCAGATTAGCTCTCATCCTCTTCGAAATTCCAACATCCTTAGTCCTACTTTTTTCCTTATCAACTTCCAAATCCATGATCAGAGATCCCTATTTTGTGTTTTACAATTTCTTAGTCATAACATTGATGATAATGGCATTATGTTTCACCATTTTGTGGTTGTGCTCCATAATAGTTTTCATTGTGTCTTTTATTTTACCAATTTCTACTTCCAAGAACTTAACCTTACCTTCATTATCCTCAGCCTCCATCCTCATTTTATCCTCATTCCTCCCTCCCTCTGCAGTAGTAAGGGAGCTGACTTTAACTTCCAAATCCTCCATTTTTCTATTGAGGGCCTTATTTTTGAGGTTAAGGTCCTTAATTTCATGGAAGGCCCACTTCATGATTCTAAAGTGGTCAATGACACCATTTCTAGCGATGGCCATGATATCCCCAGGAAACTCATGGTCCTACTTAAAATAATGATCTTCAGGGTTGAGGTCACTAGGAAATCTAGGCCTATTTTCTCTGTCTATGGTAGGATAGGACGAGAAAGAATCCTTGCTTGCATTAGGGACCTCAAAAATATCCTCCAGGTTATCCTCAGAGTAAGAGACCAATTTATTAGCAAGGGAACCCTTTTGAATGGACTTCTCTTTTAGAACAGAGCTACTAGGGTTTTTGAAAGTGCTTTTTTTTCTTAAGCAGGGGTTTACACTGTAGGGTTTCCTTACCAAAATTGTTAGGGCAAGGATGATCTTCTTCAATCCGCTCAGTGTCAAGCTTATTTTTATCCTCTGACACACTATTTTCCATGTCATCATCTTTAGAGGCCGAAGCTGAGACAGGGTTGAATAAGGCTGACATATTTTGAAAATGTTCATAAATAAGCCTAATAAGGCCAATATGCAAAATTGGGTACTTTTGAGGATTCTTCTTATGATCTTCCATGCTATTACTAATGGACCAATATAGATAGTAAGGAAATGAAACCCTTACCTTGTGACAGAAGTGGTTGAGAAGGGTGAAGTGGTAGTCGTATACCATGGTGAATCTACCGTCCAGGGAAATGTATTCCATGATGATTCTAAGCACTTTTCTCCATAACGACTTAATCGAATCAGCTTCAAAGTAGCTATTGGAGACTTTTATCAGCTTAGTCTTCTCCTTATCTTTCCTAGGTAATCTAATAACTACCTCATTAGAGAACTTTCTATCATGAAAAAATTTCATTCCCTCAGTTGACATGCCAGTTACCTCCCCTATGAGGTTCTCATCCACCATAACCTTCCTCCTGAAAAGAGTTATTTCTTTGTTCTTCTAGTTTTTCTCAAAGAATTCAGTGGACTTCAGATCAGGTGCATGAAGATTTTCAATGAAAGGGCGTAGCCCACCATATTCAACTTGTCTCTAGACCTTTGGGTTCCTCTTATGCATTTCATAGCTCTTCAGCTCCACCCTTTTCCTATCTCCTCCCATTGTCACAAGCACCTCCTTAAAATCTCTACCAAAGCAAGAGTATTGAAATAAAATGTTGTTGTCAAACAAAAGAGCCCACAAAATGTGCCACTTCTTACTACCAATTAAGATAATAAATGTTGCCCCATCAAATCTAATGATGTTGATGTACTTGGTCATACTCTCCTTCATCATGAAAAAAAATTGTTGCTTTCCTATGCATGATATCATATTCAATTAAGGCCCTAGTGTCAGAGCTCAGACCCCTAAGATTTTTCCATATGACCAACCCCTTATGTTTAACCCCCTCATTAGCAAAAAAATTGGCCACGTTGTTGGCTTTCCTAAAAGCATGAGATATTTTTACATTATCAATTTTTTTCTAAAAGGGATTTAGCATCTTCGATCCATCTCTTGATAGTCCATGAAGGAGGGGACTTTCCTAAGAGGAAATCAATAATGTTTTTTGAGTCTCCTTCAAGCCATACATTTTTAAAATTCTGACTAAGTGCTAAGTTAATCACTTGAAAGGCTCCAATAGCGTCTGGCACATGGTTAGTTTGTGATCCAAGGGAGATTGCCACTGCCACTAAAAAATTACCATTTGAGTCCCTAGTCACCCCTCCCCGGGTTTCCCTTAGCCGCACCGTTGAAGTTGGCTTTAATCCAACCACTTGGTGGAAAACTCCAACACACCCCTTCCCAGTATTTTTTAGCTGGTTTAGAAGCCCTTGACACATTATTTTTAATCTTCCACTCCTTAGCTATATTTAAGTCATATGGAGAGCACACCACTTCCTCCAATTTATTCTCTTGTTGGTGAATGATATTAAAGTTTTCCATAATTAACCTAAATATATTCTCAAACACATTGTTCTCCAAATTTTCCTTGTCCTTGAAGAGTCTGTTATTTCATTCCTTCCACACACCCCAAGTACTATGATCATTGTTTTGGGTTGTGTTTGCCCCACTAAGTTGTTTGTCTGTTGGTTCAACCTCAAAGTTTATTTCCCCCAGTGAATTTAGGATCTTACCCCCAGTCTAGGGTGAGACACGACTGTGATGCTAGGATATGTACCTAGTGCTTTCAAAGGATAGGTAGATGGATGGTGAAAGTGAATGGTTGACATGCTCAAATAGATGGAAAAGCTAGCCTATCAAAAATAGCGCCTGTTGCCAAGTTTTCACTACTTGTTTTTATTGCACTTTTTTAGAGTTTTTAGATATTTTAGATATTTTTATTTTTTCACTTTTTCTTTTCTTTTCCAATTTTTTTTGTATTTTTTTTCTTTTTTTCTTTTTTTGATGTTTCCAAGATGCTTTTTTTCTAGTTTTTCATCAAGACAACCATTTTTTCAGGACATTTTATGATGTTTTTGGTATTTTTTTAGGACCTTTTTCCAATGCACTGGATGATTCAAGTGTAGAACTTCTTGAGATGTAGGCTATTGAGGGGTTCATAAAAAAAATTCACTTCTGGTGTGAAAAAATGATATGCTCTTGATCCAAGGGGACCTAGTTAGTTTGGTTCAAATTTTCCCTTCTTCTCTCGATCTTGTTGATTACAGGGATTCTCTTTCAAGACTAAATCACCAACTTGAAATGTTCTAGGCTTGAATTTTTGGTTGTAGCTTCTGGATATCCTCTATTGATATGCTTTTCAGGTGATCCATTGCATGATGATGATGCTCATCCAAGAGTTCCAATTCTTGTTACCTCGACACTTTGTAATCCTCATCTGAAATGATCCCTTTTAGTGATGCACAAAGTGATGGTAGTTCAACCTCAATAGGTAGAATAGCTTCTGATCTATAGACTAGAGCATAGGGTGTAGTGTTGGTGTAATTAATTATTTATTACAATAGAATAAGTTAACTTAGGTCTTGTATTAAATAATTAATTAAGTCCTAGGTTGCATAACTAGATAAATCATTTAATAATGGGGTAATTCCCCATTCCTTGTTTGTAGGAGATAATATTCCTTCTAGAAGATGAGTTGTCCGTCTAGAAATTATTTCTATCTTTTTATCATTTCCTAGATAGGGTTCACATGTTGTCACATGTAGTGTGATTTTAACACTTGGAAACATCTTACACATTTTAGGTTTTCACTCATGCTTATAAATTCAAGGAATTTTGTACATTTGTAATCATATCATATTCAATTTGGCCTTCTTGCATCTTAATGATAGCATGATATTTCTACCATTTCTCTCTTGTGGAAGTTATTTTGTCTTGCAGGTGATTTTGGGAAGTTTGAGGAGTTCACCTAAACTCCTACATGTAGCTCCTATCGAGGTACAGATGTTGGTTTTGTAAGCCCATAGAGTAGGGTTTAGTTGCGCATGCCAGTCACATCCACCATCATTGATAGTTTTCTTTAAAATATTTAGGATATTCTTGTTTGAGGCCTCTGCTTGGCCATTTCCTTGAGGATGATATGGTGTAGAAAACCAATGTTGGATGTGAGATTTCTCACAAAGTTCCTCAACATCTTGAGTTTTGAAAGGTTAGCCATTGTTAGTATTGATGGACTATGGGATGCCATATCTATAGATGGTATAGTCCAAGATGAAGAATGAGATTTTTTTCTTATGATGGTAGTTAGAGGGACAACTTCAATCCATTTCATTAATACTTAGTGGATGTGATAATGAACTTGTGTCCATTTGACAAAGATAGATGAATCTTTCCTATGAGGTCCAATCCCCACTAACAAAAGCGTGAAGAGCCTACGTTGGTGTGTGGATGAGATTTTCATGAATCTAACAATTTTAGAATTTCTTGACGAACTGAAAAGAATCCCTCTCCATAGTAGGCCAGTACTATCCCAAACGAAGGAGTTTCTTAGCTAAGGTTAAACCACTCGAATGAGTTCCACAAACACTTTCATGTATTTCTTGTAAAGTTGTTTCAGACTCATCACATTCTAGACATCAGAAGATATTTTTGTTAAGATCTCATCGATAAAGGACATTCGTGATAAGGGTGTGTTAGGTGGTTTGGTGAATGAAGTTTCATTTTTTATTATGGGATAGGTCGGGAGGGAGAGTGTTATCTTTTAGGCACATATAGATTTTCCTATAGAGGGAAGTGTCACCCTCAGCTAGATGGTAGATAACTTGGGACTGAGGGTTGTCATAAGATGGGTTGAACAGTTGTTCCACCATGAACTCGTAGCAAGATCATTTCTCTAGAATCTACAAAAGAGAAGCAATGGCTGTCATGGCATCAACAACTTTATTTTCACTTTGAGGAATCTGCTCAAGTATTATTTCCAAAAAGTACTTTTTGAAGTCAACAACCATTCTTTTTTAGGGCATCAACTTCTCATCCTTTGTTTGATAGTCATCATTTACCTAATTAATGACTAGTTGTGAATCCCCATAGACATGTAACTTTGTGATCTTCCACTCAACTATTACTTTGATTCCAATGATCAAGGCTTCGTATTTGGTTGTATTATTGGTGCAAGGGAACATCAGTCCATAGGACTTGGGAATGGTATGTCCTTGTGGTGAGATAAAAAATATTTTGGCTCCTAATCCATATTGTGTATAAGAACCATCAAAGTACAAGATCCATTGTTGTGTGGATACTATTAGGGCACCAACATCTGGAAACTCAATGTTCATTAGATGATTTTCTTGTAATGGTGCTTCAGCTAACTTATCCACAATTGCTTGTCATTTGATTACCTTCCTATCAACGTAGTGGATGTCAAATTCACTCAACATCGTGACCCACTTATCCAATCTTCCAGTTAGATTAGCTTCAAGCTAAGAAGGTGTTTCAGGGGATCTATCTTCTCTATTAACTTGATGGTATGGATGAGTATATAATGTCGCAATTGTTGGGTAGTGAACACTACTGCCAGATAAGCCTTTTCAATGAAGTTGTAATTGATCTCATAGTTATTTAAGGTTTGACTGATATAATAGATTTCCTTTTCTTTTCCTGTTGAATCCTATTGTGCTAACAAGGTTCCCAAGGATATCTCAGTTGTTTCTACGTATAATAAAAGTGGCTTTCCTTCTACTGGTCAGATGTTTTATCCATGCTCTAGTCCAGAAAGGAGAGGGGGATTGAGAGAGGGATAGTAGAGAGACAACTGAAGAGATAGAGTAGTTGCTCAAGGGGTTATCTTTCCATACTAAAAGGTCATCCTACTGATTCAAACCCATCCTAATATCCATCAGTGATGAGTGAATCGGGGAAAGCTCTGGGCTAATTTGGCATAAGTCCATCCAACCCCCATCACACTAATAGTCCTTAACTTGAGTACCAAAAGTCATTTTACAAATGTCAGCCCACTTGTTAAACCTTTCATTATTAATTAGGGGATCCTTTAGTAACCATCTATCCTCCTAGAACCTGGCTTGATTTCCACTTTTTATATTCCACCCAACACCTAAGTCAACAATATTTCTCCTAGTAATCATATCATTCCAGCAAGTTGATCCACGGGGCAGTGAGGGAGAATCCAGCAGGGCCTTAAGGGATCCACAATTAGCCATATATTTACTCTTTAAAATGTCTTTCCATTCCCCATAAGATGAAAAAGACCTCCAAATTTTCTTAGCAAGAAGTGTCTGATTCATCATTCTGATCTTTCTTAGACCTAGTCCTCCCATCTTTTTTAGCCTATAGACAATATCCCATCCAATAAGAGGAATTCTCTTTCTTTCTTCAACCCCCAACCAAAGAAATATTTTTTGAATTTTTTCAATAACATACACAAATTTAGCAGGGATTTTGAAAATACTTAAGGCATAAATCAGAAGGTTTTGAAGAGAAGCTTTGAGGAGCTAGATTTTTCTTGCTTGACTAAGATGAGCTCCTTTCCATCTAGCAAGATTTTTGCTGAAGCTATCATCCAATGAACTCCAAAAGGATTCAGGAGGTTCAAGTCCTAAAGGCAAGCCAAGATAAATAGAAGGTAAGGAATCCACTCTACATCCAAGGATTCTAGCTATCTTGACATGTCTATGATCAGGGGTGTTAAAAAAGAAAAGAGAACTTTTTTGTCTATTGACCAACTAACCAAAATCCAAGCTCTCATACTCGTCCAAAATTCTTTTTAGATTCTTAGCTTCAGTCATAGTAGATCTCCCCATCAACATGGTATCATCAAAAAACTATTGATGTGAGCAAATAAGATTACTAGAAGAGGGCCTTAGTCCCACCAAAGAGCCCTTATCAATCAGTTTTTTTAGGTTTTTCCCAAGACATTCATCCATAATAGTGAACAAGATGGGGGAGATTGGATCTCCCTGTCTTAAATCTCTCGAATTCTACAAAAAATGTGAGGGGGATCCATTCACCATAATAGAAATTGAAATTGTTGAAACAAGTTGTTCCACCATCTAAAGGACTCTATTGTTGAATCCAAACGCCCTCATGATTTTGAATAAGAATTTCTAGTCCACATAGTCATAGGCTTTCAAGATATCTAGCTTAAGGAGAAAACTTTTAGTTTTTTATTCCATAAGGGAATGGATATTCTCATGGAAAGTGACAATAGAATTGAGGATCTTCCTTCTAGGAACAAAGCCATTTTTCTAGGGAGAGATCAATGAAGGAAAAATTATGAGAAGCCTAGGCATTAAAACCCTTGAAATGATTTTGTAGAAAGAATTACAAAGGCTTATAGGCTTAAAGGCTTCAAACTCCACTGCTCCAGGTGTCTTGGGAATAAGGACCAAAAAGGTAGCATTTAGTTCCTTTAGGAGACTTCTTGATCCAAAGAACTCTTTGACTGCATTCACAACATCCTCTTCAAAAATCTCCCAGAACCATTGAAAGAAGAACATGGGAAACCCATCATGGCCAGGGGTCTTGTTCCCTTCAAAGGAAAAAATGGCATTTCTACTTTCTTCCCTAGAAGGAATAGTAGAAAGCTTGGTATTATCTTCCTCAACTAAATTAGGGATGGCCTCTAAAAGGTAATCTTGCTCGTCATGGTTGATTCCTCTGCTCACTAAGAGGAGATTACTATAGAAAAGGAAAACTTGACTTCTAATGTCATCCTCCTCCTCAAATTGATTGCCATTACTTTCAATGTGAGGTTTTATTGCCTGCCCTGTGTTTTGACATCGAAAAATGAAAATATTTGGTGTTTCTATCTCCAACAAAAAGACATAGAGCTCTAGATCTCTATCTCCAAAAGTCTTCCTCTCTAGCTATAATTTCATGCATTTTCACAAGCAACTCGCTTTCTTTTTCCTATTATCATCAATATATCCTTCCCTCTAGAATTTATCCTAAATCTCTGCCAACTCCACTTGAAGCTCGGATTTGATCCTAGAAATGTTACCAAATGTCTCCTTTTTCCATCTTATTTTACATTTAACTTCCCTTAATTTCTTAGCCACCCTAAACATGGTGGTCCTAGGAACAACAATATTCCACCATTTCCTTATTTCCTCAAATATCTAAGGATGGGAAATCCACATTCTTTCGAATCTGAAGGGAAACTTCCTCTTCCCCTTTAATGGATCCGCCACAAAACTTATAGGAAAGTGGTCAGACCCCACCCTTGAAAGATCTTTTAAAGAACAGTAATAGTTTAAAAACCATTGACCTAAAATTAAATTTATATCTAATCTTACTTAGATCAAGTCCTTACCAGTTCTTTGATTCAACCAAGTATAGGAAACTCCCTACAAATCCAAACCAATCAGCGCCTGGTTATTCATGAAATCCAAAGGGTCTATTATGCTTTCGATATTAACCTGGGAACCTTGGAAGTTCTCATCATCTTGATGATGGGTATTATAGTCTCCCATAACTACCCAAGAATCATTATTTAAAATCCTATGAAAGGCAGTAAGATCCTTCCAAAAATACAACTAATATTCTCCTGATCCAAAGGATGACACAATGACAAAGGGACCTAGTCAATGTGGTTCAAATTTCCCCTTCTTCTCTCGATCTTGTTGATTACGAGGATTCTCTTTCAAGTCTAAATCACCAACTTGAAATTTTCTAGGCTTGAATCTGTGGTTGTAGCTTCTAGATATCCTCTATTGATATGATTTCAGGTGATCCACTGCATGCTGACGATGCTCATCCAAGAGTTCCAATTCATGTAACCTAGACACTCTATAATCCTCATATGAAATGATCCCTTTTAGCAACACATAGAGTGATGGTAGTTCAACCTCAATAGGTAGAATAGCTTCTGATTCATACACTAAAGCATAGGGTGTAGTTCCTGTCGAGGTACGGATGCTGGTTCTATAAGCCCATAGAGCAGGGTTTAGTTGCACATGCCAATCACATCCAACATCATTGACAGTTTTTTTTAAGATCTTTAGGATAGTCTTGTTTGAGGCCTCTACTTGGCCATTTCCTTGAGGATAATATGGTTTAGAAAACTGATGCTCAATGTGAAATTTCTCACAAATTTCTTTAACATCTTGAGTTTTGAAAGGTCTGCCATTGTTAGTAATGATGGACTGCGGGATGCCATATCTATAGATGATATAGTTAAGGATGAAGGATGAGATTTGTTTTTCTGTGATGGTAGTTAGAGGGACAACTTCAATCCATTTCATGAAATACTCAGTGGATGTGATAATGAACTTGTGTCCATTTGATGAAGATAGATGAATCTTTCCTATGAGGTCCAATCCCCACTGACAAAAGGGCCATGTTGATGCAAAAGGGTGAAGTTCCTGCATTGGTGCATGGATGAGATTTCCATGATTCTGACACTTTTGGAATTTCTTGATGAATTGAAAAGAATCCCTCTCCATAGTCGGCCAGTAATATCCTAAACAAATGAGTTTCTTAGCTAAGGTTAAACCACTCAAATGAGTTTCAAAAACACCTTCATGTACTTCTCATAAAGTCGTTTCAGACTCGTCATGTTTGAGACATTGGAGGAGAGTTCCATCAAGAACTCATCGATAAAGGACATCTGCGATAAGGGTTGGTTGGGTGGTTTGGCGAATGAAGTTTCATTTTTTATTTTGGGATAGGTCGGGGGGTAGAGTGTTATCTTTTAGGAATGTATAGATTTTCTCATAGAGGGAAGTTTCAACCTCAGCCAAATGGTAGATAACTTGGGACTCAAGGTTGTCATAAGATGGGTGAATAGTTGTTCCACCATGAACTCGTAATGAGCTCGTTTCTCCAGAGTCTACAAGATAGAAGCAATTGTTACCATGGCATCAAGAGCTTTATTGTCACTTTGAGGAATTTGCTCAAATCTTATTTCCACAAAGTACTTTTTGAAGTCATCAACCATTCTTTTTTAGGGAATCAACTTGTCATCCTTTGTTTGATAGTCATCATTTATAGGTTTGATTAATGACTAGTTGTGAATCCCCATAGACATGTAACTTTGTGATCTTCCACTCAACTACTACTTTGATTCCAGTGATCAATGCTTCGTATTCGACTGTATTGTTGGTGCAAGGGAACATCAGTCTATAGGTCTTGGGAATGGTATGTCCTTGTGGTGAGATAAACAATATTCTGGCTCCTAATACATGTTGTGTATAAGAACCATCAAAGTAAAAGACCCATTGTTGTGTGGATACTATAAGGACATCAACATCTGTAAACTCAATGTTCATTGTATGATTTTCTTGTAATGGTGCTTTAGCTAACTGATCTGCAATTTCTTGTCCTTTGATTTCCTTCCTATCAACATAGTGGATGTCAAATTCACTCAGCATCATGACCCACTTATCCAATCTTCCAGTTAGATTAGCTTTGCTAAGAAGGTATTTTAGGGGATCTATCCTTGCTATTAACTTGATGGTATGGATGAGCATATAATGTCACAATTGTTGGGTAGCGAACACTACTACCAGAGAAGCCTTTTCAATGAAGGTGTAATTGATCTCATAGCTATTTAAGGTTTGGATGATATAATTGTGAGCACCTTGGAAATCTGCACACAATCTAAACTCTATGACAAAGGTTAGTTTATGCAAATTTCTTAAATGCTCCTATGAAATAATGCATAATTCCTTTCAAATAAGATAACAAAATAAACTAATTAGAAACATTGAATGAAACATAATGCACACCTATTCCATAGTGGATTGGTGTCACTTTGTTGTGAAAAGTAACCCTTTCCCAACCCTTGACAAGCTCAAATGATGAAGATTGTTGAAGATGCTATGAAGTGGACAAAATTAGCTCTCAATTGAAGAGAGTAACTTTGCATGAAGATTGTGGATGTTAAAATGAGGAATGATACCTACAATTTATAGAATCTCAAGTTGGAAGAATGCCCAAAAGAGAGCAATGTGGGACAAAGATTTAGCCAATAGGAAGGAGCCACTTGTCACCTTGTGAGTGGATGGAGGATGTGCAAGTTTTGGTCAATGTGCTGATAAATGAGATTAGTTGGCCTTTTCAAATTCAAATTTGGCTTGTTGGAGGGAGAAAAAAGGACTTAAATGCCAAGTGGAGTACATGTAAGAGGGGAGTTAATGCCATGTTGGAAGGGACAAGTCAACTTGTTTTTGAATTGAAACTTGAGGGAATATTCTCCAAAGATGCCTTGTTGAGGAAAATGAGGATTTTATAAATGAATTAAAATGCTTTATTTGTGCAAGTGGGAAAATCTAGAGAATGTGACATGAGTTAAATTAAATTAATTAGGGTTAGATTAATTTAGTGAGGGATTTAGGCGATTTGACCTTTTTGCTTTTAGATTTAAAGATTAAATAAATCAAAAAGGAGATGAATGATGTTTTTAGATTTAATTAAATAAAGATTTGATTTATTTAATCAAAGAGGGATAATGATAGGCTTAAACTAAATAAAGTTGATTTATTCAATTTAAATAGATGATTTTAGAGATAAATCAAATAGACTTGATTTATTCGATGAATGGTTTTAATGAACTTGATTAAATGCATGATGTTAATTTTGTATGTCTATATATTTCCCCTCTTTGAAGCAATGTACTTGTTGTGTTGGTTCAAAGAATATACCTACTGTGATCAAATTCTTTGAAAATAATCTGATTTAGTTGGATGCCTCACCAGAAAGAAGTACACTGGGACATTGCCCCCTCAAGAGATCGAGTGAAAAGATTTGATTTGAGGGTCAATCTCATGACGAAGAGGTTCAAGATGGACACATGGATGGTTATGATGATGATGCAAATGAGATGGTTTTAAGATGCTTAAAATAACCAATCTATATTATCCTAAACAACTTCAATGATAATGCAATGCACATGAGATGGATGGTGTGATAATGCCTATATGATTATACAATAGATGTTTTATGCAAATGTATGATTTTATTAGATGCTTAGACTAAAAAATATATATTATGATGATGAACAGGCGGGTATGTGCAGGATCATCATGGAAAAATAGTCCCTTAAGTGGAAAAAAAATTAGAAAAATCAGAGTTAGGCAACTTGATGTAAAAATTTGAATAAGTTATCTATATTATCTCAAAAATATGTAAGAATAGAATCTATAGCAAATTGAATGTAGTTTCTAAACTACTAGGTTTGTTTTTTAAAAAGAAATCTATTTGGTGAAATTTTGAAATTTCAATACAAGTACTTAAATTTTAGGGAAAAATAAGAATTAGGTGTTTGTTTGACCACTCTAACCACAATAAAATGATAATATTTTTTTATAAGATTTTAGATATAAGTAGAGGGACTCATGTCCCAATGTGATGCATATTTTTTTGTAATTTTTTCCAAGTAATAATTAATTATGAATTTTTTTATTACAACTTTTTAAAAATATAAAACTATAATGTCTAACCACCTTAACTTGGTCAAAACTTTATGAAATTCAATTTTTCTTTTGTTTAATCCTATAGTATGCAAAGCATAGATGTGATGCATGTTTTGGATTCAAAAAATGTGATACCATTTGAAAGCTATAGATTTTTTCAATTAGTCTATCAATTAAGACTTCATAATTTGAATAGAAAATGAATAATAATTACTTATTAAATTCAAAGTAAAGCATAATTTATATTGGTGGAAAGTTGAGAATCTCTTTTAAAAACCCTTTTCGTTTCATCAATTTTGGGTTAAAAAAAAAGTCGTCAGCCACAATACCCATCATATTGCCACTTTTTAGCCCATTATGATCTTGCACATACCCATGCATGTTAGATGATGTGCAGAATGTTGATGGTTTGTGGATACAGGATGGATGCACTGATGCTAATGATTAACTATTCATGATGTGATGTTAGTGTGGAAAAGAAGAAATCAAGTGATGAAAAGAGGATTCAACAAGCCAACTTTATGAGAGATGATAATGAGAAATGGATGATTTGCTTATCAAGAATTGGGATTTTAAAAGGGCCACTTACCTTATGTTTGATAACACGCATAAGCACGAAGCATCAAGGTATAAAGAACTAGGATGTTATTGCACTTAGTGTGATGGACTTTGACTCAAAAAATAGATAGGAGTATTCTTGTTCACACCTAACATATGGAAACCTTGCTAGGATGTGCTTTAGAAGTTTCAAACACCTCAAACCAAAACATGGAAATGTATAACCTATCAATGCAATAGTCAACAAGCTGCCAAAAACACCCTCCATAAAATCTAATAAAGTAAGTATTCACCAAGTTATATTACAAGAACGTTCAACAAGCACAACAAACAAAAGATAATGATTGTTGCCCCATTCCTATCTCTCTAAATCTATTTGTTTGGACATCATCGAGAGGTTATTGGAATGAGCGTAGAGAGATAAGTCAAAGACAAAGATAAAGTAAACAAACAAGTTGATGTTCTTCAATACTGCTAACCAAAAGGGAATGTGTTTTTAAGGATAAGAACCAAAATTATTTCCAAAAGATAATGCCCATTGTAGGAAGGATACATCCTAGGACATGTTAGTGAATGGCGGCATGCCATTTCGTTTATCTAAAGTGTTCCTTTTGATAAATAATGCCCATGTAGGAAGGATACATCTTAGGACATGATTTTATTAGATGATTTATTTGGGACTGATTGGATGATAGGCTATTAGCACAAAGAGCTGACCAATTTGTTTACATACTGACTTAAACCTGAGACTTGATATTTTGAGTTTTCACTTTTTGCCTGCTAGACTTGTTTTTGATTGTTTCACCAAAGGTTGGGGATGACGATCATTTATTATGAGTGATGTTATTGTGGGTGTAAGTGAAATGAGACAGATGGATTTTTTCAAATATTTGGATGTTTTTGAAGTTTTACAATGTTTTGAGGCTATTTTTGGTATTTTTCAGGATTTTCAAATGTTTTGGGGTTTTCTAAGATTTTGACCAAGAGACTAACCGAAGGACCTATCCTAGGGGCCTCAGGGGCTGATCAACAGATTAGCCTTGCCTATGTTATACATGTAGAGACCACGTAGTTTGACTGATGACTTGACTGATTTATAGATGAAGATATACATGATGCAATGCCAATTTATTATGATGGACTCCTAAAGGACTGGCCTAAGTGTCTCAGGGGATGATCAAAGATCAACCTTTCCTGTGTTCAAGATTCAAAGACCCGTAGTTTGACAAGATGACTTTGTTTTTTGAATTATTGACTAACTTTTTGACCTATTTTGGGATTTTGATATGTTTTGAATGTTTTTGGATTTTGTGATTTTCTAATGTTTTTGGATTTTTTTGCATTTTCTGATGCTTTTGGATTTTGTGTGATTTTCTGATGTTTTTTGGATTTTGAGAATACACGAATCCGATCTGATGAGTACATTCCCCCAACATGATGCAATAGAATACTCTGATAAATGCAAGACAAACTGACCTTGAGGATGGACTGAGTAGTACTAGGAGGGATCATGATACGAACATAAGACCAAGCTATGATGCAGATGCCAAATGGATGGGTGATGGATGGAAATCCGAATGTGATGGATGATCAAAATGTAATGGATGGATGATGCAGAACAAGTTGTGAGGATCTTGGTGGATGGAAAGTTCTTATTTACACAAGGTGTCTGTTTTTCATTTTCACCAAGGTACTTGTCCAAAGTGCCACTGAAGTGGTTTTCACCAGAGGATGGTTTTTCTCTTTACTGTTTTTGATCCTTTTTCTAATTTTTTTGGATTTTTTTCTTTTTTGATTTTTTTTTTGTTATCACCAAGATGCATGTTTGCCAAGTTTTTATCAGGGTAACTATTTTTTCAGAACTTTTTCTGATTTTTTTTTTGGATTCTATACCATGAAATATTAGGCATAGAACTTTTTGAGATGAGATTTTTTCATGGGCTCTTGCAGGGATTCCCCTTCAGGTGTTGATAACTGATATTCCCCTGACTTATAGCTTGTTGTGATGAAAAATGGTCCCAACCAGTTGGGTTCAAATTTTCCTTTGCTATTTGGATTTGGGACGTTCTTATGATTTTCCTTTAGTACTAGTTCTCCAACTTGGAAAGTCCTGCTTATGATTTTCTTATTATAGCTCCTCTTGATTTTGTTCTGATAGACTTGTAAATGATTTAAAGCATCTAACACCACTCATCTAGTAGCTCTACCTCATTCAGTCTTGATACTTAGTACTCTTCATTCGTGATGATGTTTTGCAGTGATATTCTTAGTGATGGGAGCTTGATCTCAATGGGGAGTACTACTTCTGATCCATAGACCAGGGAGAAGGGGGTGGCACCAATGGGTGTGTGGATGCTAGTTTGGTAGGCCTAGAGGGCGGGATTGAGTTGTAGATGCCAGTCACGACCTACATCATTGATTGTTTTCTTGAGGATCTTTAAAATGGTTTTATTTGTGGCTTTTTCTTGGCCATTTCCTTAGGGATAGTATGGGGTGGAGAAGAAATGTTGGATTTTGAATTTTTCACACAAGTCGGGGACATCTTAATTCTTAAATGGTGTCCCATTATCTAAGATAATGGCTTGTGGGACACCATAGCGGCAAATGAGATAGTTCAGGATGAACTTTGATATCTACTTTCCAGTTATATATGTCATGGGTATGGCTTCCACCCACTTGGTAAAGTACTTAGTGGCAGTTATGATGAAATTGTGGCCATTAGATGAAGTCAGGGTGATTTTCCTAATGAGATCGAGTCTCCACTGTGAAAAGGGCCATGGTGTGATGACAGGATGAAGTTCTTGAGCTAGAGCATGGATGAGGTCCCCATGCTACTAACATTGTAGGCACCTTTTGACATAGTCATGTGCTTCTCTTTCCGTTATAGGCCAATAATACCCCATCCTCAACAATTTCTTGGCTAGAGTCATTCCACTCGAGTGTGGACCATAGATGTCATTATGTACTTTAGTTAAAGCGGTCAATGCCTTCTCAACATTTAAATGATGTAATAAGGTTCCTTCTATGCTCCTACGATACAAGGTATCTCCTAGGATGATGAATCAGGATGCCTTTTTGAGAAAGGTTCATTTTAAGGTTGAGGATAAGTCAGTAGGTAGCACACCTATTCATAGGTACGTATAAATGTCATGGTGCTAGGGGTCACTGGGACCAATGATTTCACACACAAATTCTGATTCTAGTACTTTGAATGTGAGAATGAGAAGCTGCTCTACCAAGAATTCATAATTTGGGACATTGTGAGGGATGTTCAGTAGGGATCCAATTGTTTCCATGGTGTTTGTTGCTTTTTTGTTTGCTTTGGGAATCTACTCAAGTCTGATCTTGATGAAGGATTCTTTGAGAGTCCCCACCAGTTTCTTGTATGGAGTGAGCTTATCATCCTTAGTCTGGTACTTAGCGTTCACTTGGTTTATTATCAGCTAAGAGTCTTTGTATACTCTGAGGGCCATGATGTGCCACTACATTGCTATTCTGAGACCTATGGTTAAAACCTCATATTTTGCAATGTTATTAGTACAGGGGAACACCAATTTATAAGACCTTGGTATGCAGTCCCCTTGTGGGGTGATAAAGAAGATGTCGACTCCTAATCCATGCTATGTGTATGAGCCATCAAAGTAAATTTTCCAGTGGTTGGCTATGTTGAGATTGAAGATGGATTCGTCTTGAAAATCTGAGATGAGAGGATTCTCTAAATAGATTGGTGCTTCTACAATCTGATCTGCGATAACTTGGCCTTTAGTTGCTTTCCGCTCCACATATTCAATGTCATACTCTAATAGTATCATGACCCATTTAGCCATCCTTTCAGTGAGTATTTCTTTTGACAGTAAGTACTTGAGAGGGTCAATTTTGGCGATGATTTTGACTTTGTGCACCAACATGTAATGTCTGAATTTTTGTGAAGCAAACACTACTGCTAAACATGCTTTCTCGAGGAATGAGTAGTTTAACTCATGACTGACCATTTCCTTGTTGATATAATATATGGCCCTTTCTATCTCATTTTCATCGTGCTAAGCTAGGAGAGCTCCAAGCACTACTATTGTTGCTGACACATAGAGAATTAATGGCTTTCTTGGAATTGGTGGCATTAGGACTGGTGGTGTAAGTAGATATTCTTTGATCTTATTGAAGGCTTCTTCACACTTGTTATCCCACTTGTACACTACTCCCTTGTGAAGTAGGTGAGTGTATGGATTATGTTGATCTACCAGCTGTGCTATGAATCTTTGGATGGATTGAAGCCTACCTTGGAGACCTCTTAATCATTTCAATGTTTTGGGTGCATCCATCTCAAGGATTTTTTTTACCTTAGCAGGGTCTACCTCAATACCTCTCATTGATACTATGTATCCTAGCAACTTTCCTGATTGTACACCAAAGATGCACTTGTTTGGATTTAATCGAACCTTGTATTCCTCCAACCTGTCAAAAATGGCACTTAAGGTTACTATGTGATCCTTCCTCTTTCTGGATTTGGATAGTATCTCATCGACATAATCTTTGACCATTTTATGGATTATGTCATGGAAGATTAACATCATGGCTCTTTGATATGTTGCTCTTGCATTCTTCAAGCCGAATGGCATCATATTCTAGCAGTAAGTCCTCCATGGACAAGTGAAGGTTGTTTTGTGTTGGTCTTCTTTAGCAATCATTATTTGGTTGTATCCCGAGAAACCATCCATTAAGGAAATAATTTCATGTCCCACTATCATGTCTATGATCATGTCCATGTTGGGCAATGGGAAATCATCTTTTGGACATGCCTTGTTCAAGTCCCTAAAATCTATGCAGATTATGATGCCCCCATTGGGTTTTGAGATAGGCACCAGGTTTGAAACCCATTTTCGATAGTCTGTTGGTCAAATGAATCCTACATCCAATAGATTCTTTAGTTCCATTTTGACTCACAGGACGATTTGAGGGTGCATTTTCCTAAGCTTTTGTCTAATAGTCTTTACTTTAGAGTATACTGCTAGGTGATGAACTACAATTTCTAGGTCGAGTCCTAGCATGTGAGCATAGCTCCATGCAAAATTTACCTGCCTCTCTCTCAAGAAGGCTACTAGGAGTTATTGTTCCTTTGATAGTAACAATTTTTCATAGAATGTGATGTGCGAGGTTTCCTCTATTCCTAGATTAACTAGATTGCACTTTTCTGCTAGGACCGTTGATTTTTCCTGGTGAAGAGCTTTGAAAGAAAGATTGAATCCCCCATCCCCAAGCACCTTGGAGAGGTTTTAACCATTGGATTTGTCCTTTCTTTTTACTTTTTTCATGTCAGAGAGTGCCATAGTGTGGTTTTCACTCAAGGACTTAGATATTATTCTCAATTTCTCACTTTTGCGACTGAGGGATTCAATCATTTCTCCATAATAGGCCTATGTATCTAGCTCAATGATGAATCCTACTCTGTGATCCCCACATGGAATATTGTCCTATAGTCCCATGAATTCTGAGAGCACCTCATCATTTTTGAATGTGTCAAGAATTGGTGGTCCTCGTTGGTCATAATTGATGAGTTGGGGGTAAACTAGGCAGATTTCATGATTTTGATGGTCTGACTCAAAGGATAAGGTGCTAATCATGAGAAGGGTGGTATCCTCGAAGAGCCTATGTAGGTAGGTTATGGGATTCTCGTCATCACTACTATATATGTCAGTTATGTCAAATGTGAAGTTTTCTATGACTCGACTTGTAGATACAGGTAAGCGAAGTTCCACTGTGGATTGCTGAGGAGGATTATTTCAACCTTTCTAATTGGACTTCGGTCACGTATGGTTATACTCGAAGCGGTACATCCAAGGCCAAGATTTCTCATTCACATCTATGGAATGATAGGTATTATAAGCCCATTGTCATTTTTCCAAATTCTTTGGTTTCTATCATAGCCCATTACGAGCATCATTTACAAACCTTTACTTCTGTCATCCATTGGTAGATCGACTGATGATCTATTATCTTGGTATAGGAGATGAGATGGGTCATGTTCTATGACTTCTTGGCCGAGATCTCCCTAACTTCTAAATTTGGGATATTCTTCAGGGGATGTTTGAGATGTGGACGCTTCATTTGATTGCAGATGTCCTCGTGATTTGGGAGATTGTGGTAACTCTCCTACCACAAAAGAATTTTTGGGAATCGTGTAGTTTTCGTAACCATTTTCTTGGATGAAAACTTTTATATCAAAGATGGTGGGGATGGCGGGAGTGGTGGTTTTCTCTGTCGCAAAAGTGGAAGCAAGGGTGGCTGGATCAATGTATAGTGTTGATGGGCCTTCATCATTTTTAGGCACTTGAGGGATTTTGTAGTATTTTTCCTCAAGGTTCTTGCAGTAGGAGAATGGTTTATGATATCCATGGATGGTGACCTCTTGTCCTCCATATGTTAATTTTACACATTGATGGAAATTTGATGCTACCGCTTGCATTGCATGAATCCATGGATGTCCTAGGAGAATGTTATAAGGCAAGTCAAGGTCTAGGACCTGACAGGTGGTTTCCATGATAGATGGCCCTACTTGAATAGGGATTATGATTGTGCCTTGGGACACTCTTTCTTGATCATCATATGCTCTTATTGTAATACCCTTTCCTTTGTCTATAGAATTCTTTGAGATTTTTAACTACTTAATGAGCTTGAGGGAACAAATGTTGAAACCTACACCTCCATCCACCAAGACTCGCTTGACTTTACTTTTCTACACTAGGGCCTCTAAATGGAGTGCATGGTTATGAGATGGTTGAGCAGGGAAATCTTGGTCGGAGAATGTAAGGAGATTTGGGGTAATGATGTTTTCGACCATAGCTTGGAATTGTTCCACATCAAGATCTGCGGGGATGGTGGATGAAGCCAAAGCTTCCTCAAGGATTTCCTTGTGGGCGGATGAGATTTTTAATAACTCCATTATGGATATTTGCATTGGTGTTATTTTTAGCTGATCAAGGACGTTGTAACCATTGGGAATGGATCTTGAATTGGACATGAAAGTTCTGTTTGGTTGGGATGATCCTGCGATAGTAACTTTTATGCCTCTTATGGTGACTCCACAATCTGCCTAAGCTCGTTTGATAGTGATTACTGCATAGTGTTCATCTAGGGAGGTGACGATGGTTTCATATACATGATTCACATTTTTGAAGGTTCCTTTCCCATTATTGGTGTTATTGTTCCCTTTATTTTTATGGTTAGGCATCAGATTCGTGTATATTCTGAGGTTTTGGTTTCCTATTGGTTGTTCCACATTTATGATTCTTTGATCAATGAGGTCTTGGACTATGTTCTTTAACCTCATGCAATTGTTAGTGGTGTTCCCTCTAATTTTTTGGAAATCACAGAGCTAATTTTCGTTATACCAAGGAGGTTTAATGTCTCATTCTTGGTAATTCTCATAGGTGGGAATCTTGATGAGGTTTTCGATTATTAGTTTCTTCATGATGACTTCGAGTGATTACCCAAAAGTGGTGTACTTTTTCTTAATGGAATTCTTGTTTCACTAGGGCGGTCCCCTTTGATCATTGACATTATTGATCACTTGATTGTTTGGGTGTTGTGTTGTTGTGTTCACTTGATGGTTGCTTTGATGATGGTTTTGGATTTGTGGTTGTGGTGCAAGTATGTTTTACCGAGGGGCACTGATGACAACTTTGGCATTGATGACACCATCATTACTAATATTTTTGTTTTTCACCATGTGTGAGGTTTGTCATTCTAATTGGTGGGTGGACGATTGTTCTGTTGTTCAGGATATGAAGTTGATCCTCCAGGTTGTGTCATAAGGGCTCGTTCGATGCTAAGTTCCTTGGAAATCAACTGGTCATATGTGGTAATCCCTTGGACCTTGAGATGGAATGCCAAGAGGCCGTTAAGGTTGGATATGATAGTGCACACCTATTGTTCCTTAGGCATGACTAATTTTCTCTTATTGGCCTTAGATCACCATCGTTGTAGGAATGAAGCAAATGATTCATTCTTACCTTGTTTAAGAGCCGAGAGTTCCTCTAGACTAACATCAATGGCAATATTGCATGCGTAGTTTTTGATGAATGCATCTATGATTTCTTCAAATGTTTTGATGCCTAAAGGTAGGCGAGATAACCATTCCATGGCATGGCCAGCCAAAATCCTAATAAATAGTCACATTAGATAGGTATCATCATATGAAACTTCCATGCAATGAACCTGGAATTCCCTTATATGATCTTCAAGGTTTCCCATCCCATAGTACTTATTTAATTTGGGGATCTCAAATCCCTTCAAAAATGGTTTCATTACAAGGCTTCTGTTGAAGGGATAAGGACACAAGTTGTTAGGTATTTTCATGGTTCACTCTGATTGAAGGTCAAGCACTTGTTGCGAGAGTAACCTAATTTGTGCTATGACATTGTTTTGTAGATTAGGGGTTGGGATGAAAGTGTTCTGAGGTGGTTCAATTGTCGGTGGGATGGGCGGATTGGTGGGTATGTTGATGGATGATGTTTGTATATTCCATTGAGCCAAGTATGCTTGCAATTGTTTTTGTACCAACAACGCTTGTTGTTGGTCATGTTGTTGTTGTGCTATTAATGCTTGTTGCTGAGCTTGTTGTTGTGCTTGTTGTTGAGTTGCTAATTGGGTTGCTTCTTGTTGTTCTTTATATTGCTTTAGCACTTGCTGATATGCTTGTTGTTGCACTACGTGTTGTGCAAGATATTGCGCTTGTGCTTGTGCTTGTTGTGCTTGATGTTGGGCTTTGGCTTGAGTGTGTGTTTGAGCTTGTGCTTGAGCTTGTGCATCTTGAGCTTGTGCTTGTGCAGCTTGAGCAACTTTTTTTTTTTGTTGCTGCAATAAGGCTTGGGCTTGTATAGCCTGTTGTGCTTGTTGTACGACTTGGGCAGCTTGAGCAGCTTGCACGGCTTGCATGGATTGTTGAGTAGCTAGTTGTGAGGCTTGTTGTTTTTGTACTTGTAGGAATGTCTTTTCATAAGAAGCTTGCTAAGTGGCTTTCAACGCCATATTGTATTGGCTTGATAAATTGGAGCTTGGTGGTGGTGGGCGTGCAGGTGGATTCAAAATGGTGTTTGTTGTGGTGGTGAGAGGCACCATCATGTTGGTGTTTTGGGTTTGATTGGTAGATGGTGCGATCAATGTGGTTGGTCCTTGAGAGACCATGTTTTGAGATGTTTGGGGGGTGGTTGATGATGTGGTGATTTCTTGTGAGGTTGTCATATGTTGTTATGATGTCGATGAAAATTTTGGAGAGTTTGGCGTAATGCTTTGATTGATGTTCGAGATGTTGGTTTGATTTTGATTGATATTTGGTAAAGGGGGAATCCCTAAGCCAAGCAGTGGTGTGGATGATGATGGTAATGGTGGAAGTGGTGGATATGTGAGGGGTGTAACCTCTTGAGGAAATGGCATAGTGGTGAAAATGACCTTGGTCTAAACATGTCACCCTCTCCTTGCGAGGTTATGGGGAGAGAGGTTTGGGGTGTTGCGCGGAATGATGATGATGATGGGTCATTTGGATCATGAAAGGTGAGAGGGTCATATGTATTAAATGTAATGGTTTGTCCCAAGATGGTGTTTGCATCCAAATCTTGATTGTTTACGAGAGGATGTGTTTGCAATGCATTGATAAATGTACTTCCTTTGTTAACAATAGGCTGCGTTGCAGAAATGGATGATGTGATTTGCAAGATTTTTTGAGTGATGCTTTGAAATGAGGGGGTAGATGAGATGGGGATAGTAGATGAGATTGGAGGCATGACTCCAAAAGATGGTTCCACAATAGTGCTCACATGGAAATTGAATGGGACTTTAGCTCCTTGCTTTGCTAATTCGAGCATGTATAGTGAGGGATTGATTCTCATCATGATCTTGATGATCTTATGATTCTCTGGATTTTGAAATATTTTAGTGGTTTCCTCATGTGAAATTCCAAAGGAATTATTGGTAAGATCCTCCATTTGGACACCTTCCTCTTGATGGTTTTGTAGAAAATGAAGGAAGGTTAACCGTGAGACTGCGAGACCTAATGGGATTCATTTCGGGAGTGGTTTGACTTAAGTCACTCAAAGTAGATGTTTCTTTGTTGACTTCCATGTTCCTCTTGTGTTGTGATGTAGTTTGCACCATAAAATAGGGATTAATCTTCAAGAATATGGAAGGTGAATTCTCTAATTCTTTGGATTGATCTAACTTTAGGTACAAAAGAGAAAATTTAGGACAATTTAAGGATCAAAGGGTGATAATGATATGGATGCAAAATGGATATTTAATGGATGATTGGAACTCTTGAGAAAATATTGAAGGGTATGTTAAAATTTAGGACTTGATTTAGAATTGATTTGTTTTTCATTCAGATTTTGGTGGACTTATAAACTCTAAGAGGTTGGATATTGTCCTAGAGTTAAATCATTCACAAGATGCTAATTTTTCTAGGTGTGAGAAGAAGGAGTCATCTAAAAAATCCTATCCAAACAAGATGATTTTGATAATGAACTCCTAAATCCCAAGATGTTGGATGTTTATCAAGGGATTAATTTGTTCACAAGTTTTGATAATTTGATCAAATATGTGGAGAAGGATGCATCAACACACATTCAATAAAACAAGGTGATTTTGGATTGATTTCAAATGATTTTCCCAAAGTTTAACATGAAGGATCTTTTGAAGATTTTTGAAGATTTGATAATGAGATGATTTTGGTTTTTTGATGTTCAAAGATGAATGAAGGTTTGATTTTGATCCTAGGTTTACCTAAAAAGACACTTGCTTACTAGACCTCATTTTTGATGAAAAATATTTTCTCTAAATAAGATGTTCAAACTCCCTAAAAAGATTTGGGTTTTGACAATAGTAGAACGAGTACAAACTAGGATTATTTTTTGAAGATTTTCTATAAAAGTTAAAAAGGAGTCTTCGTCCAGATTTGTATAGTGTTGAGAGACGCTTTTGATGGTCTTTCAGACTAAGGGCTTTTACCTTTGGTTTCTTGATCTTGATCTTGCGTGAAATCATTGGAGACACATGTGTGGGGTCCAATTTTTTTTAGTCTTTGCTTAATGACTTTTTCTTACCACAAACACTTCTTGATTAGGTTTTCAAACTAGATATCCAATGTCTCAATTTCTTTGAATCCCACAAGATATATTGTGTGAAACTTTGATGAAATTAAGGCAAGGGTTTCCTATTGTTTAACTTTAGTAGGAAAATTGAGATGTAAATCCAAGTGTTTAGAAACCTCTAAGGATAAAATCCCAAGGGCAAGCAATAACACATGAATTTGGTCAATTGTATTTGCCTCCTAAAGGGTTTGAAATTTTGATGGTGATGTTAAATGTTTGTTTCCAAAATTTTTTCGAACAAGCAAAGCATTTTGTAACCAAGATCAAGCACAACCTTATGGATATGAAAGACAATATTTGTTGAGTCTCCACTTGGACAAGTCCAGCTATGCTTATCTTTAGCAAATGGTTAGATGCTTGACCCCACTGGCTCCCATCCATGACACCCACTTATACGGGGCATCCAAGCATCAACACCCATGAAACTCCCATGGCATGCTTTCCATTTCTACTAAAAGATTGTAAAAGTGTGAGGTGGCTTCAGAACGACCGTTCTTGCACCAACAAATAGATAGGGATTTTGGCCTTTCTAAAACAAGGGTTTTAATTCAGACTTTCCATTCATAGAAGTTGACCCAACGTGGCAAGAGGCCATTGTTTCCCTTCTTGTCAGAGTCAACCATGTGATATTGGCATTTATTCCAATACCCACATTTATATCTCGGCTGGAAATACTCTTGTCTTTAGAGTGTTTCTAGTTGAGTCGTTCCCTTCGGTGAGTACTTTTTCTCCAAGGTAGGCCCTCTAAGATAAAAAAAAGTGAGTAAACATATTCATAGTTCGATCAACGTTCATTTAGAAACAAAAGGAGAACATGTGCAATAGGTTTATTCACACTTGCACAATGTTTTGTTCAATTTTAATCCCAAAATGAAATGTGGTGGTGATCACTTTATCTCACCCTAAGACCATCAAAATCCTTTTGATTCTCATGATCACCGTGAGGCATGAGAGAAGTGCATACATCTTTTCGAATGCATTAGTTTAAGTAAGTAATCACAAAAACAAAGTTGCACCTGTTCATTTTAAGTCCACAAAGCAATGATTTTGATTCGTTTTAAAGCACCAAAATTATATTTGAAAGTTGTCGTTCAATCGTTAACCTCAAATGAAATCTAGTCAATTTTCTTAAAGTTCATTTTAACCCCTTTGCAATTAAAATTGAAATATTTTGGAAATGTTCGTTTTAAAGCCCAAAAACAAGTGAGTTAGTCTAAAATAGAAAATTAAAGCATAAGATGAAATCTCCAAGCATTAAAAAACACTTTATCAACTCAAAATTTAATGCTTAATTTATCTGCAAGTTTCTTCAAAGATCTCCTCTTGCAAGCTCCTTATGCAAATGAAATCCCTCCTCCTTGCTTTTCCTTTACACTACAAGATATAAAAAAGAAGGTAATCATGTGAGGATTTAATTATTTAATTAACTTCATATGAATCATTTAACTTCAAACAATACTAATGATTTCAAAAATAAAATGAAGCATTAATTAGAGTCTCGATTTTGCACATAGATAAAGATTTACAAAAATTTAAGTAATATTTTCAAATCCCCTCCACTTAGCCTACAAAAAGTTATAAATGAGCAATGCCAATTAATGAGGATGCCTGCAATATTTGGTTTTTGATTTTGGTCAAAAAAGATACAATGCTTAGCTAAATGATTTTCATAATAAAAGCAAGAGTAAGGCAACTTTCAACAAAGATTTCCAATCTATATTCAATGTTCAATAGAGGCAGATACATTAATGACAAAAGATGACTTCAAATCCACTCTTCCAGTCGATATATGCTTGAATAATTATTTACCTATGTTTGCTCTTCATTATAGTAGCTGAATAGAAGAGTATTTGGATACAATGAAAGTAATGCAGTTAAAAATATTTCCAATCAAGTACTTCAAAATCTAACAGTTGTGGACTTTATTCACTTAATACAAACACATATTGTCACATCTCTTAATGAATTCCTATAACAAAAACATGCCTTGTCTTTTCTAAATCAAAAGATAGACACTAAATGTAGATTCATTTCTTTTTTATCAACATTTTGTCAACTTAAATTTGCATCATTGGTAACTAAGCTAAATGCAATATAATGAGAGGACAGGCATAACTTTTGACAGAATTCCTCAAAGACATGGTCTCATGCTAAAAAGGCTTTAAAAACTTTCAAGAAAATGCTATTCACAGGTGAAAAATTCAGAAGGTCTATGCCAAAAAAGTTTTCATGACAATTCGTAAGAAGCTTTCAAGTAAATGCTAAATGCCTAATAAAAGTCTTTTAAACGCTTTCAAGCAAATGCATTTGTTAGGCACAAAGCCAAGCCCCAATGCCAATGATAAAAATATTTCAAAATAATGCATTTTTGGTAGACAATTACTAGAACTCACAACTATTGCCAACAAACTCTTAGCTCGTGGCCAAATGGGAGATTGCAACAACGTCAGGGTGTGAAATTTTATCAAATATCAAAGTTTGCAAAGTCCTTAATAGACATTTATGCACAATGTGGAAGTACAAGAACAGACATGTTGACTATTTGACTGAAGGCCTTTGACCAAAATGTGATGACCACATTCACCTCCTTCATTAACTCAATCAGAATTATTATAGAATCAAATATGCTATTTGAAACACAGTGCAACTCACTTTGTTCATCACAACTTTGTTGCAATTACAATGGAATATGTATTGAATGCTCTTACTAATATAGAGAATGAAGTGATAGTCTTGTCAAATATCGGGTGGGACAACAATTGACAAATATTCACATCAAGCGATCTACCATAAGGTAGTTGATTCGAACAAGGAAGATGATGGGGACATCTCTATGTGAGTTATGCCTCTTAAACATGTACATTGATACCTTACCTATTTTGCAGCGTGATTATTAATGAAATTGACTAGACATTTGATACTACCACTTGCAAGGGCATCTCTGGTGAACTAGAATGTAATCATGAAATTATTCTCACATGCAAAGATACAAAGACATTTTCTCTAACGAGCCCAAATAGAAGTCAACTATGAGCCTGCGTGTGTATAGAATAGAAAATAAAGATTATTAAGCTATATGAATCAACAGGTGTAAAGGACACATCCTAACACCATTAAAAAAAACTTTCAATGTAAGGTAATTTGTAGGTTCAAAGGTAGCGACCATAAATGTTAGAAAGAAACTTTCAAGCTAGCGCATTTTGCAAGCTTAAAGTTGTGCCCCAATCTAGAAATGAAAGCTTTCAAAGTGATGCAATTGGCAACTCTAAACTCATGCCCAACCATTTAAAAAAAAAACTTTCAAATTGATGTAATTGGTAGGTGTAGAGTTGCGCCCACCAACCTATGATCAACATCTTATTTTCTTGTGCCAAAATGGAAGACGTTCCTAGTTTTGAAAAAATATTGTTAAGAAAATATGTAAGATAGATTGATGGTAATGAGTGAATGACGCTTCTTTACTATTTGTCAATGATGCCTCGAAGGGATGTTCTATCATGGAATGTGTTGATTGCAGGATATGCAAAAAATGGATTTATTGCAAAAGAAACAAGAAAATTTCAAGAAAATGCTCTTATCAGGTGTAAAACTAGACAACACAACCTTTGACCAACATCCTCTCAGCCTGCACTAAAACTGGCGTTTTGTAAAATTGCCTATGCCACAATGGAAGAATAAAGAGGTCACATGAACCTTTTGATTGAATGCCTCATCAACATGGTGAGGGGAAAGATTTTGCATTGAAGATTTCCTCGCTCAAAATAGAGTGATACAACATCAAGTCAGATTTTTGAGCAACTGAAGGTTTTAGGAGCAAGTAGTGAAAAAAACAAAATGTTGATGTAAACAAAAATATTTCTAAAGCGTGTGGATGTAAAAATATCATTTAAAACAAATGCTTCAGAAGTCCCATATCCAAAAAAAGAATCGAATGATGCTTAAATTTTTTATCACTTTTCTACCTAAAAAGACTTTTAAACATAAAAATGTTGCACATAAAATCTCAAACAAAAAACACAATTCATAAAAACTTGTTTATAGCTGAACACATAAATTTCCAAATTAGAAAAACAATGGTCATAGCACCATCTTCTTGCAAAAGATGATTGGATAGCAAGATTATATTTATAAGCATGACAAAACTTCTATACGTCAACTCATATGCCCTCCTTGCACCATTATGTGAGCATCCTGCAAATCTGCACACAATCTAAACTCCATGACAAAGGTTAGTTGATGCAAATTTGTTAAATGCTCCTATGGAATAATGCATAATGCCTTTCAAATAAGATAACAAAACAAACTAATTACAAGCATTGAAAGAATAATAATGCACACCTATTCCATAGTGGATTGGTTTCACTTTGTTGTGAAAAGTAACCCTTTCCCAACCCTTGACAAGCTCAAATGATGAAGATTGTTGAAGATGCCATGAAGTGGAAAAAATTAGCTCTCAATTTAAGAGAGTAACTTTGCATGAAGATTGTGGATGTTAAAACGAGGAATGAGACATCCAATTTATAGAATCTCAAGTTGGAAGAATGCCCAAAAGAGAGCAATGTGGGAAAAATATTTAGCCAATAGGAAGGAGCCACTTCTCACCTTGTGAGTGGATGGAGGATGTGCAAGTTTTAGTCAATGTGCCAATAAATGAGATGAGTTGGCGTTTTCAAATTCAAATTTGGCTTGTTGGAGGGAGAAAAACGGATTTAAATGCCAAGTGGGGGACATGTAAGAGGGGAGTTAATTCCATGTTGGAAGGGACAAGTCAACTTGTTTTTGAATTCAAATTTAAGGGAATATTCTCCAAAGATGCCTTGTTGAGGAAAATGAGGATTTTATAAATGAATTAAATGCTTTATTTGTGCAAGTGGGAAAATATAGAGAATGTGACATGAGTTAAATTAAATTAATCAGGATTAGATTAATTTAGTGAGGGATTTAGGCGATTTGACCTTTTTTCTTTTAGATTTAAAGATTAAACTAAATTAAAAAGGAGATGAAAGATGTTTTTTAGATTTAATTAAATAAAGATTTGATTTATTTAATCAAAGAGGAATATTGATAGGCTTAAATTAAATAAAGTTGATTTATTCAATGTAAATAGATGACTTTAGAGATAAATCAAATAGACTTGATTTATTCGATGAATGGTTTTAATGAACTTGATTAAATGAATGATGTTAATTTTACATGTCTACAATAATAGATTTCCCTTTCTTTTCTTGTTGAATCCTCTTGCGCTAACAAGGCTCCCAAGGATATCTCAATTATTGCTATGTACAATAAAAGTGGCTTTCCTTCTACTAGTGCTATCAAGACAGGTGGACTCATAAGATATTATTTCAATTGATTGAAGGCTCCTTTGCATTTTTCATCCCATCAAAAAGATACATTATTGTGGAGCAAGTGATTGAAGGGGTGTGTTGTTTTAGCTAGTTGTGCAATAAACCTCCTAATAGATTGAAATATTCCTTGCAAGGATCTAAGCTGGCTAATGTTCTTAGGAGGAGGCATTTCCATGATGGCTTTGACCTTTGCAGGGTCTACCTAAATGCATTTATCCGACACAATGTACCCAAAAAGTTTAGTTGATGTTACACCGAATACACATTTCTTGGGATTTAGTTTCACATTGAACTTCTCCAGTGTGGTGAAGATTTTATCTAAAATTTATAGGTGTCCCTCTCTAGTGTAGGATTTTGCAAACATATCATCTACAGAGTCTTCCATAAAAGTGTGCGTCATGTCATGCAAGATGGTGGTCATTGCTCTCTAATATGTGGCTCCAACATTTTTCAACCCAAAAGGCATTATATTCCAACAGAAAGTGCCCCAAGGACATGTGAAAGTTGTTTTGTCTTGATCCTCATGTGTTATATTTATCTGATTATACCCTGAAAATCCATCCATAAGCGAGAGCATTTCATGTCCAGTAGTCAAGACTACAATGATGTCAATGTTAGGTAAACGAAAATCATCTTTTGGGAAGGTTTTATTGAGATCTCTGAAATCTGTGCAAATATGATGCTTTTGTCTGGCTTGGAAATAGGTATGATGTTAGAAATCTACTCAGCATAGTCAAAAGGTCTAATAAATCCCACATCTAGTAGCTTCTTCAATTTTTCTTTTACCAATAGGGCAATATGCGGATGCATTTTCCTTAATTTTTGTTTGACCGGTTTTACTCCTGTTGGTAGAGATAAGTGATGCATGATGAGTTTTGGATAATCCCTAGTATGTCAGCATAAGACCAAGTAAAGTTGATTTGTCTTTCTATGAAGAATTTGATGAAGTTCAGTTTTTCCTGATCTGTCAAAGATTTTGCCAAATGGAGGGTGTGTGCAGGATCATCATGGAAAAAACAGGCCCTTTAAGTGGCAAAAAATTTAGAAAAATTAGAGTTAAGCAACTTGAAATAAAAATTTGAATAAGTTACCTATACTATTTCAAAAACATGTAAGAATAGAATCTATAGAAAATTGAATGTAGTTTCTAAACTACAAGGTTTATTTAAAAAAAAATCTATTTGGTGAAAATTTGAAATTTCAATGCAGTAGTACTTAAATATTAAGGAAAAAATAAGTAGGTGTCTATCTGACCACCCTAACCACAATAAAATGATAATATTTTTTTTATAAGATTTTAGATATAATTAGAGGACTCATGTCCTTATGTGATGCATATATTTTTGTAATTTTTTTCCAAGTAAATAATTACTTATGATTTTTTTATTACAACTTTTAAAAAATATAAAAACTCGTATGTCTGACCACCTTAACTTGGTCAAAACTTCATGAAATTCATTTTTTTCTTAATCCTATAGCATGTAAAGCATAGAATGTGACACATGTTTTGGATTCAAAAAATGTGATATCGTTTGAAAGCTATAAATGTTTTTCAATCAACCTATCAATTAGAACTTTAGTCATAATTCAAATAGAAAATGAATAATATTTATTTATTAAATTCAATGTAAAGCATAATTTATATTGGTGGAAAGCTAAGAATCTTCTTTAAAAACATTTTTTGTTTCATCAATTTTGGGTTAAAAAAAATTGTCAGCCACATACCCTACACATACCCATCATATCTCCACCTTTTGGCCCATCATGACCCTGCACATACCCTAGACAGTCTTTACCATTTCTTCATTGTCAATGTTGATAGACAAGGTGGGTTCAACCAATACTATGGATCATTCCTGAAAGTGTTTGGGGATTGTGTCAAATCTTCCATCCATCAGTGCCTCGAAGAGGTTTTCACTGTTGGATACACTCTTTCTTTTTATTTTTTCCAGATTTGATACTGCCATTGAATGGTTTTCACCATCAGATCTATTCCCTTTATTATTCATTTTGTAGCTAGAAAATTTGACACTCTCCTCATTTGAAGCTTTGTTACAATGTTTGATGGTGGAATTTGTTTCAGAATTGGCAGAATAGAGAAAGTTGACAATGGCTTCATCATTTGAAAAGATGGGGATGTCAGACGACTCAGTTTGATCCCAATCTATTAGTTCAGGATGTACCAAGGGTAAAGAGTCGTTGGATTTGTTAAAGTCAGATGCAGTAAGGGTATGTGTAGGATCATGATGGGCCAAAGAGTGGCGATATGATGGGTATGTGTAGGGTATGTGGCTGACGACTTTTTTTTACCCAAAATTGATGAAACGAAAAGGGTTTTTAAAGGAAATTCTTAGCTTTCCACCAATATAAATTATGCTTCACTTTGAATTTAATAAATAATTATTATTCATTTTCTATTTGAATTATGCCTAAATTCCTTATTGATAGGTTGGTTGAAAAACATCTATAGTTTTCAAATGGTATCACATTTTTTGAATCTGAAACATGTTTCACATTCTATGCTTTGCATACTATAAGATTAGAAAAAAAACCATTGAATTTCATGAAGTTTTGACCAAGTTAAGGTGGTCAAACATACGGGTTTTTTATATTTTAAAAAATTTGTAATAAAAAATTCATAATTAATTATTTACTTGGGAAAAAATTATAAAAAAATATGCATCACATTAGGACATGAGTCCTATACTTATATATAAAATATTATAAAAAATATTATCATTTTAATATTGTGGTTAGGTTGGTTAGACAAACACCTACTTATTATTTTTTCCTTGAAATTTAAGTACTGCTACATTGAAATTTCAAATTTTCACCAAATAGATTTTTTTTTTTTTTAAAAACCTAGTAGTTTAGATACAACATTCAATTTTCTACAGATTATATTGTTACATATTTTTGAAATAATACAGATAACTTATTCTTACGTGAAGTTTCCTAACTCTAATTCTTCTAAATTTTTCGCCACTTAAGGGCCTATTTTTTCCATGATGATTCTACACATACCCATAAGGGTCCCAATGGTAATTTCTTCAAATTGTCCAATAGCGAAATAAATTTCTATAAGGTAACTCTCTAAATTATCTATTTCACTCTTAGCCTGATTATTTTCATTGGAGTTATCAATATGTTGTGATCCCATTTCAAGCAAAACCTGAACTTTGACCCTCTTCATGTATGGGTGTATACTTTTGGACCACATCAATTTCCTTATCATGACAAGACTCTTTAGATAGCGAATCCCACTCATATTCATTTGAATCAGTTTCATGAGCATCACTAGCTTGTAGTTGTAGGATTATTTCAACAATTTGTTGTCTGGTTTCTTCTCTTGATTCTTCTCTATACCCCAATCTTGTTTTATCCTTGGCTTGCATTGTGATGGGTTATATTGGTTATATGATGCCTTCTTTTTTTTTACTGATAGGACCTTTGGCTTCGTATCCCATATTTTCCATGATTGTATTTCCTTTCCATACTGCTATGTTTGTACACTAGAGGTGGATGTTTGTGATGATTCTTCATCTTTGTTCAACCAGTTTAAAACATCTTTGTCATCTGACTCATCCACTAATGTGCCTACTCTTACAAAGTTTCCATAAAATAGTGTGGTTGGTTGTGATGATTGTTGTCTGTTGATGGTTGTCCATATGACTTTGGAGAAGATGAAAGTTGTGATAAACATAAGGTTTGTTGAAATGAGTATTCCCCCATGCCTTTGTCATTCAATTGGATCTTGGAACCTTGTTTTGATAAGGATTCGAGTTAACCTTCATGATTTTGTGGAGTAGGATTTGATGTACTTTCTTTATTTAAGGGATTAGCATCACTAATATCCTTATCCTTTGATTGGTCCC
Source organism: Sequoia sempervirens (assembly GCA_007258455.2). NCBI lineage: Eukaryota > Viridiplantae > Streptophyta > Pinopsida > Cupressales > Cupressaceae > Sequoia > Sequoia sempervirens. Next base: position 10,432,143 of record VDFB02338372.1, read on the forward strand.
TTTTCTCAACCCATTTTGACAAGGCATTTAGTTGTTTCCCATCATTTGATAAATCCTGAATTGAAGCTTCCTTGGTGTGTGGTACAAAAGTATCTTGGGTACTCTTAAGGGTGTTATAATATTGGGGGTTTCTTGAGTCAGCTACAATATTGATTTCCTACCCATTGAATGGGAACTTCAAACACTGGTGATATGTGGTTGGTACTACTGGCATGCCATGAATCCAAGGTCTTCCCAATAGGATGTTGTAGGTTAACTCTTTGTCTAACACCTGGCATACTATATCTCTAACAATTGGTCCCACTTGAATAGGTAGCACTATCAATCCCTATAAAGATCTCTCCTCATCATCATATGCTTTTATTGTGATTTTCCTTCTAGGATCAATAACACTTTTTGAATAGCCTAGTGCATAGACAAGTTTCAAACTATAAATATTTAGGCCAGATCCTCCATCATTTAGGACATGCTTAACATGGTGTTTATGAATTAAGACCTCAATGTGTAAGGTAGCATTGTGTGGATGATTGATAGATACATCATCATGCTCATAAAAGGATAAGTAGTGTGGTATAGTCAAATGTCCCACCATAGTCCAGAATTGGAAAACCTCTAGATTTTTTGGTACTATGGTGGCAGCTAGAGCTTGTTCCAAAATCTCCTTGTGAGCAGGTAAGATCTTGAGAAGTTCTAATATGGATATTTGCATGGGTATCTTCTACAACTAATCCACTACGTTATATTGGGTAGAAGGCATAGCAATTTATTTGGATATAGAAGGGGTAGCTCCTTTCAATGTTACCTTGGCTTGTCCTCATGTGATTGCATTGACGGGTGTGTTATCTTGTTGCTCTCTAATTTTGATAACATTGATTTGATGTGAGGTAGTGTCAACATCATGGTGATGATTTTCAATTTCAATAATATTTTTTAAATGTTCAATGGTGTTATCACTGGTTGAGTTATCATTTGCAATAAGATCTGATTTGTCATGGGTTGGATCATCAACCACCTCAATATGAAGAATAGTGGTGTCATAGACATAGTTTATGTCTTTTCCCTTGGTATTTGATGATGAGGACTCTCCTTTCTCATAGTTTGGTAGAGGGTTCGTGAACACCCCATAATCATTGTTTGTTTGAGGTCCTTCTACAAATATCTTTTTTTTTTCAATTAGATCTTGTATCAAGTGCTTCAACTGCATGTAGTCATTGGTTTTATGTCCCTTGCTATGATGAAATACAGAAGTGAGCATCGTTCTACCATGGAGGCTTCACTTGTGGTTCCCAATCTTTTTCCTCTAGTAACGTTATGACTTTAGCTTCGATAAGTTCCTTTAATGCTAATTTTGACGATTGTCCCAAAGGGTTGAACCTCCTTTTATTTCTTTGATATAATGATGTTCTAGATCTAGCATTATCTTGATTGTTGATTTGGTTGACATTTTGGTTGTTGCCTTGGTTGTTGCTTTGGTTGTTTCCTTGGTTGTTGCTTTAATTGTTTGGGGGATTGTTATTATAATTAATTTTGACTGGTTGCAATTAGGTTGAATACAGGTTTTGCATTTTGAATTTTGACTACACCATCGTTGTTTCCAATTTTCTTGTTTCGATGCCAAAACTTGGGTTTTTCACCACAATTGTAATTGTTAGAGGAGTTTGATGAGTTATTTTCATTATATATTTTGATGGCTCCTCTCTTGACTAAAGCCTCTTCGATTTTGATCCCATTTTAAATCAATTTTTCTAAGGTTGGGGGACATTGTAATTCCAATCTATAACTCATCTTGTCATTGAGGTTGTCAATAAATATTTCTATCCTTTCCTTTTTGGGTATGGGATGAGAGTATCATGCAAATAACCTTCTCCATTTTTGTAAGAATACAAGGAACAATTCACCCTTCTTTTGTTTTAAGTTACAAAGATCTTTCACGGTGATGTCATGTTGGATGTTGTAAGAAAATTGAGTGATGAACTTCTTGACTAATTCCTCAAAGGTGTTAATTGGTGGGGTGAGTTTGGAGAACCATTCAAGACAATGTCCACCTAAACTTCTTAGGAATAATCTCATCATATATGTTTCCTCGTATGCAAATTCCAGACTCAAGGTCCTAAATTCCCTTACATGGTCTATCAGATCAGTTTTTCCATTGTATTTGTCATACTTTGGGAACTCACAATGTTTGGGAAATGGGATCATGCGGATAATTTGATCAAATGGATAAGGACAAATTTCTTGGATTAAGTATCATTTTGAGGTCCCCCTTTTCATATCAAGAATTTGTTGTTGAAGGTTCTTCATTTGGTGAGTTAGAGCAACCACTCATTCAGGATCATTTTTCGGATTTTTGGGTGGTGCTTTTAGTTGATTCACATCAAAGTCATCTAGAAATTTAGCACCTTGTTTAGCTAGCATAAGGAGATATTTTTCTCCATTTCTTTCAAAAATAATTTCTAAAAATTTGTGGAAATTGGGGTCTTTTTCAGTATGTTGGATATCTTCTTTGGTTATTTTGTCCCCTTCAGTGTTGTTGAATCCATGAAAAGGATTATCTTCATCTTCCACCATGGTATTTTATGTTTCACTATTTTGAGTTTCAATGTTTTGAGTCTCAATGATTGGATTTTCAATGATTGGGATTTCAATGTTTGGAGTTTCAATGGTTGGAGTTTCAATGTTTGGAGTTTCAATGGTTGGAGTTTCAATGTTCGGCTCTTTAACATTTTGATTTTTGAGTCCTTTTTCCTTGAGCTTTTGTTTTTGTAACCTTGTTTGAACAAGCATACAAGTTTTATAGTTTAGACTAAAATTTGATCTAAGTTTTGGAAAATTACCAAGGATTACAACTAAGTCAAATAGAATGACAAATTCTAATGAGACTAAGTTTGATTTGACTATATAGCTTTGTTTCATGATGAGAGGATGATAAATCCTGATGATGAAACTAGGCTTAATAATCAAAGGTGTGATAAATTTGATGATTGTGGTACTTTGAGATGTTAGATCTTGGTTTAGGTTGGAAAATTCCACTTGTAGAGGTCAATTTTAACAAGTTTAGATTCTAAGGTACCTAAGGAATGATTTTGGACTTGAGAAAGTTTTAAAATTTTGGGTTCAAACTGTGAAACCGAAGACAAATTTTCTTCCTATACAAGATACTCAAATCTTTGGAAAAGTCATGGATTTTGACAGTAGTAAAATGAGTACAAGTTGGGATTGTTCTTTGAAGCTCTTTTGTAGAAATTTAAGAGAAACCTCTCTCTAAATTCATAGAGTGTTGAGAAACATTTTTTATGTTCTCTTGGACTAAGAACTTTGGACTCTGGTTTCCATATTTTAATCTTTTGTGAGATCATTTGATAAAGCACATGTTCAGACTCTGTTGTACTTAAGGAATGGTTGAACACTATTGAGGATTCCTAGGATGAGACTGACTGTCAGACAGAAGATGAATTTGGGTCACTGGTTTTGTGGTCTACAAACTACGCCAAAATAGAGGCAAATTGTGCCAAAACTAATGCATACTATGTCAAAACTAGTACAAAATGTGCCAAAACTAGTGCAAAAATATGCCAAAACTATTCGGTATGTGCAGGATCATGATGGGCCAAAAAGTGGTGATATGATGGGTATATGTAGGGTATGTGGCTAATTTTTTTTACCCAAAATTGATGAAATGAAAAGTGTTTTTAAAGGAGATTCTCAACTTTCCACTAGTATAAATTATGCTTTACTTTGAATTTAATAAATAATTATTATTCATTTTATATTTGAATTATGACTAAAGTCCTAATTGATAGGCTGATTGAAAAACATCTATAGGTTTCAAACAGTTATCACATATTTTGAATCTAAAACATGTGTCACATTTTATGCTTCGCATACTATAAGATTAAAAAAAAAAGGAATTTCATCAAGTTTTGACCAAGTTAAGGTGGTCAGACATATGGGTTCTTATATTAATTAAAAGTTGTAATAAAAAATCCATAATTAATTATTTACTTGGAAAAAAATTATGCAAAAATATGCATCACATCGGGACATGAGTCCTCTACTTATATCTAAAATTTTATAAAAAAATATTATCATTTTATTGTGGTTAGGGTGGTCAGACAGACACCTACTCCTTATTTTTTCCCTGAAATTTAAGTACTACTACATTGAAATTTCAAATTTTCACCAAATAGATTTTAAAAAAATAAAAATAAACCTAGTAGTTTAGAAACTACATTCAATTTGCTACAGATTATATTCTTACATATTTTTGAAATAATACAGATAACTTATTCAAATTTTTATGTCAAGTTGCCTAACTTTGAATTTTCTGAATTTTTGCCACTTAAGGGCCTATTTTTTCCATCATGATCCTGTACATACCCTATTGCAAACTACGCCAAAACTATTGCAAAATGTGCCAAAACAGAGGTAAACTATGCCAAAACTATTGCAAACTGCACCAAAACTATTGCAAACTGTGCTAAAATAGAGGCAAATTGTGCCAAAACTAGTGCAAACTACACCAAAACTATTGCAAACTCCACCAAAACAAGTGAAAAATGTGCTAGAAGCCAGCCAATATGCACTAGAAAAGTTACAAGATGCACCAAACTAGGAGAATAAGATTTTTTCTTAGAAGTTTGTTTGATTCTTCAAATTTTTTAGTTAGAGACTTGGTTATTTTGATGATTTTTTTTCTAAATCAAGGTTTTCACTTTCAATAGGTGATGTTTATGGTTGATTTTTTTTTTTAAAGTAGTTTGATAAAGACACATCAAGCAATTATACAATCCTAAGGTTGTGAAATATTGTATTCTTTTGGATTCCATGTGGGTTTTACCCCAACCACACTTATTCTTAGTGGATGAATTTAGAAGTTTGGTCACACAGGCTCCCCCTTACAGTGCACTCACTTCTCAGGTCAACCATGCTTCTAGCCCCATAAAACTCCCATAGTAGGTTGATCATCTCTACTAAAAACTGCAAGAATGTGGATGCCTTTGCAATGACTACTGCTGCACCAAAGAATAGATAAAGGTTTTTGGCCAAACTATAACAAGGGTTCTATTACGAAAATTTTGTTTATGGGGGATAATCCATGTGGCGAGAGACCATTGATTCCCTTCTCGTTAGAACTATCCTCATGATACTCTCCTTTGTTCAAGTACCCACATTTATATCTCGGTTGGAAGTCACTTGGCTTTAGCATGTTTCCGGTTGGGTCGTTCCCTTGGGTGATTACTTTTTCCCACAAGGAAGGCCCTCTAAGATAAAAAAAATCAAGCAAGTATACCCATAGTTCAATCAATCTTTATTCCACATGAATAAAGAGGGAACACATGCTATATACTCCACTCACACTCACAGATAAACATGAATGGGTCTAGCTTTTTGGTCACCTAGTTAAGGGGAGAGCATATGCCTACAATCCATCAAGCACACAAGACATGGTGTTCATTAACCTTTTAATTAAGCTGTGTTTCTAACTTAACCAAAAGGAAACAATTAAATCACTTCCATCCATTGCAATATATCAATAGTTTATGTTTGACTCTTTGACAGTGAATCTGGGAAACCTACAAAACAAAAACATAGAGTATTAGCCTTTAGATTTGGTGAAAATAGGGAAACTGCAAAATGCACTAGAACAGAGACAAAATGCACCAATATGGAAGCAAAATGCGCCAAAACTATTGCAAACTGCACCAAAACATGCATGCAAAATGCACTAAAACTCAATAACCATGTTTTAGAACCCCAATGAATTTTTCTAGAAATTTGCAAAATGTGCTATTTCTCATGCAAAATGGGCCAAAACAAGTGCAAACTCCATCATAGAAACAACAAAATGTGCCACAAAAACAACAAAATACACCAAAACTCTCACTTCCGGACCTGTGAACATAAATTTTCCAAAATGTTTTAAAAAAATAGTGTAGGGCCCCACGATGGGTGCCATTTTATGCATGTGTGAAATGTGGAAAGTTAGTATCAACAAAAACCTTAATGAAATGAATTATATTAAAGATTCAAAGAAAAGAAGCTACTCTAAATTACAATTTAACGAATCTTTCAAGAATGTCTCATTGTGCTTTGTTCTTAATTATTCCTATAACCCTTTGGCCTTCATATTTCTATGTGCACAAAGGCTATTAGAATGACACTTAAGAAACAAGATTAGTATTCAACATGCAAGCCAACCAAATTCCTACATGCAACTATACAATGGAAAGGATAATGAATACTATGATGAATGGACAAATGGTGGTGAATACTATGGTAGTGATCTATATGATTATGTATATGATTCTACATATGCTCAAATGCAAACTATGGGAAACTAAAATGATACTCCATATGCTCAAATGCTAACTCTGAAAATGCTAATCTAAAATGTAACTATGATGCAAAGGATGACATAAAATGCAACTATGAAGCAAAGAGTTGGTCTAAGATTTAACTATGATACAAAACATGATATAAGATGTAACTAGAAGTCTCCATAATGATTCCAAGGTCAAATGATATTCCTACATGATAACTCTATTCAAAAGGATGCCAAATACAATGCCAAAGGGGTGTATTTATAGCCTTTTCCAAGCATTTGGTGAGGTGGTAATGATCAACAGTCTAGATTCGAACAAGAAGAATGAATAGTGGAGATGAAGAGAATCAAGATGTTGTCCCCTTGACCAAAGACAACATGCCATCTAGATGGAAGAATTTCTTGACCAATGGGAACATGCCATTTGGATGGAAGAGTCAAGTGTGGGAAGAAAAGACCATGTGTTTTTAAAATTGGTTGAAGTGTTCGAGGAATAAGCCATGTGTTTTTAAAATTGGTTGAAGATCATTCTAATTAAAAAATTAGAATTATTTAATTTCATGTGACCTTGGTGAGGTGGCACAGAAATTTGTAGACATGTGCTTGAATTCCTAATTGAGATTAGTGAAGATTAATTAAATAAAACAAGCTTATGGAAATTTTTTTATTTAATTAATTTAGAAGAATATGATTTTAGATTTGGAGAATTAGAGAAGGGTGAACAATATAATTAAATTGAGAATTTATTTATACATAGTCGAATATTAATTAAATAACTATTATATAATTAATTAAATTCCATGACCACTTTTAGGTCTATACAACCTCTATTGTATTCTAAGTATTGTGCATGGTTCTCCTCCCCTGAATGTTGGGGGAAGTGATAAATCATTTTGGAGATGTGTGTCCTTCTTAAGGACCCCCTCTCTTCTTTATGTCTTTCAACTGAAACGTCCCTTGAGTGGACCCCATCTTCTTTTGAAGGGTTCCTGAGGCACCTCTTTGAAAGCTTTTCTCTCAAATGAATTCTATGGCATCTAGCTTGGGGATAGCCTGACTAGACCTCACTTCTCAAACAGTGCGTCCCTTGAGTGGACCCCTCTCCTTTTGAAGGGTTCTTGAGGGATCCCTTTGAAAGACTTCCAAATCTATTAATAGTCTATGTGACTATCCGCTTACTTGCCTATGTGGCCACTTTCTAACTCTGTGGAGTCCGCCTTCCTTTGGTTTCTTCCATGTGAGAGATCTTGGGGGATACCTCTCTATAGGACCAAGAACCTATGGAGCTCCTTTACATCCTTATTTTGGTAATACAGGTTTTCCTCCTTGAGCGAGGATTGCTTTTATCACCTATCTTTGGTGATACAGGTTTTCCTCCTCGAGTGGGGATTGTTTTTATCACCTATCTTTGGTGATAAGGGTTTTCCTCACTAAACAGGGATTTCTTTTATCACCTATCTTTGGTGATATGGGTTTTTCTCCTTGAGGGGGACTGCTTTTATCACCTATCTTTGGTGATATATGTTTTCCTCCTTGAGCGAGGATTGCTTTTATCACCTCTCTTTGGTGATACAAGTTTTCCTTCTTGAGCATGGATTGCTTTTATCACATATATTTTGTGATACAGGTTTTCCTCCTCGAGAGGGGATTGCTTTTATCACTCTTTCTTTCATTTCATTTTCATATCTATCTTCTCAACTTGTATGTACCGGATTGAAGATCTCCATCTTCTTCATCATGTGTACATACCCTTCCTTTCTTCATCTTAGAATTCTTCGTTGTCTTAGTATTCTTAATTTGGGGATGATGCATAGTACTGAGACAACCTTCTACATCGAGATCTCTTTACTTTGTTGACTCAAATCCTTTAGCTTTTTATGTTCTAACACTTTTATATCTAGTGCAGGTTTATCTTTTCTAATGTATTGATCTTCCAGGTCTTCAACCTGGGGGCATGCTTATGTGGTTCGAAGATTTATCTACTTCCACTTTAGTATCCTTTTGGCATATTATGTTACTTATGTTCAGTAGATTTCCTTTAGCGTGCATATTAGCATAGATTCATATGCCTGCTAAAGTAAGGGAAAAATGTATAAGAATAAAATTGTCCCCCTTGTAATTTCACTTACATTCTTGTATCTACTTTAGTGTCCACTCCCTTAGCATCTTGAGTAGGCTCATTTTAACCCTTGCATCAACCTTTCTCCCTCTCAGGATGCTCCAGCACCCTTTTTAGCAGCCACCCTTGCGTATTAACTTTTCATTGAACTATGTGCTTTTTCCATTCGTGTTGTTTTGTAGCATGACGTGTTCGGACACTAGTGCACCATGTGGATGTCCACACGCTGCACTAGCATCCTACGACATGTCAACGCTCATACGATCATTTAGAAGCATGTTGTCCACTTGTCAGCTAAGCTTATCAGTGGAAACGGCTCAGGATTCCCTATAACCACCCGAGAAGCTTCTTTTTTCCCTTTTTAATCCATTCTTTCCATCCATTTAGTCTTTTGAATCTTTCTAGCTTTTGCTCCTACCTTTTTCTCCCTTCTTTCTCTTGCTATTTTGCTTGCCTAGCTTAATACAACTTATTGTAGCAACTTCAATCTCTCTCAAGCTCTCTTAGCTCCACTCTTGCAACTTCATCTTTTTCACTTCATGTGGTGTATGATAACTCCAAGGTTTGATTGCACTCTCCAACAAGAAGACTTCTCTCTGCCTTCCACCAAGAACCTAACAATCTCTAGGCTCTGTCTTGACTTAGTTCATCAACTGAACCTTGCTTCAACTCTGTTCCAAGAGTTTCAATCCTTGTGCTTAACCTTGGAGGACAAACACCTCTTGAATCTGCTCTCTTCTCCCAACACCTAGAAGGGTCTAAGTGTCAACTTCGTTATCTGACTTGAACTCTTTACAGGGGAGCTAGAGACCTTGTTTTCTTGCATTTCACATGTACTTAAATGCATTTTAAAGGTTCTTTAACTTTCAACTTACCCGATCTCAAGATCTTGCCTTGAGGAGACCTATTCTCTACTAGCCCTTACCAGTCAGTTTTTGGCTTTTCCTGCCCAAACTCTCCAAATGACCTAGCAAAAAAATGTCATATTCAGACACCCTTTTTGGAGCTTTAAATCTTTCACCAATTTTTAGACCTTTGTCTCTACCGTACAAGGGATTCCTACATTCAAGGAGTAATAGGGCTAATAGGCCTTATACCTAGGGTTTCACTATTTTCTTCTTCAAAGTTACTGCTAATGGATTGATCAAACCTTTTATCACTCTGTCATGTGTAGATATTGTCTAACCCTACCTAAGACCATATGGATTCCGTACAGTAGTCTCTTCCCCCTGCCTAAGTTCTTCACTTTTTGACTACCAAACCTCTAACTGGGTAGCTAACACTCGCCTAGGGTTTGGTATTACAAATTCTTGCTTGATTCCCTACACTTCCTATTATTAAATATGTACAATGGACTGGCTCCTCTCCCATATTCAACCAATCTTAGGAAAACACCGTGGTCAGTGTTTATGGGGGAGCCATTCCAAGTTTGACTGCACAAAACAAAGAAAACTAACACTCTACACTATAAACTAGGAATTAGAAACAACAACTCTACACAAGGCACCCTGAATACAAGATGAATCTTACTCAAATCTATCTAATGAACACAAAAACAATGAGAAATCTGTATTTACAATGCCTTTTGTATCACTGTTTCTCCATAACTCGGGTGAAACACAGAAAATGCAGAGATATTCTATTTCTTCCAAACCAAAATGTTATTACAAAGCACACTCACTACTCTCTACGAGCCACACACTAATTTTTGATGCCTTCGCCATAATTCAAGGGGAGTTGCTCGACTCCACATCCCTGATTTTAAGGGAATCCAATAACTAAGTTGCATGCAATTCCACAAATCTTGCCACGCAACCTTACAACAGCATTTTACAGCTTCCACTATGTCATGATCCTGAATCTTTGGACCTCTAACACCTTGATTACGAATCAACAACCCCTTAAATATCCCTTGGCATCTTCAAACAATGAGGATGTTGTGATAACACATTTAAAACTCATCCTTCCAACACAAATTGTCCAAAGCTAAATAAAGAAACATTTACGAACAATGATTCACTAAGATGAAATTAGTCCTAATGAATAACTCACCACACTCCACCAAGACCTTCTAAGGTCCAAACTAAATACACAAACATCCTGACTTGGCTAAGGTTAGGTACAAGCCAAAACTGCAACACACCAAACTGGAGTTTAGCCTAGGTGCTCCTGCACCATCCTCCCCAAAACAGAAAATTTCAATCCACCCTTGGATTGAGAAAGTTGGGATCAATGCCCAACTTCTTGAACTTTTCCTCCTTGATCCACACTACATCTTCATCAGGTTGTCCATGCCTCTTAATCAGATGTTCTTTATATTCTTTGGTTCTAGTCTTTTTATAGACCCTAGTATCCAATATCTTGTCAGCTTGCTTGACTGCAGTGGAGGGCAGTTTGAGTTCTTCCACATCTTGGATGACTTCTTGGATGGTCTGATCCATGTTTGGTGGTGGTCCTTTGTAGTGTACAAGATCTACAACATTAAAAATAGGGGACAGTCCACTGTCATCTGGTAATTGGACCTTGAATGCATTGTTTCCTTACTTCTCCAAGATAGGACAGGGACCTATCCTCTTCATTTGCAACTTATGAGGAACTCCTTTCTGCAGTCTAGACTTGTTCAAATGCACCATCACCAAATCACCAACATTGAATTAAACTTCTTTCCTATGCTTATCCACCTTAGTCTTATGTTTCATGGTGTTTTCTGCCAATGTTTTTCTGACTGTCTCATGAATCTCCTGCATTGCATAAGCAAAGTCATCAGCATATCCACTTCCCTTGACTCCATCCTTCAACTCTCTCAGCTCATAAACACCTCTAGGATGTAGACCATAAACAATTTCAAAGAGACTCTTCCCTGTTGATCTATTTACAGTGTCATTATAGGCATACTCAACTTGCCCAATCAATTGATCCCATTGTTGACCATACTCCTTGGTCAAGCATCTCAAGAGGTTTTCAAGAGTTCTATTTACCACTTCGGTCTGACCATCAGTTTGGGGATGGTATGCAGATCCAAAGGACAAATTGGTGCCCATTCTTTGCCAAAGAGTCTTCCAAAAATGTCTCATAAACTTAGTATCTCTGTCTGATACAATGCTGATTGGTAAGCCATGAATCCTTACTATCTCCTTAAAGAAAAGAGAGGCTATTTGACTAGCATCATTGGTTGTTTTGCATGGCACAAAGTGAGCCATTTTGCTAAATCTATCTACAACCACATAAACACTGTCCATACCTTGCCTTGTCTTGGGTAAACCAACTACAAAGTCCATACTCAAGCATTCCCATGGCCTAGTAGGGATAGGCAGTGGCTGGTATAGGCCTGCATTTAAAGAAGTACCTTTCGCCTTTTAATACACCACACAATTCTCCACATACCTCCTGACATCTAAGTTCATCCTTTCCCAAAAGTAAAACCTTTGAACCAGTTCCTGAGTTTTGGTGATCCCAAAATGACCACTCAATGCACCATTATGATTTTCTTGTATTAAGTTCTCCCTAATAGAACCTTTAGGAACACAAAGCTGATTCCCTTTAAACAAAAGATCACTTTGCAAAGTATATTCTGCATATTTTCTATGGAGATGATTCTTGTATTCAGTACATACCTTATAAATGTCTGCAAAATCTTCATCATCTGCATATAGATCCTTGAAATGATCTATTCCCATGCTCTTCAACTAAATTTCTTGAATGGTGAGGACTCTTCTGCTCAAGGCATCTGCCGCCTTATTGAGAGTTCCTTTCTTGTGCTTGATATTGAAGGTGTAAGCTTGCAAATACTCCACCCATTTCATGTGCCTATGACTCAACTTCTCTTGTGAATTCAGGAAACTGAGTGCTTGGTTGTCAGAATACACAATGAATTCCTTGGGAAGCAAGTAGTGCCTCCATTTTCTTAAAGCATACATCTCAAGGTCATAAGAAGAATACTTCTTCTTGGCTTCACTTAACTTCTCTGAATGAAAAGCCACCAGTCTACCCTCTTGACTGAGAACAACTCCAATAGCTACATTGCTTGCATCACATTCAATGGTGAATAGCTTCTCAAAGCTTGGTAACACCAAAACAGGTTGTGTAGCTATCTTTTCCTTCAACAACTCAAAACTCTTGTTAGCTTGCTCATTCCATACAAACTTGGTTTTCATTCCTCCTTTTATGGTATCCAACATAGGAGCACAAATAGCACTAAACTATCTTATGAATTTCCTATAGTATTGAGCAAGACCATGGAAGCTTCTTACTTATGTTGTCTTTGGAGTAGGCCAATTGAGGATGGCTTCCACTTTGCTGTTGTCCATCTTCAAGTTGCCATGTGATAGCATAAATCCAAGGTACACCAGCTCTGTTTTGATGAACTCACACTTTTCTAAGTTGATCATCAGCTTCTCCTCCTGCAACTTCTTGAAAATCAACTCAATATGTTGGAGGTTCTCTTCTCTTGTTCTGCTATAGATTAGTATATCATCAAGATACACTACTACAAACTTGCCAATGTAGTCTATTAGGATTTCATTCATGAGTCTCATGAATGTGGAGGGGGCATTAGACAAGCCAAATGGAATAACTAGCCACTCATAGAGACCCTTATTGGTTTTGAAGGTCTTTTTCCACTCATCTCCCTCATGTATCCTACTTTGGTGATAACCACTCTTTAAATCTATCTTGGTATAGTACCTAGCTTCACCTAGACAATCCATGAGATCTTCAATCCTAGGGATAGGGAACCTATACCTGATGGTTATCTTGTTTATTGCCCTGGAATCAGTACAAAGCTTCCATTCTCCTCCCTTTTTAGGTGTTAAGACAGTGGGTACTACACATGGACTGATGCTTTTCCTAATGAGACCTTGGTTGAGAAGTTCTTGAATCTTCCTAGCTATTTCCCCCTTTTGCTGAGGTGTCATCTTGTAAGCTGCTTTGTTTGGAAGGGTAGCTCCTAGTATCAAGTCTATCCTATGACTTATGGCTCTTTTAGGAGGTAATGTTGCTGGTTGACCACTACTTACAATACCTTCATAGGTCTGCAACAATTTTTGTATCTCCTCAGGTAACTCTTGCTTTTCAGCTGCTTTCTCTTTGCTCACCTCTCTTGGCTTGATCATCACTGAATAGCCAACTCCTCCTTCTTCCAAGACTTTTAAGAACTCTTTTTCACTAGCTATGAGCAGTTTAGAACCTACTGTCTGCACCTCTGTATCTTCTAGAAAATACTGAATCTTGAAGGTTACATTATCTTTCTTGAAAGTATATGAGTTCTTTGCTCCATCATGCACAGCTTGGGGGTCAAATTGCCATGGTCTACCTAGGAGAAAGTGACATGCATCCATAGGTAACACATCACACAAAACTTTGTCTTTGTACTTTCCAATTGAGAACTCCACCCATGCTTGTTCATTCACCAAGACATGCTGACCCTTATTGAGCCATGTGACCTTGTAAGGATTGTTGTGGGGTATCCTTGTCAACTTCAGCTTGTTGACTGCCTCCTCTGACACAATGTTGTTAGTAGAACCTGAATCAATGATGACCTTACACACTTTCCCCATCATCTTGCACTTTATCCTAAACAAGGACCTTCTTTGGCTTGGCTCTTCTTTAACCGGTTCCTTGATCAAAGTCCTCCTCATCATGAGGTTCTCACCTTCCTCTGAATTCAATGGAACTTCAGGATGCTTATCTGCTGCAGCTGCTTCATCTTGAATTAGATTAGTTCTCTTATCTCCTCCATGAGAAGTACTACCTTTCTCTGGACATCTATAGGCCGGGTGTCCCAATTGTTTGCAATGGTAACATTTCATGTTAGTGAAGTAACTGCGTCTTCCTTGTCCACCACTTCTTCCTCTGGAGCTGAAACCTCTTCCTCTACCACCTCTACTAGAGCTTCCTTCTTGCTGTTCTAAAAACCTGACTTCTCCTTGGACTCTTGGTTCTGAACTTCTTCCACCATAGCCACCTCTTTGTCCTCTGCTGTCTTTCCCTCTACTTCTACCTTTGGAATTTTTCTCTTGCTTCTTTTTTCCTTTCTCCTCTATCTTCAAAGCCATTTGATAGCATTGGCGGACTATTTTGAAGTTTACTAAACTCATGTCTTCTTCGATAGACCACTTGAGCCCATTCAAGTACCTTGCTAGCTTGATGCTCTCATCTTCAACCACCTTTGATCTTAGGCACAATTTTTGAAACTCCTCAGTGTATGTTTGAACATCCATCTCTTTTTGCCTCAAATTGTGTCTTCTCCTATGCAACTAAACTTCATAATCATCAGGTAGATAAGTCTTCCTTATCTTAGTTACCATTCTTCTCCATGAAACTATGGGACCTTTACCTTCTTTCTCTCTTTCAGATTGTACAAACTTCCACCATGTGAGAGCTACTCCTCTCAACCTTGACTTGGCCACCTTTACCTTTTGGGCCTCTATTATTCCATCGCATTCAAAGTGATTTTCAATGCTCTCAATCTAGTCCGCAATTAAATCAGGGTCCATTTGTCCACTAAATAGTGGCACACCCTCCAATGCTTTGCTACTTAAGGCCTGCAATGCTTTTAGGAAGGGTTCTTTAGCAAGAACAGGATCAGGCTTTGGAGCTTCCTCCTCCAAGTCCTCTTCTTTTTCCTTGGCTTCCTGCTCTTCCTTCTACTCTATCTTGTCTTTCACTTTATCTGTTGTCTCATGGACTTCATCCAAGAGCTTCTCCACTTGAGATAACCTTTCTCTTAGAAACCGGTTATCTTCCTCTTGCTCTTCTACCTTTTTAGCCAACTCTGCAATTGTCACCATGGTTCTTTCCTCTAGTGTGTTCTCTCCTACTGACTCAGTGGGCTGCAACATCAATCACAAGCCCTGAATCAACTTTTGCTCTGATACCAATATGGTGTATGATAACTCCAAGGTTTTCTTGCACTCTCCAACAAGAAGACTTCTCTCTGCCTTCCACCAAGAACTAGACAATCTCTAGGCTTTGTATTGACTTAGTTCATCAACTGAACCTTGCTTCCACTTTGTTCCAAGAGTTTCAATCCTTATGCTTAACCTTGGAGGACAAACACCTCTTGAATCTGCTCTCTTCTCCCAACACCTAGAAGGGTCTAAGTGTCAACTTCGCTATCTGACTTGAAATCTTTGCAGGGGAGATAGAGACCTTGTTTTCTTGCATTTCACATGTACTTGAATGCATTTTAAAGGTTCTTTAACTTTCAACTTACCTGATCTCAAGATCTTGCCTTGAGGAGACCTATTCTCTACTAGCCCTTACCAGTCGGTTTTTGGCTTTTCTTGCCCAAACTCTCCAAATGACCTAGCAAACAAATTTCATATTCAGACACCCTTTTTGGTGCTTTAAATCTTTCACCAAGTTTCAGACCTTTGTCTCTACTATACAAGGGATTCCTACATTCAAGGAGTAATAGGGCTAATAGGCCTTATACCTAGGGTTTCACTGTTTTCTTCTTCAAAATTACTGCTAATGGATTGATCAAAGATTTTATCACTCTGTCATGTGTAGATATTGTCTAACCCTACCTGAGACCATATGGATTCCGTATAGTAGTCTCTTCCCCCTGCCTAAGTTCTTCACTTTTTGACTGCCAAACCTCTAACCGAGTAGCTAACACTCACCTAGGATTTGGTATTACAAATTCTTGCTTGATTCCCTACACTTCCTATTATTAAATATGTACAATGGACTGGCTCCTCTCCCATATTCAACCAATCTTAGGAAAACCCCGTGGTCAGTGTTTATGGGGGAGCCATTCCAAGTTTGACTGCACAAAACAAAGAAAACTAACACTCTACACTATAAACTAGGAATTAGAAACAACAACTCTACACAAAGCACCCTGAATACAAGATGAATCTTACTCAAATCTATCTAATGAACACAAAAACAATGAGAAATCTAAATTTACAATGCCTTTTGTATCACTGTTTCTCCAGAACTCGAGTGAAACACAGAAAATGTAGAGATATTCTATTTCTTCCAAACCAAAATGTTATTACAAAGCACACTCACTACTCTTTACGAGCCACACACTACTTTTTTATGCCTTCACCATGATTCAATGGGAGTTGCTCGACTCCACATCCCTGATTTTAAGGGAATCCAATAACTAAGTTGCATGCAATTCCACAAATCTTGCCATGCAACGTTACAACAACATTTTGCAACTTCCACTATGTCATGATCCTGAATCTTTGGACCTCTAACACCTTGATTATGAATCAACAACCCCTTAACTATCCCTTGGCATCTTCAAACAATGAGGATGATGTGATAACACATTTAAAACCCATCCTTCCAACACAAACTGTCTAAAGCTAAATAAAGCAACATTTATGAACAATGATTCACTAAGATGAAATTAGTCCTAATGACTAACTCACCACACTCCACCAAGACCTTCTAAGGTCCAAACTAAACACACAAACATCCTGACTTGGCTAAGGTCAAGTACAAGCCAAAATTGCAACACACCAAACTAGAGTTTAGCCTAGGTGCTCCTGCACCATCATGCTTCTAAGCATCCTAGGATTCCATATCCTCTACTATTTGCATACTTACCTAATGATACAGATTCTCCTCCATGAGTGGGGTTTGATTTTAATATCAACTCTTTTGTGATATGAGTTCTCCTCCTCGAGCACTGATTTCTTTTATCACATGCTTATTTGTGGTGCGAGTTCTACTCTTGAGCAGGTTTTTCTTTCACCACACACTTTTCTCATTTCTCTCATTTCTATCTTCTTGGTTGTTCATGGAGGTGGGAACACCAAAAGGAGGGTTTGGCTAAGGCAAACCCCTATATAGCCCCAACACTTTCTCTAGATATCACACTTGTAGGTATTGAAGACATTCACGTATGGGAGGCTACATCACTTGCGCATTTGTGAGTATCTTCTTTCCTTTCTCTCTCTTCTTTATCATTTACCTTGCTTCATTTACATTGTTATCACTTTCTATTAATTTATCACTTTCTATAATTTCCCAACAATTGGAGTAGAAGTAGTCATTTAGGCATTTTATGTGATAAACTCATTCTCTAGTCCGTATGAGATGCCAGCATGTCATGTTATCATTCATTTCCTGCGCTGATGTCCTTTGGCCGAGATCTTGTCAGTTTTCCCAAAAAATCTATGTGACCTACTCTTTTAGATTTTGAAACTCTCATCATTGTTCCTGAGGTAGATTAGTGTAGTTTTCCCAGTGAGGCTCTCTGAATGAAGAGAACTCGTAAGTACCAAATCCCCCTCTTCTTCACATGTGAGTTCTTTATTCCATGCAAATTTGATAGTTCAAATTAATTCTATGCTAAAGAAAATTAGACACTCATATAAACCTCTTGACAAGGTTGAAGAAGGTAATTTATTCATAAAAATGACACATGTACTTTGAGAGTTCTCTCCTAAAACTTCTAATTGGTTTATGTGAAATATTTTATGTTTATTGTAGTGGTTGGGTTCCTAGGAAATGCCACTACACTTGTGCTTCATGAAATACAAACCTCTCAAATTTATAATTGGTTTATGTGAAATAGTTTTATTTCCTTACAATGATTTGGTTCCTAGGAAATTTCACTACACTTTATCTTCACTAAATACATCCATTGGAATGTTCTATGGATAAAATATACCCACATGCTACAAATTCACTATGTAGGATATTTTATAGATATTTAGTCTTCTAGGTAGTCTTTGTCTTTAGGAGATCAAAATTATCAATTTTCCTCTATCAGCTATGTCTCATGTGATGTGGATAGGTATTATTTATTTTAACATCAATCCTAACCAACAATAGATATGTGTAGAAAATTTACACATGGCCACGACTCATTTACTAGGGTGTTATTGGTACTTTTCAAAATCAATTTATTATATCTCCCAACATTGCTTCCAATTGTGTGATTCAATTAAAATATCATTCCTTTCACCTTGCCTTGCAAATGAGCTCATTAATTCAAGCAACTAGTTATTTAGTTATTATTTCAATATGGCTAAGTTGGTCATTGAATAGTGGTTCAAATTTTCATTAAAAAACTTCTTAAAACTAAATTTGATAAAATAAATTTATTTCTAAACACATTACTCACTCATTAGATATCCATATTGGCTCACCTCTTATTTTTTTGGAATCTTGTGCCATATTTTAACAATGATAAAATGTTATCTACTTTGTAGAATAATAAGAATACTCACACTACATATGACTTTAAAGTATGTTTGGTCACTCATCCATCAAGGATTTAATGCAACTCTTCTGTAGGCATGTCCTTTAAGGTGAACTGGATTTTTACTCAACTAGAACTGGTACACTTTAATAAAAACTTGCAATTTTAGGTGGTGATTGTGTGCCAGTAGGTCTAATTGGTTGATACCTACGTTGTTTGGGGGGTTCAATTGAATAATAAACTTCATGCTAGTAAATGCTATACATCACTAGGAATTTATGTGCGAGAAAATCCATTTAAAAGATTAATACCATCAAATATATTGGAAAATTTATTACCTAGCTTCCCAATTTTATGTATTGTTTCATCTAGCATTACAATAAGGTTTTAAAAGATTAAAATAATTGTAATGATTGTGAATAAAAACTCAATATTTATTTAGATGTGGATACTTTTTTTTTTCTCAACTTAAGGTTTGGCTTGTGATAAGATCCTATTTCAAGACAACCTCCTATTAGTAATGCTATACATGCCTAATGATAAATCCATATGAAGGGATGACATCCCTTGTGAACTCTATGAACTTATCTGGGATATCACCAACCTTGACTACAATAAATTTTTCCCTAAATAATTTAGTGTTAGTTATTAAGGATTTATCATTAACATCTTAGGAAACATCAAATATATATCTAAATTTTAGGACTATGAATTAATTTTTAATTCTACTTTCATAAATTCTCTTTAAAATATGTTCTAATTTCATTACTAAATATCTTTCTCTACAAATTAGTCACTTCTTCTTGTTGGTTGTCATTTTGGGGAAAATTGGTTTTTATGTAGAGTGGATATATATTAGATAGTGGCAATGCTAAAAAATATAACCAAAAGTTGTTTTAAATATCTAAATTGACTAGGGAAAGCCCATGAGAGAAAAAGGTAGCCTTTCAAATTATCCATTTTGAGTGCTATGGTTCTTAGTTTAAACACTTTTTACCTAGTTCCAATTCCTATTAGGAATGCTTCTACTATCCTTATAGTTAGTGATGTTCATTTCTTAGCAATTTAGTATTTTTTGGTATATTTAGTAAGGTTGTCCTCTTGTTCTATTGATATATTTTCTTAATATTAAAGGATTTCATTATCTTATTTCCAATGGATTCTCAAGTTGATAAGTTAAAGATATCTCCCTTCATACAAAAGGTCATTATAATTTGTCAATGGTCATTTTTCCTATCATCTGTTCCTCAAATTACTTTAGGATGAGGATAATATTAAGAAAAATGTTTAACTTATTGAAATATTTTCTTAAGATTCTAGTTCAAGTATTCAATGTATTAGAATACAAACTTCTAGCATAGAGAAATTTTGGTTGGTAACATATTAATTATAGAGATATTTTAATTTATTTAAGAATATTGTTTACTTTATGTGTTTCTATTCTATGTTGTATAAATCAATCATTGATAGATAAAAAATTATGGCATGATAGATCACCAATCTACATACATTATCTAGTAAGACTTAAATATGTTCCCATTGAGTCTACAAAGAATATTGATTGTCAAACTTGCACTCACACGAGAAATTTCACAAACATGGTATATGGATTGTGTGGATGAGGAAAATGTGAATAATATAAAATATAAAGAATATAATGAAACTAAAAAATTAACACTTAAGAATCACTCAATAAAGCTCAAGATCTATGCAAAAAATTAGATAATAAACAATATTACCATTTCAAAGACCTTGATTTTCTCCTTTTTTTCTTTGATAATAGCTTGAATGCTTGATATGTGAGTTTCTCTTCAAAATAATATAACCATGATAGCACAATGATAGTATGATAACCAAGATAATTATACTTTCTTAAATATAGTTGATAGAAGATATAATATCTTGATAATGCTTGCTTGATAATTATAGTTACTCTTTCTTGATAATGTTAGCTATTGATAATGATCATTAAGGAATAATCTATTAGTGAAGAGTTTTATTTATATGATTCACTTGATATTTGATCAATGGTGAAGATTAATTAGAAGAATCAATGCATAAGCAAAAATAAAATATGACAAAAGCTAAGATTAATAAATGGATTAGATTGATTTAATTCATAAAGAACAGGGGAAATAAATAAAGTATTAATTCTATTTTTAATATTTTGGACCAAAAAAATAATTTAAATTTAAATAAATTATTTTAATTTATTTAATTATAGAACAAGTGTTACATAATTAAATATTTTTTGAAAATTATTTAATTATGGTGGACCAAAAATTAATGTTGGAGAAAAAATGATAAATCAATTAAATAAAAAATATATTTCATGAATATAGATATAAGAAAATATTGAGATAATTAAATAATTAAAAATTATTTAATTACTATGAATAGTGAAACAATGGAAATGGGAAGAGGTGGGTATATGCGGGATCACGATGGGCCAAAAAGTGGTGATATGATGGGTATGTGTGGGATGTGGCTCTCGACTTTTTTAAACCCAAAATTGATGAAACAAAAGGGTTTTTAAAGGATATTCTAGTTTCCACAGTATAAATTATGCTTTACTTTGAATTTAATAAATTATTATTATTCATTTTCTATTTGAATTACAACTAAATTCTTGATTGATAGGCTAATTGAAAAACATCTATAGCTTTCAAACAGTATCACATTTTTTTGAATCCAAAATATGCATCACATTCTATGCTTCGCATACTATAGGTTTAACAAAAAAAAAAAGAATTTCATGAAGTTTTGACCAAGTTAAGGTGGTCAGACATATGAGTTTTTTATATTTTTTAAAAGTTGTAATAAAAAAATCATAATTAATTATTTACTTGGAAAAAAATTATAAAAAAATATGAATCACATCGAGACATGAGTCCTCTACTTATATCTAAAATATTATAAAAAAATATTATCATTTTATTGTGGTTAGGGTGGTTAGACAAACACCTACTTCTTATTTTTCCCTGAAATTGAAGTACTACTACATTGAAATTTTAAATTTTCACCAAATAGATTTATTTTTAAAAAATAAACCTAGTAGTTTAGAAACTACATTCAATTTGATATATATTCTATTCTTACATATTTTTGAAATAATATAGATAATAAATTCATTTTTTTACGTCAAATTGCCTAACTCTGATTTTTATGAATTTTCTATGACTTAAGGGCTTGTTTTCTCCATGATGATCTTGCACATACTCGAGTTTCTATCTTTGAAGAGATAGGGCTCCTCCTATTTCACTATATTGTTTCACTCAAGGAAACTCTAAAGATTTGAACCCAAGAATTGAATAGGGGAAAGAGATCTTGCAATAGGGTGGTCCTAGGGTATGATCAAAGATTAAAAGGGGGTTCACCATCAAGCTAGAGCTTGGAAAGACTAGTAACATGCAAGTTCTAATGAGAAAAACTAATGATATGCAAAGCTTCACTAAATTATCATGAAATGAATGCAAAACAAAATAGAAAGCCAAAAAAGTATAGAAGGGCACTTGGAAACTTGTAGCAACTTGATTGAAGACCTGAAATGCTAAAAATGTTGCATTTAATGTCTACTAGGACTCATACACTAGTCTAGTTGATTAAGTCCTAGATTAGGGTTTCTGGGTAGGAATAGAAATCTCGCAAAGACAAGTCTAGAACACCTAAAAACTAAAAAATTCACTAATTGGGACTCATATGCTAGAAGTGGTGTATCAGTCTAGTTTGTCATTTTCGGAGAATAAAGATCTGAATTTGCTCTTCAACCTCAGCTATGTCTACTCAACTTGGTTTCTGGATCTAAAATGCACAATTCTGCTATGTACATTTCTTTTAATGCTCTTATAAACAAGGTAACAAATTTGATGACTTTGCACACTTGAATTTTTTTTTCTTTTCTTGCTCATTAAAGGGTTTTCAACCTAGATCTACAAATCACACACTAAAGAGAGGGAAAAAAATTATTTTGTTAGTGGAAAGGGGTTTTCCTTGGCCAAACCCTATTTTGGTAATCAAACCTTGTAATGAAATCAAATGAGATAAAGGAATGGTGAATGAAAAAAATGAGATCATGTTACAACTCACCAAAACCTAGAAATAAAATACTGAAAACATTTATGAAGTGGCTCCAATGGATGTAGATCTTGACTCTTGCTTGAATGATATGGATCTTGAATTGACTGCTTGCTTGAATCATGAAACCCTACATCACAATTGTTAGCTCAAAAAAAAGGGTGAAGCCACAATAGTGGTTTACAATTCAAGTGAGGAAGGAAAACTCACAAAGAATGACCCCAAAGAAAAAAAGGTGATTTTGGGGGTTTGTATGAACCTATTGGTTCAACCAAACACATTAGGGGTTCACTCGAACCAGTGTTCAAGTGAACCCCTGTAAATTTTGGCCACCAAAAAATAAAACAAATGCATAGCAAAGGGGGTTCGAGAGAACCCCCTTGAAGAGGTTCACTCGAACCATGGTTTGGCCAAACCCTGGTTCAAGCGAACCTCTAGGGGTTCGCTCGAACCCCTAGGGGTTCATTCAAACCCCCCTTTCCCCTCATCCCCCTCCTGAGACACAAAAAAAGTCTATTTATTTACGCTTCGGAGCTCAAATTGAGGATGAAAATGGAGAAGTCTTCAGAAACCCTTTTGGAATCAAATAGTCCTCGGAACGAGCTATCCAATGAATACAATTTTTATATGTTTTGATTTTATTATGTATTTGTTTTTTTAGTTTGATTAAACATAGGTTCTTCACGGACAATGAAGTTCTTTGTTCTACACATGTGGAAAAATATTAGATTAACAAAAAAGAAATTGAAAAATATAAGTGCACTAGATATTGAAGTCCTTGATCCAACAAAAAAAATAAAATTGAATTTTGATATATACAAAAAAAGTTACGCGTTATACGGTTGTGTTATGTCTGAATTGTAATTGATTTGACTTTGAAACTTGATTAAAGAAAAAATATTCAATAACAAACTATCTAACCAAATGGAAGCAATATATATTGGAGTCACAAATCTAAATTTAAAAGAATTAGAATTTTATCCTTCATGGGAAAAAAATTATACGTTATACTGTGTGCATCACTTTAAAAATGTTGTTTTGAAAAAAAATAGTTTTAGTGGGAGATGGAAAAAGTGCAATTTGATTCCAAAATTTTTGAAAAAGATATTTTAAAATCTATAGACAAAATGTGAGACTCTAGTTTGCATCATCTTCAAATTCCTCACATTTTAGCCGCTATAGGTGCCTGAATGTGAAGATTTGGTTAAAAATAATAATTTTGATGTCCAGTTTGGCCAAAAATTGTAAACCACTATTGTGGGATCACCCCAAACATGATGCATGATGACCTTGAAATGATGCTTGATACTTGAATAATACTCCAAAACACTTGATAATTAGCTCTTGAAGACTCTTGAATTCTCATGTAAACACTTAAATGCTCTCATGAACTCAAATTTTCTATAATGATGCTTACTCAAATTGCTAGTAGAAAAATGAATGAAATAACCTTGTATTTATACTTTTTTATGCCAATTTTTTCAAAATTACAAAACTACAAGCCGACATTAGATCTACGAGAATAAAATCCTACCAAGAATTTGAATTTAATTTAATTTTAAGCCACACAGGACTCATACTCCAGAAGTAGCGTATAATTCCCATTAGGTTAGACTATGGGACACATTTTTCAAGAAAAGCTTAGATTCATGTGAAATTAGGATGAAGGGCCTAAAAATTAGGTGGGACCCATACACCCAAGGTGGCACATGAGTCCCAAATCACTAAATCTGGTCCATACAATCCAAAAACACCTAAATTATGATTGGATGCTGGTTTATGTTAGGATTATACTAGGAAAGATGCATTAATTAAGGCTTGTGGATGCGAAATAAGGCCAAATAAGGCATAAAGAAGCCCAATTAATAATGAAAACCCTAGATTAGTGTGAAAGTATGGTACAACACTTTACAACACCCTAAATAAGGTACAATTAGGTTCATTTAGTTCACAAAGGCCCAAGTCCTAATGTGAATGTGTCAAACACATTACAACACTAAATCAAGGCAACATTATGCTCAATTTAATAGGGAGGGCCCAAACAAGCACATAAATGTAGAGGGATAGATTTTCCATCCTTAGATAAAAGAGGAAATATTAGCTTTTAATTAATTAATAGAGATAGAAAAAATTATTGAGAAAATGATGATATGAAAGGATGGAAATGCATTAGTTATTTTTAGGTGTCTATAGATTGTAAGGTAACTTTTAGAAAAAATTTATGCTAGCTCTTCGTCGGATCTTTAGTGAATTCACTTCATATTCTGCATGGAAAGAGATGGAGAAATTTGAAAACAAATCCTATCTAAATGGAAAAATATGAGATTGATATCCCATATCTATACACTATTGGTACCCCATTTAATCTGTCTCATTTATCTTTACTCTACTCCCATTTTTTAAATTTTACCCAACATATATAATTAGTTTGATATATTTCTTAATGGGTCTCTCCTAGTCAAAGTTTGCATGTGTGTTTTTCTCCCTCACCCTCATGTGTTTTTCAATGTGTAGGATGTTACAAAATCATAAAATTTTAGGTTTCAAGGGTTGTATTCAAAGGTTTAAGGGTTCTTCTTGTGTTATGCTTTTAAATATTCCCTTCTTGTTATGCCTTTTATCCTAAATTTTTTGTGTTCCTTTGTCCATGTTGAGGTATTAATCCTTTCATTTTTGCATACCTTAATCCATTCTTTACTTTTTCTCGCTTTATGTATCATAAATTTATATTTTTCCTTACTATCATCCCTTTCATCCATTCCCCACCTTTTCCCTTTCCTTTCTTGATGTTTCAAACTACTTCATGCTAGTATAACTTTCGTCTAAGCCTCAACTCCTCAACAGACACTAAGTTATATTTTAGCACTAAATTTTTGGCCATCTCCTTATCAAATATATTTTTTACATGGTATATTTGAAATTTGATCCCTAAAAAACTCACTATCTTATTGGGATCATGAGTTTATACATATCCTTATTTGGGTACCTCATGAGAAGAACTCATAACTCATAACTGAAGATTTCTCAATAATTTATACTAAGTTACCTATTAGAGACAAAATTTAAGATGTTCTTTTTCTTAGGTATGCTTTCCTTTGTATCCCTAATCCTTGATCCCTAACTTTGGATATTTCCTTCCATGTGATTTATCAAAATTAACATAACCAAATTCCTCTAATTTGTTACAAGGTATATAAATCACTAAACATCAATCCCCAACAATTTTAACTATCTTACCTTATTGGGAATGTGAGCTTGGAATTTTTTGATTTGTATGCCTTTAGAGATGAATTTCCTAGAACCTTCAATCCATCACTCCAAATAAATTCCTTTGTATTTATTTTTAGGGTTTATTTTTTTGTGACACCCTTACCTATTTTCCTATAGAATGAAGTATCATTGATTGTCAATTGTCAATACTTTGAAAATCCTTGCACTTTATGTTACTCACTCCAATTGAATTTTATGCATGACTATGTGCACCATTAATGATGCAATAAGACTCTAAAGCTACCTAATAATATTTTCCCCACCTAGAAACAATTTTTATATCCTAAAGACATGGATTCACATATAACTCTAATGATGAAAAAAAAGTTACCCATATAGTGATTAATATGGGTTGAGATTTTTATTCCCTATGGTCATCACACCATCTATTAACTATCATTCAATATAATTTTGTAGGTTGTTCCCTAGTATAAATGCCAAAATATTTGTGGCCACATAAGAGGTTAGAATCTTATTTATTCTAATAAATATTGTAATGGCTTGAGTATGATTGTTATTTCTATATGAACTCTTCAAATGTTTTACTCCATGAACATTTTTTTGCAATTCATCTTGTGATCTTTGATTGACATTTGTCATCCATCCATGTGGGATCCACCTTTGTAATATTTTCTAAATATGGATATATTTTAATTTAAAAAGACTGGGGAAGTAGAATAACTATAAAGTTGATTCTACTCATGACAATTGGGATGCTCATTCTTAGGCCTATCTACCTCTTATAAAAAGAGATCCTTCTCAATGATAATGGTTGCATTGTAGTTACCACTATTCTACTCCTCCAACTTTTGGTGATAGGACTACTCACTAGCCAAACATTGGCAAGTTCCCTTAGTTGGCTCTTCCTTTTTTCCTATTTGAGTTGTTATTCAAGATAAACAAGATGATATTAATAAAGTTGGTAATGATTATTGAGAACCTATTATGGACACTTTTGACAACAATAATCCATGGAGCAAATCAGATGAATGAAATTCACTTCCACGTCCCTCTACTCTTGCTCTCATTGTGAAGCATCTTTTTTTAATTGTATTTTTTTCTATTATAAATTTTAACCCACCTATTTTTTTTGAATATTTATAACATTATATCTTAATTAGTAATATAAATACAAAAAATATTAATTATTGAATATAAAAAATTTAATCCTTTCAAAAACTTTTTTTATTTATATCAAAGACACTAATTATGAATAAAATCAAATAAAAATACATATATACATTAAATTCTAATTTTAATGTTTGGTCCAAGAAAAATGAGTCCTGAAGAGCAGGAAAGTCCTTTCGCCTCATCTTGAATTGCGGCCTCTTCAACACGCCATAGTTTTACTTTGAATATCACTATTCTGAGCAAATTTCAATATTGACCCATTAATACGCTTGCATGTCCGTCATTCTTGATCTTCGCTCTGTATCACCCAAGAAAAGTACGTCTCGTTTGAGCTACACTTCTTAAAATAAAAGCTTCTTTGAATTGCTGCTTTTACTTTGAATATCACCCTTCTCCAGGGAATTTCAATTTTGACCTATTCATACGCTTCCACTCCGTCGTACATTAAAGAATTCAGTGGACTTTTGCTAAAATTTGGAAAGTGTCGATATATAATATGTAAAGGGTTAGGAATTAATAAGATCTCATTCAAGCAATACAATCTATATTTATCCGTTTAAAGTAAAAGAAAATTCTTTACGCGTAATGTTAAATTCAAAATTAAGGAAAATTAGAAGTAGTATAATGATGAAATAGAACATTCCAAATTTCATTCATTTCAAAGATTGTAATAATCTACTTCGCACACACAATTAATGTGGCATGACCACCCTGCAATCATGAGGTAGACTTATGGAAATTTTACGCAATCATGTAAAAACCCTTTCCTTTACAATATTGTTCATATTAGATCTTATATTATGGTATTTTTTTGCTCCTTTAGAGCGTTTTAGTGCTCTTTCAATAATTTGTTTGAAGTATATTGGATGGGCCCCATTAAATCCCTTTAACAATTATTGTTTTGTTATGTTATGTTTCTATTTTTTGAGGAAAAATTTAGTGCCCATATGTTTTGATTGAAGCTTCAAATCCTTCAATGGAAACGAGTTTGTAGTATTGTTGTAATATGTTGAAGCTCTCTACCGTGGTCCTCTCCACTTTTCATATTTGTGGATAAAGATTTGAGTGAGACCTTTCTTTCTTTTCTATTCATGACTAGTTATCAAATACTATAGAAACAACAGCCGACTAAGGTACACATATATTTCCTTGCTAATGTTTCATCATGTTCCACAATGAAATTGATATGGTGTTATTTTTCATTTCATATGGAATTAGCACTTTCATTTTTATTAGGATTTGAGTCTATTGTTCAATTATCATCACTCTTTAATTGTAAATTATTGAACTTTTATTGAATCTATATATATATAATCACATAGCTCTTTTCAAGATCTAGAAAACCATAAATTTGGTGACTTCATCCTTAGATATACACACATACCAAATTAATCTTTCCAATTAATTATCATAACTAATGTGACAATATTTCGCATAGACCACATAAATGTAAATGAATTGGAACCTACAACCATGCGAAAATAGTAATAACCAACCAATCACACAACCCTTAGTACTACATATTCATACTTACATAAAATTTTGAGCATAGAGAACAAGTAAATAACTACATTAAACTATCCTACCCAAAATACAAGCAACACTAAAGATAAAACAAAAGCTTAATGATTATTGATCTAATAATAATAAAAATAATGTGCTCAACAAGCTAACCTTATTGCACCATGGTAAGGTGGTTGTGCTCAATAACTATGGATAAGAGTTCCTTCCATAGTTTCATAAGGTTGAATTTCAAGGAGTAATAAAAATGTCCTAGGTTGAGGCCAATTTATAAATTTTGTTCATAAGATTGGATGGATAAGATTAAAAGTGAAGATTAAGGGCTCAAATTGGTTGATACCTTTGGGGAAATGAGAGTATGACAATTTTCCTCACATAATTGGTGGAGATGTATGGTAGAGGGATTGAGAGGAATTACCGGTGGAGATCCACTTGGGAAGATTGGATGAACAAGTGGTACTTGGAAGTACTCTATAGGGATGGGTCAGTCTTTGACCTTTGTAACATGTTCATAATACTATCCTCTTATCTGTACAAAGGATCATACATATGTACACCTTGGAGGTGAAGAGGAAAAATTACTTGATTATTCATTGATGTGTAGTAGGAAAATTTAAACAGCATTTCTAATGATTACCTATAATAGACATTGTAATAATGTATGCTAATATTCCCCCCTTATTATATTGTTTCTACAAATATACCCCTAAAACCTTGAAATTGAATTAGCCAAGGGATGCCTCCTTAAGACTTACATAAGAAAATTTGTTGAGTACATAAAATATAAATTCATGAGAAGATATTTCCTTGAAGAACCAAATCTTGAATCAAATGAAACTCCATCAAACTATCTTGTGAACCTCAGAAGGGTGTAACATTGAACTTATTCCCAAGTTATTGGACTACAATTTTTTGGAACTCTGGAATCATATATTTCCAAATTATTTCGTGATAATCCATATTGAGTTGTGATAGAGCTCCATCAAGTTGTATGATGAACTTCAAAGGGGTATAATTATTTCAATCATAGTGTAATAAAATGATTGGACATTAATCCATACCGAGTTCAACACCAAATCCCTTACATGTCTCCAAAATTCAAACTTCACAATATGTGTAAATCCATCAGCATCAACAAGGAAAGTAATTAAGGAGAAAACACTTCTCATGCAAAGCACCATCTCAAAGTGAGAATCTAAATAATGGTAGTGCTGCTGGTGCTCAACGTTATGTTTTCTCTAGCCGTCTCTGCTCGATCTATCCCGAAGGAAAAAGTGAATACAAATGCAGGCACGACCAACAACAAATCAATTGATAATCTGCTTGAAATTGTGGAGATGTTGGCATCATGTACTAACTGTTCAGGCAACATTCCAGATCCTAATTGCTACAAAAGATAAAACCAGGCTGCATGGAGCTATTCTGAATCCAACTACCAAATTATGATTTTCCGCCATGGAAACTCAGGACACTTTTACATGATTTTCATCTTTTCTGATCCGCAGTGATGGGGAAATATAATCAATAGTCACTGACACATTTCAAAAGCAAGAACGCTTTCATCCATCTGGATTACGTAATATTTAATTATTTTCTCTGTCATCAAGAATATGCATATTCAGTTTAATCAAATTTTAAATCTTAAATCTCGTTCATTAAAGATTTCAGTGGACTTTTGCTAAAATTTGGAAGTGTCGATATATAATATGTAAAGGGTTAGGAATTAATAAGATCTCATTCAAGCAATACAATCTATATTTATCCGTTTAAAGTAAAAGAAAATTCTTTACGCATAATGTTAAATTCAAAATTAAGGAAAATTAGAAGTAGTATAACGATGAAATTGAACATTCCAAATTTCATTCATTTCAAAGATTGTAATAACCTACTTCGCACACATAATTAATGTGACATGACCACCCTGCAATCATGAGGTAGACTTATGGAAATTTTACGCAATCATGTAAAAACCTTTCCTTTTACAATATTGTTGATATTAAATCTTATATTGTGCTATCTTTTTGCTCCTTTAAAGCATTTTAGTGCTCTTTCAATAATTTCTTTGAAGTATATTGGATGGGCCCCATTGAATCCCTTTAACAATTATTGTTTTGTTATGTTATGTTTCTATTTTTTGAGGAAAAATTTAGTGCCCATATGTTTTGATTGAAGCTTCAAATCCTTCAATGGAAACGAGTTTGTAGTATTGTTGTAATATGTTGAAGCTCTCTATCGTGGTCCTCTCCACTTTTCATATTTATGGATAAAGATTTGAGTGAGACCTTTCTTTCTTTTCTATTAATGACAAGTTATCAAATACTATAGATACAACAACCTGTTGTGCCCTTAGCACACATGCCCCGTTCGGAACGGGGACCCTATTTTCTTTCTCCTTGTTGGGTCATTTTTGTCACTGCCTCGTTTTGTGTGCCCCACTTTTTGGTGTCTCAGATGGTCAATGTTGCTTTAAAGTCCCACCATAAGTTGACCATGCCTTCCCCTTTTGATTTTGTTGTGTTCTGCTACCTCGCGGGGGCACTCTGGTAGTTTGCCCCTTCCAACGGCCCTGGGGCCTGCTGGCCCCGGCCGTTCGGGCTTCCCATGCTAGGTTTCTCCATTGCATCTACCGTTCCCAACGACATTCGATCCACGTCCTCTCGGACCCTAGGGTCCGATATCCTGCTCTCCATTTGCAATTTGTTTTAAACCTCGACGACTGTTTAACCATCCGGGCCCCGAACCCCGGAGTTCCGCTTTTGGGGTTTCAGGAGTGTTTCGCCATTGCTTATGGTGAACCTCTGGCGGCGTCCCGCCTTCCGGGTCCTGCCACCATATTTTCTGTCTGAAGAGTTTGCTTGAAAATCCTGGCTTTTGTCGGGTGTTTCGGGCCCGATCTTCCAGAATTCCGTGATGGTTCCGCCATCTCCAATGGCAGTTCTTTGGCAAAACTCTGCCCTCTGGGCCTCGACTCTCTCTTCGCCGCCGCTGACCCAACCGAGCCGAAATCCTCAAGCGGTCGCTGTCCTGCGCCCCCCGGCCATCGAACCCCGAGTCTCCCGCCGCCGTTGCCAACATTCAAATTCACCAACTTTTCTCTCATTGTACCTGCATTTAATGGGGTCATTAATGGCGATTAGGGGTATAAAAGACCCGCTCGACCCCATCATTATCACTTAGCAGAGTTGCAAAGCGATCAGAGAAATTGCCAGAGGAGCCCACCATCTTCGACACCTTCATGCTCACCGCTCTCACCGTTACTTCATCGATCGTAGGTGGATCCCACATCTCCCCTTATCGATTGTTCGAGGTAGGTCCTCCGTTCGCCCTCCCGTGCATTATTTTTGTGATTTCTAAGGATTTAAATAAACAAAAATCATCAAGAAGCACGAAAATGATAAAGTACAACACTGCGCACAAAACCCATGTTTTGAAACCTAACAAAACCTTCAAGGTTACCCTCATCACAAATCTGGAATTCCACCTCGCCACAGTCGTTCTTCGCACAGGGAAATCATCCCCTTCGGCCCTGGGACCTGCCTTGGCCATCCATACCAAAACGATTATCTTCCCTGCCGACGACAACTTCCTCCCTCAGGCCCGGGCCATAGGACTTCCTCGATTGGAAGTCACCCTTGAGGCCGCCATGTAAAATAGTGAACTCTTGCCACCTCTCCGAGCTCTGGGCTCTGCCCTTCTCCTCACTGTGGGAATTTCAAAATTGATCGGGCACCCTTCGAGTTTACTAGATCTCGCCCTCCAGAGTTCCTCTCAGTTTCTGCCATGTCTGCCTCCGGGTTTCTGGTGGAGCCCCGTCATCTGGGCCCCGGGCCTTCTTTCTCCGATTGGAGTCCCCGCTAAACTCAGAAAATCCTTATCTGCTCCGGGCTCCGGGCACCGGATTTCTGTGCTTCCTTATCCGCCTTCAATGAGAAATTCTCGACCGCCCCTTCGAGCTCCGGGCTCTGCCCTTCTGTTCGCTGTAAGGCTGAAAACAAGGTTGAACAACGTCCCCCTCTACTGGGTCCGGTCTTGGCCCTGGCTATTAGCGTAACTTCTCACTTCGGCATAACCTTTCGCTGACCCCTTCCCTGGACGTCCTTCAGACTTCCAGGCTCCGGACCACCGTTCACCACTGCGATGTCACATGAACTCAGAAGCGCCCTCATTCCTACCGGGCTCCGCTGCCGAGGGGCCCTGTCATCATCCACGATCCCAAGGGGAGATCCTCGCCCGTCCTTCTACCCATCAGACTCTGCCTTCTCGTTCGCCGCTGAACTAAGAATATGAAATCAAAGCGGTGGATGCCCGTGTCGGGTCCTTACTGCCAAGCTGCCCCTTCTGGACTTCCATCTGACGTTTGCCGTCCCAAACAGTGAGAGATGAGCGCCTTCCCAATAACACAGACCCGAACGATGAAGTCACAAACTAGTGGTCGCCCTGTGGCCTAACGAACCCCAGACCCCGGAGTTCCATCTCCGGATTTTTGTTTTCAGTCTGCTGTCCCAATTTGTCATCTCCAGGCGGCTCTCCGGCCTGAGACTTCTGGATTCTCCTAAAATGATCCAAATGGGCTCAAATCTGGAATCTAACTTCGACCCACATGCTTAATTTCGGTCCTCTTCATTGCGAACCTCTTAAAATACTAAAATTTGACCGAAGAGAATCTTCAGGAGCCCTCCATCATGTTTTCCCTTCCAAGTAGCATTCCTGCCGAGGAAGTCCGGCCCTTCGTGCCCGAACTGTCCAAATGCCCTTAATTAAAGATCAATGACATCAGGAAATAAAAGATCATGTTATGCTTAATAGATGGATTGTTTAAAATGGATGTTAACTTTAGGATTTCACCTAACATGAATGCTTTTGTGATTTATTGTGTTGACTATGCTTTTGCTTGCAGAATATATGGAATCGGGCGCGGGACCTTCAGCGAAACCCATCGAGAAGGACAAAGGGAAAAGGCTAGGCAAGAATCCTTGAGGAAAAGAGGACAAGGACCAGATGAAGTACCAATTCCAAGGTGAGCCTCTGCACTCAAAAGTCACCATAGATTAGAGGGAGATTACTGATACCAACATAGGCCATGTTAATATTGACAAATTCACACAAAGGATCAGGGTCAACCCAACGACCAAAAATGCAAGATTGATAAGGCAAAGTGGAATAGCAAAGGTTGTTGAATTCCCTCCATCCCTCGTGGCCCCCGAATTGGTCATGGCCTGTCGGGAGGCATATCAAGCTGACACAAGAACAATCATTGATAGAGAGGGAAATGTTCTCGCCGACATGTCACCTGAAGGGATCAAAAAAACTTTCCACATTCCCACATTTCAAGAGATGGAAGCACCCAACATAGAAGAATGCCAAGCAGTATGGGACAACAATCCGGCAGGCTGTAAAAGAATGATAAATCAGCATTGGATCAAGGAAAAGCGAGGCAGCACTGCAAAGGTTCCTCAAGAACTCTTCTGCAGTGACTTCCACGAAGATTACCATGACTTGGTCACCATGTTAAGCAGAGTTATGGGTCTTCCTGCAGCTGCCTACTTTCAAGAATGGATGGTATACTTCATTGAACAAAATATTTGAGGGAATGAGGATGTCACAACAAAGACTTCATTCTACTGGGGAGGCATAATAAGCAACTACTTCCATGAGCCATTCGTCAACGTGAAGAAGAGCTCTAAATTTTATATGACTTCCTATCTTGTCTATTCCTTGGCTGATTGGAGACAGTACAACGAGTTGTTTGTGGCACCCGATCAGGAGCAAGGGCGAAGACTCAAGGCATATGATAGGTACTCGCAGCTCTAGTACCAGAACTTCAAAAAGGAATACTGCAAAGTAAACGATGCCTTCATTGGCTATATTATCATAATGATTTCCGGGAACTTCGAGAGGAGGGTATCCCACAGTGCCAGGGCACTTTTGAAGCAGTATGCCTTCCTCTTCATCCAATACCTGAAGTTCACATACATCTACGCCCAGGGCTTCACTAAAAGGCCAAACAGGTTGCCTCGGTACCCCAATGATTGGATCATCCTTCTGGAGCTTTCCCGGCAACTCCAACACATATAGGCAATCTTCAACAACAAGCACATAGTAGGGATTTCTTATCCCATGACTTTGGGCCAGGGCATGTATAGACTACAAATGTCCCAGTGTGCTGGTAACTTTGAGAAAGAGCTGAAGGATTACCATTTCTACCTACACATTGCTCGCCCACAGATTGACCTGCATGGCCACGTCAAGAAGGCATTTGGACCAAGGTTCGCTCATCTGCATCACATTGAAGACTTCTGGGGGGATTGCCAAGATGACAAAGAGGTACGGGCAAGGCACTATATGCGCATGACTGCAGTTTTTAAGGAAGGTGCAGCCTTTCCCCATACCGAACCAAGTCGAGGAGGACAAGAGCACCATAATGCACCCCAGGTACCCTACGGTCGCCAATTTTTTGATACCATCAATTGACTGGGACGAGCAGGAGGTCGATGACCTCGACACAATAACCAAGCCTATCTTGGCTAATACTAAAGAGTGGGTCAATGGACAAGTAGCTCAATCAAAGCAGCGAGGAATAATTTTGATTTACGAAGGGATCAAATGTGAGCCATGTGCCACAGAGGATGTCGCTGCCACCACTTCTACTGGCAGGACCTCCAAGTCTCCCCCGCTTACCAGATCCAAGAAGAGAAAGGAGACAGAAATAGAACCATCTTCGGACCCCAAGGTCTATGTGAGGAAAGAAATGGGAGGCTCACCCTCCAAAAGGCTCAAACAGGTGGGGAGCGCCACAGAATAGCCCTCCACGCAGGAGGAGAAGGTGAAGGGTATAGATCAATTGGAACCTCTCTTGGCTCTCCCTGCCCCTGCTACTGCACCACCTACCTCTCTGGCTATGGTTGCCACATACCCGCCGGCGGTGG
Organism: Sequoia sempervirens; assembly: GCA_007258455.2. Lineage (NCBI taxonomy): Eukaryota > Viridiplantae > Streptophyta > Pinopsida > Cupressales > Cupressaceae > Sequoia > Sequoia sempervirens. Next base: position 10,467,677 of record VDFB02338372.1, read on the forward strand.
ACATTTTTGTCCATCTCGCCCCTTCACCTCTGGTCGAGTTTGTAATAATTGTCGACTCCTCTTTTGCCATGACCATGCCCCCTTCTTCTGCTGCCATGTCACCAACCACATCACTCCCTTTGGAAACTGTGATAGCACCTATTCCCATTTCCACCATGCCTGAGGCTCTCTTGAGGCATATACAGAATCTTCCCCCTGAGCTATCCCAGATCCTAATGGATCCCGCTCTTCAAGCAGCCCTTGCACAAGCCCTTGCTACTGCTCAGCCTTCACAACCACCAACAGGGCCACTAGCTATGGAAGCCACCATGCTAATCTCAAAGGAGTGGAACGAACGAGAACGAGAGGCCTGAGGGGCCTATGAGGAGGAGGCTAATGAATATCATGAGCACCCAAAATATGAGCACCGAGTGATTGACAGGGTGGCCTATGAAGAAGAAGGAACTGGTTCCTCGGAGAGCGAGGATGAGGAGGGTAGCCTTGGTGGCAGGGTAATCGTGTAGACCTTTGACGATGACCTTGAAGAAGAACTGGCCCAGTAGCCAAAAGACACCAAATCGGAGGAAGAAAGGCTGCCCCTTGAAGAAGAAGAGCAGCGGCAAGAAGACAAAACTGAGGGTGGGGCCCAAACTGTTGAGAGCCTCAAAGTCAGGAAATTAGTTGAACATGTACATGAGATTGAACATGCTGAGGAAAAGAAGGAAGAAGAGGCGGTGGAGCAAGAAAGTCCCATACAGCAACTGTCCTTCGTGCTTCCTATCAAACACCTTGTGTTAGTCCAAGATTCTGACGAGGAAGATGGAGATGTTACCAAGCAGAAAGGAAAGTCCCTAGAGGAGAACGGGGCATAAACCTTGACCTTGACTGAGAAGGGTGAGGGTGGCCATGATTCACCGAAGGGGAAATCTATTGTGCCTGAGTGGTTAGAGAGGTAGCTCGAAAGAAAAACCCTTGTATTAAAGGACCCAAGGGCAAGATTAGAGGCCATCTTGGCTCGAGCTCAAATCATGACAAAGAAGGAGAGGAAGCCCAAAGTTTGATCCAAGGTCACGATGGATGCGTCTGGGTCTCGAGCGGTGCAAATAGCAATGCCTGTGATTCGCCAAACTGGGGTAAGTTACAACATCTCCACCATTGACTTAGGGACCGCCACCAGAGAGCAGAAAGTCGGGCACCTTGAGGTGTCAGTGGCTACGGTGGTCCATTTGATAAAACAAGATAAGATTTTGAAGGATGAGCTCAAGGCGCAGGTCGTGGCCTTGACAGATTACATACAACAATGGTCTTCGGTGGACGACCTACCTACCACATCCACAACCGCACCCCAACTACTATCCAAAGAGTAGATTGATAACATGGAAATAAGGAGGAACTTGGAAAAGACCATGGAGGACTTGTTCCGACAAGTCTCATATGTCAGAAACATGGGAATTAGTTGGGCTGTACGAACAACCAACAAGTTCTTAGATCTGTTGCAATCCTTGGAGAGCACGAGGAAGCTCTGCACTGACTTCCCTGCAACCTACGACTCCACATTTCCAAGGATCGAAGCTATCTTTCAGATGCCAGAAGCCATGTGGGAAAAGGAGCTTGCATTTGAGAAAGATGATCACTGGCTAATGAATGTATGGCGGTGGTACTTTGACAACCAGAGGGAAAGGCTGGAACAAATCATGAGCAAGGTGGATCCAGACATTGAATGGATCAAGGAAATCAGGGCAAAGTGTGCTTGTTATCTCAAGCTGATGACAAACTACGACATGCCCACAGTACAAATGGATCCAGAGAAGATAAAGCCCTACTTCCAGGAGAAGATGAAGGATGGGATGGCTGGTGAGATCACAGTGGAATTCCTGAGTTTTGCTACCTGTGCCTTTGATCAATCGGAGTTGTTCAGAGACCAAGGCGCAAAGTATGATGAGGATTGGAAGAAGCTGGAAGATAACGTGAAAGAATGGAGCTACCAAGTGCTACGATATGAAATTGTTGAAATAGACAAGCTCCAAGCAGTCATCCTCAAGTTCATAGAATACACAGCTTCTAAGAGGAAAGAGGATAGCCCCACCAAAAATGAAGAACTCCTTGAAGATTAGCTATAGTTAAACAACAATTTGCTAAATGACAAAAGAGCTACAGTGCTGTCACTAGATGAGAAAACAGGGAAAATGACAAAATGTAATTTTAAATTATGATATATTAGGGGTTGGTGAAACCCTATTTTGTAATGAATCGTGGCCACACAATATGAATTAATCTTGGCCATTCATTAGATCTTTTGGGCACTATAAATAGAGCTCTCTTCTCATTTGCAAAGTTGAGTTGAGTTGTTGTAAAGGCATGCTGCAGAAATTTATAAAGAAAAGAACATTGACTTGGTGTATTTTCTGAGTTTCTCACATGTTGCTTGATTCAATCTCCATTGTTAGATGTTGAACTTAGGTTTTATTGCTGTTCTAGTTAACTGTTTCCTTACTTTGGTAGATTTTAGGAATGTTGTCCTGTGATCATTAAAATTCCTGTTGTGTTGATAACTTCTTAGTCCATACTTTTTGTTGTTTGCTGATGGTAGATAGCTGTGTAAAGTTAGCCTGGACTTGAATTCGAAGCTACTCCAAAACTTTCATCTTTGTTTATACATGTATATGGTGAATGATAGACAAAACATTTGTAGACCTTAGAAGATAGCACAAATTCCATGAGACTGTGAGATTTCTGGTTAAGTGGAATATTGTTTCAAGAAGTTGTCCATTGCAGGAACTTCATCATCACTGTTCATAATTAGTTGCAGATACGGGAACCTCCTTTCTTCCCTGCCCTTTTTCATTTTATTTAATGAGTAACCTATGCCAAGGTTCATTGCACATTGTAAAGCTAAATCCAATGATAAACATGGAGTTTACGAATGTTGTTTGAACCTACAAAAAAATGCACAATAACTTCCCTATCTTTAAAACTCCATTCCAAGATCCAACTCCCCACGCTTTGTATTGCCCACGTAAGACCGCCTTGTGATTCCGTTAAATCACATCAAACAAATGAGATATTCCAAGTACTGTCAAGACCTAACATTAGAGACCTTGGGATAGTGTTCTGCAATCTGATTGTAGAAGATTATCTTTCAAGAGAGGTAGTGTATCTACACACTGGTTGTGTTGAAAAGTACATAAAAAACACATCAACAGAACTGGTGCAAGAAGGAGGGCTTGAAGTTGGAATAAAAAGTTGAGGGTTAAGAGTGAAGCTGGATCAAATCAAATAGTTCTCCCAGAAAAGATTTCAAAGAGTTCTACGGTCAACACTAAACAAGGGAGAATTTGAAGAATTGCAGCCTAACATAAGGGCAAAGCATGTTAAGGGAAGTAGCGTTCCCTTTTCCTCTTCCTCCATTCCACCCACTTCCATTCCACCCTCACCTTCATTCGACTGGCCTTCATCTTCCACCCAACCATCTCAAACTGTATTTTCACCTCCTATCTCCGGCAGCCAGGGGATTGCTCCTCTCTCGGCCCTTCCAGCCCAAGGCACAGTCCAACCAGCAGCAGCTCAAGTGCAGCCCCAGATTGTTGTTTTATTGCAGGTGCAGCCCCAACTTGTTGTTTCCCAACAGCAGATACCACCTCCGCCACCCTCCATGGCTTGGTTAGCACATAACCCTTCACCGATACATTTCGTCGCTTATCATGATATGCCTAAGAATCCAGAGGGATTTTGTTCAAAGTTCCATTTGCGCGACCTACAAAGAATAGCTGAGGAGCATATCGAAATATTTGAGACAACAATCACTAAAATGCAAGTCGACCACGAGGATGTCGCATGCCACCTTTTTCCACATTCGTTGGGGGAAGAAGCTTTCTATTGGTACATCAATCTGACGAGGGGACCCATTACCTCATGGAATATGATGAAGAATGCCTTCTTGCAAAAATATAAGATTCCCATCAGCCCTTCAGAACTTTACCAGCAGTTTATGTCCGTTAGAAGGGAAGTCAACGAACCTATTGGATCCTTCAATGATCATTTTCATCAGGCCTACACAAGGCTTCAGGACCCGTACCTTCATAATGATGTTGCGGCCCTCCCGGTCTATTATGTGGCGTTGGATAACCTTACGTCGGCTTTGGTGAAAAGGATGGGCTGAGCACTCACTACCCTAGTGACCGCCTATACAGAGGATGTTGTCACTAGTGCAGATTTAGGGCAGAATATCTCTGGCCCGCTGCCTTCTTTGGGGCCGGTAGCCCACCTGATGCAGATTCAAAGACTGAATTAGGCTTTTGCTCATCAGACCCCTCTTGTGAATCAAGTGCTTCAGTTGCCCATTGTCCTACATCCGGGGCAGCCACTGAATTATGCACCTCCCACGCCTTCCTATTCGCAGACTCAACCGCAATATAACTATTCTCAGGCTGCCCCATAATAGCACATGTATTCCCAGCAACCCCAAGCACCATTATACCTATCGAGGCTAGAATTTCCTCCAGTTTATCAGAATCAGTCGACAGCCCCGCCCGCTTTCCTCCAAAATCTGGCGCCGTCGCCTAGGAATAGGATCGAGAAGGACAAGTTGGAGGAACTGACTGAGATGATAAAGAAGATGTCCATGGAGATGACGCACCTAAAAATTTAGAATAATCAGTTACAGGCCTCCTAGTGCAATTTCCATGCCAATCTTAACCGGGACAACCGAGACCATAGGGACAGTAGGGATAATCGAGAAGCAAGCACTTCCTTAGGGCAAAACTATGATAGGGGGCAAAATGCTAATCAGAATTCAGAAAGGAGACCTTCTCAGAGGCAGAATCGTGCATGGAACACTAGGCCCAATAACAGAGGTGTCCCTACACCTTTCGATCAACCAGTAAGCAACGAAAAAATGACCAACGGAGTATACCTTGCCGAGGCAGCTTTGTCCAGATGGTGCAAGATTCATAAAACTAGTAGGCATTCCAAGTTGGATTGCCCCAAATTTTAGACAGCTACTGAAATATTATAGCTAGAAGTGCAGAATGCAGTAGACAATGCTGGCTGTAGGTACATCATCCCAGCTGAGCCATACGATTCCTCATGTCTCATGGTTAATCAAGCACCATTTCCGTGAGGCGACTTCAACGTGCCTGAGGTCGAGCTCGCTCTAGTTGAGGATGGATAAGTGCAAGAGGTAAGTAACGAGCAAACTTTGGCTTAGCTTTTCGATTCAGGAGATAATGGTCCAGTAGATGAAGAGGAACCATTTGTAGATGAGGTCCACATATTCCATCAAAGGTCAACTCCCTACTTCCTTAGGAATAGACAGGCGGGTGGACCCTTTACAACTTCTACTCCACCAAAAAAAATTTCCACTCCACCGGATCCTAATGCCAGCAACAACTCCGGACCTCCCCATATACCTACCCAATACCTCAACAAGAATGGGTCTCAAAACCAGTCACAAAATCAGGCTCAAGGCCAATCCCAAAACCTGCCTAGTCAAACGAAAGTCCAACCTCCTAGTTTTTCCATCGGCCACGCTTTTAGTTCAGAAATTGAGCAAATGGGTGAATATGTGGCAGAAGAGTTCAAGAAGGTAAAAATTAGTTTATCAGCCTTTCAATTACTCAAAATCCCTACTATAAGACATGCCTTCTTTAGGATCCTTAATGGAACTCTGTCTTCCAGTACAACGCAAGAGATGGCAGCTAAGAGGGTTACTTTTGAAGAGCCTAGATGAAAACTAGAAATACAAGATAATACCGAAAAAAAGAAGGATATCCCTGTAAATTAATCTGTGAGTAAACAAATTGAAAAGGAACCAGAGCAGAGTAATAGGTAGTTTCCCAAGGACCTACCATTTAGGCAGAACATGGATAAAGGCAGTGATAAGAACAAGGGTCAAGTAGCTCACATGGATACGCCTACGGGCGTCTTCCAAGGAAGGTTGGAAACTCCCCCTTTCTTGAACACCATTAGGGTCTTTGATAAGAACTTGCATAATTGCTTGCTCGACTTAGGAGCATCTGCCAATGTCATGCCCTTGGCAGTATGCAAGGCTCTTGGCATCACCCCCACACCTTCAAGAAGGAAGGTCACCCAGGTGGACAAAATAGAGATTATCATCATAGGAGAGATAAATTAGATCCTCATGCAAATTGCCACAGACCCAAGGATACAAGTCATTGATATTTAGGTGGCAGACATTCCCGATGCATATGGAATCATCTTGGGAAGGGAGTTGACCAAGGCACTGAATAGATATACTACCATAGACCTTTCTCACATGTGGCTACCATGGAAGGGGCTGCCAAATCAAATCCATATCGACTGTGAACCCCCTATAAAATACATGATCATGGAGTACAATAATATTAACGAGGTGTTGTTTACCGAGACCGACCTAGGGAATTACCATCCTTTTGCCTACCAAAACAAGGTCGGGCTCCAGGAGGACTACGCTGATGAAGTACTCCTAGTGTTGTGCAGTCCTTCGACAGATTTCACTCAAATATCTCTGAGTACAAAGGGGCTAGTGGAGCCAGATGATGGGCCTGATGAAGATGACGACTGGGGAGTACTCAATGATTTCTAGGGGTTCCTAGAAAAGTGTGTTAGTGACCAACTTAGCTTGGGCACCCGGATGAATTTCCAAGATCTCTTATTGCTAAACTGGTGCAGGGTTCACAATGTTGCCCACTCCGAGTTTGATTGTTGCTTATGTCAAATGATAGTCAAACATGTTAAAGGATCAACTACTCCTCAGATTGAAACGTCAAAAGAGGAACCAACAGAACCACACGCTGTTCACCACACCGCCCAAGAAAATTCCCCTAAGATCACGGAGCCAATCACTCAACTGAAAGGGAATAGGAACTTAATCAGACCTGAAGATAAAGAACCTTCCACATGTTGGACACTCCGATTTGATGGATCCAAGTCCAAGCAAGAAGCCAGAGCTGGGGTCAAGCTCATCAGTCCAACAGGTAAGACCTTTCTTGCTACCCATAGATTTCAATTTTATTGTACCAACAACGTAGCAGAATATGAGGCCCTGGTCCATGGCCTTCTCATGGCCTTGAAGAAAAATATGAAAATGCTACAAGTTTGTGGGGATTCTGAACTAGTGGTTAAATAGGTCAGGAAGCTATATTCTTGTCATGATAGAAGGCTCGCCAATTATAGGCATAGGGTTTGGGATCTCCTAGAGGGCTTAAATGCATTCAATATACAATTGATCCCTCATGCTCAAAATCAAATAGCCGATGCTTTGGCTCAAACAACCAACACCTTACAACCCCTCTCTTTATCTGGGCTCAAGAAATTCACGGTTGAGCTGACATCCACACCGTTAGTCCCAGATAATGTTACCCACTTACAGGTCTTCAATGATGACAAACATATCCTCGAATTCATCACAAGTTCTGATGTCTTTGCAGCCCAAATAATTAATGAAGCTGATCCATAGAAAGCTGAACTGGACATAGAAAGGGTTATTAACCTCAAAACCAATACAATCCCTAGAGGCATGGTTCAGTTGGAACATGTATTTGACTTAGACCAGATCAAAGGCCAGAACCAGCAAACAAAGAAAGAAGCCATAAGCAACCAGTGTGATGCTTTCAACCTCGGGACAGCTGAGGAAGTTAAGAATGTTTTTATTGGCAATGTATGCACACCAGAGGAAAAGAAATGAATAACAGATGCATTGCAGAAATATAATGATGTGGTGGCATGGAGTTACAAAGATTTAAAGACATATGACACTTCTATCATCATGCACACCATCCCTCTCAAGAGAGAGGTGAGGCCATTCCGTCAGTGGCAGCGTCCTATCAATGCCTTGTTGGAAATCGTCATTTACAAGGAAGTACAAAAATTACTGTCGGCAAGGATTATTTTCCCAGTTAGACACTCTATGTGGGTACCCAATTTAGTCCCAGTTAGAAAAAGAATGGGGAGATCAGACTGTGCATGGATTTCTATAATTTGAACCGAGCTTTAGAGAAGGATAATTATTCAGTTCCTTCATTAGATGAGGTGTTGCAAATCGTCAACGGCTCCCAGATGATATCTTTCCTCGACGGATACTCTGGGTATAACTACGTGATGGTACAGTATGAGGATCGTCATAAAATGGCATTCACCACCAAGTGGGGAACGTTCGCGTATAGGAGAATGCCTTTTGGGCTCATCAACGCCGGTGCCACCTTCCAACGCGCTATGGATATCACCTTCAAAGATCTGATTGGAACATGCATAATCATCTACATGGATGATTTAACTATGTTTTCTAAGAAAAGAGGTGATCACATCTCTGATTTGTGCAAGGTGTTTTAGAGGTGCAGGGAATTTTGGGTTTCCCTTAACCCCAAGAAGTGTATTTTTGGAGTGACTGAAGGCAGATTGCTTGGGCACATTATTTCAGAACAAGGTATCTCTATAGACCCTGAGCATATTGAGTCCCTACTCAAAATTCTACCCCTAGGCAGCAAGAAAGAATTAAAATCCTTCTTTGGAAAGATCAACTTCGTCAGGAAATTCATCACGGGTTTCACGAATATTGTTAAACCTCTCAATGCTATGTTGAAACAAGATGCCAAAGTTGAGTGGACACCCGATGCCAAACAAGATTTTGAGGAAATCAAACGAGTCATCGCTGAGGCACCTGTGTTAGTCAGCCTGGATTATCTAAAGCCATTCTACATTTACTCATTCGCTTTAGAGCATTCCTGTGCTAGCATGTTGACCTAGAAGGATGAGGAAGGAAATGAGCACTCGATCACCTCCATGAGTGCTCCCCTAAAGGATGCTGAATTGTGATATCACAATGTAGAAAAGCAGGCGTACGCTCTTGTCAGAGGGGTGAAGAAATTTAGACACTACATCCTACTCAATAAGGTATTTGCCATTGTCCCCGACCCAGCAGTAAAAATGTTGCTCATTCAAAATGAATTGGGTGAAAGAAGAGCTAAATGGGTCACCCTACTCCAAGAATATGACATGGAGATCCAACCAATGAAGCTGGTAAGAGGACAGGTACTCACCCGCATGATTATGGAACTGGCAGTAGAAGCTAGACCTGAACTCACTGTGCAGCAGTACCAGCTTTAGGATGTCTCTCCTAGAGAATGGTACTAGAATGTCGTCTATTATTTGCTGAACTATAAGTGTCCACCGCACTTGCAAGGAGTTCAAAAGCAAGCCCTTAGATTGAAGAGCAATGGTTATATGCTACAAGGTTCCATTCTTTACAAGAAGAATCATGAAGGCATCTACTTAAGATGCTTGGATAAGGAAGAAGCGGATCGAGTTTAAAAGAGTTCCACGACAAATTCGGCACGGGCCATGGTTCCGGTTCTTCCACAACACATCAGATATTAAGAGCGGGGTATTATTGGCCAACTATTTTCAAGGACGCTCATTGTCATGTTCGTTCATGTCACACATACCAGACCGCTGCCACAAGGGAAGAGAATGCTACTATCCCACTGGAGCCTGTGCTGGAGGTAAGGCCGTTTGTGCAACGGGGTCTCAACTTCATCGGTCCAATAAGCCCTCCATTGTCTGCGGGACATAGGGACATTCTTACCGCTACTGATTACTGTAATCGGTGGACGGAAGCAATAGTATGTAAGCAATGCACAACTGAAGTAGTTACTAATTTCTTAGAAAGTTTCATTTTAAATCGCTTTGGTTGTCCTTATGCTTTGGTATGTGACAATGGACCGGCCTTTGCTTCATTGAAATTTCTAGTTGGGCCTTTGACTACGAGATTTACCTTAAGTTTTCATCCAATTACCACCCCCAAGGCAATGGCCTCGCTAAATCTACGAATAAGAATTTGATTACTGTAATCAAAAAGCTGCTAGATAGGAATCCCAAGGACTGGTATACCCAGCTCCATTTCGCCCTTTGGGATGATCGCACTCGCCACAAGGTTACCCTTGGCGATTCCCCGTTTCACCTTGTTTATGGCCTAGAACTAGTATTTCCTATCCATCTGAAGATTCCTACTCTTCAGTTCATCAACGATTTTTATGAGGGAGGAGATTAGAGGGAAGCTCGGGTAGCTGAGCTCTTGAATTTAGAGGAAGTCCAAGATCATGGAATAGAAAATTTTTCCAAACATCAGGGCATAGTTAAAAGATGGTTCAACCGCCGAGCTAAGATCAAAGCCTTTAGAATTGCATATCTGGTCCTGTATTGGGACAAGGCCCATGAAAAGAAAGGGGGACACAACAAATTCGACAAGCTCTAGCTTGGCCCCTTTCAAATAGCTGAGATTTTGGGAGATAATGCCTTCCACCTAAAGACCTTAACCTGTGAGAACGTCCCATTGCCGGTCAATGGGCAGCACCTGAAGCATTACTTCCAGGCCTGAGCTCATTGAAGCTCTTCTTTGTAAATATTTGTACATTTGTTAGGTAGATTGCTTTTCTGGTTTGCTTGCATTTTTTGTTTTGCGTCACTCTTTTTGTTTCCCCCTCCCAACAGTTTTGTTTTGAAAAGTTGTTTCCTGCCCCTTAGCTGTGGCCATGCTTGCTCGACAAGTGGTTTACTTTACTGTCCATCCTTTGTATTCTTCGGCAAAACATTCACTCTCGACTATCGACCTCTCAAAGCTATCTATGAATGATTTCCTTGTTTGAACTCTGCTCAGAACTTGACCCTAGATTGGATCTTTTTACACACATCTTAGATCTCGCACAAAACACATAATAATCATTTATAAAGGACTATGCCATGGTTGTTATGACACCTTGGTGAGTGAAAATCTTAGGTCTACTCTAGTGACCACTGTAGTTTCAAACCCATCGTAGGCTTCAGTTCTTACCCAGTCAAATTGAATGATAAATGAGAAGTGAACATTGAAGGAATATCAAAGAAAAAGAACAAAGGAATTCTAAAAAATAAGCGACCGTATGGGTGTTTGGGTAACTCTACCGGGGCTATGGACACCCGACCATAGTAGAGCAATATCCACAGGATTGCAGCGACAACTCTGTCGGGGCTATGGACACCTGACTGGCAGCGGAGCAATTTCCAGGTTACTTTTGGTGTTAGACGATTTATGTAGCTTGCTCGGTTGAATTGGTAACCCTGTTCACTATCTCGAGGAAAGGAATGAACTCACTACACACACTTCTGAGATGTCCTCTAAACTAACCCAATTAAGGATCTCGTTCTCCCAGATTCATCTATGGAAGCCACTCCTAGTCTGCGAAACTAGAGATTCTGGGTCTTGAATGAGTATTTATCATTAGAATGCTCAGGAGTGTTCTCCAGTGGAGTCGCCATTTGTTGTGCCCTTAGCATACATGACCCATTTGAAAGGAGGACCCTCTTTTCTTTTGTCTTGTTAGGTCATTTTTATCACCACCTCATTTTGTGTGCCCCACTTTTTGGTGTCTTGGATGGTCAATGTTGCTTTAAAGTCCCATCATAAGTTGACTATTCCTTCCCCTTTTGATTTTGTCGTGTTCTGCTACCTCGCGGGGGCACTCTGGCAGTATGCCCCTTCCAACGGCCCCAGGGCCTGCCGGCCCTGACCATTCGGGCTTCCCTTGCCAGGTTTCTCTGTTGCATCTACCGTTCCCAATGGCGTTTGATCCGCATCCTCCTGTACCCCGGGGTCTGATATCCTACTCTCCATCTACAATCCGTTTTAAACCTCGACGGCTGTTTAACCATCCGGGCCCCAAACCCCAGAGTTCCACTTCCGGGGTTCCAGGAGTGTTTCGCCGTTGCTTACAGCGAACCTCTGGTGGCGTCCTACCTTCTGGGTCTCGCCACCGTATTTTCTGTCTGAAGAGTTTGCTTGAAAATCCTGGCTTCCATCGGGTGTTCTGGGCCCGATCTTCCAGAATTCTGTCTCTAGAATTCTGTGATGGTTCCGCCGTCTCCAACAGCGGGTCTTTGGTGGAACTCCGCCCTCTGGTCCCCAACTCTCTCTCCGCCGCCACCGACCCAACCGAGCCGAAATCCTGAAGCGGCTGCCGTCTTGCACCTCCTCGGCCGTCGGACCTCTAGTCTCCCACCATCGTTGCCGACATTCAAATTCACCAACTTTTCTCTCGCCATACCTGCATTTAATGGGGTCATTAATGGATTGGGGGTATAAAAGACCCGCTCGACCCCGTCATTATCACTTAGCAGAGTTGCAGAGTGATCGGAGAACTTGCCAAAGGAGCCCACCGTCTTCGACACCTCCACGCTCACCGCTCTCACCATCACTTCATCGATCGTAGGTGGATCCCACATCTCCCCGCATCGATTGTTCTAGGTAGGTCCTCTGTTCGCCCTCCTACACATTATTTTTGTGATTTCTAAGGATTTAAATGAACAACAATCATCAAGAAGCACGAAAATGATAAAGTACGACACTGCACACAAAACCCATGTTTTGAAACCTAACGAAACCTTCGAGGTTACCCTCATCACAAATCTGGAAGTCCACCTCGCCGTGGTCATTCTTCGCACAACGAAATCATCCCCTTCTGCCCCGAGACCTACCTTGGTTGTGCATACCAAAACGATTATCTTTCTTGCCGACAACAACTTCGTCCCTCAGGCCCGGGCCGTCAAACTTCCTCGATCGGAAGTCACCCTCAAGGCCGCCGTGTAAAACAGCGAACTCTTGCCGCCTCTCCGAGCTCCGGGCTCCACCCTTCTCCTCACTGCGAGCATTTCAAAATTGATCGGGCGCCCTTCGAGTTTACTAGATTCTGCATTCCAGAGTTGCTCTTGGTTTCCACCGTGTCTGCCTTCAAGTTTTTGGTGGAGCCCCGCCATCCGGGCCCTAGGCCTTCTTTCTCCGATTGGAGTCCTGGCTGAACTCAAAACATCCTTATTTGCTCCGGGCTTCAGGCACTGGGTTTCCGTGATTCCTTATAAGCCTTTCACAAGAAATTCTCGACCGCCCCTTCGGGCTCCGAGCTCCTCCCTTCCGTTCGCTGTGAGGCTGAAAATAAGGTTAAACGGCGCCCCCCTCTGTCGGGTCCGGTCTTGGCCCCGGCTGTCGGCGTAACTTCTCACTTCGGCATAACCTTTTGATGACCCCTTCCCTAGACGTCCTTTGGACCTTTGGGCTCTGGACCGCCGTTCACTGCTGCAATGTCACATGAACTCGGAAGCACCCTCATTCTAGCCGGGCTCCGCCACCCAGGGGCCCTGTCATCATCCGCTGTCCCGAGGGGAGATCCTCGCCCGTCCTTCTGCCCGTTGGACTTTTCCTTCCCGTTCGCCACTGAACTAAGAATATGATATCAAAGTGGCGAACGCCTGTGTCGAGCCCTAACTACCGGGCTGCCCCTTACAGACTTTCGTCTGACATTTGCCGTCCCAAATAGCGATAGATGAGCACCTTCCCGGTACCATAGACCCGAACAATGAAGTCACAAACTGGTGGTCACCCTGCAGCCTACCGGACCCGAGACCCCAGAGCTTTGTCTCTAGATTTCTATTTTTATTCTGCTATCCCAAACTACCATCTCCAAGCGGCTCTGTAGCCAGAGACTTCCATATTCTCCTAAACTGATCCAAATTGGCTCAAATCTGGAATCTAACTTTGAACCACATGCTTAATTTCAGTCCTCTTCATTGGGAACCTCTTAAAATGCTAAAATTTGACCAAAGAGAATCTTCAGGAGCCCTCCACTGTGTTTTCCCTTCCAAGCAGCATTCCTGCCGAGGAAGTCTGGCACTCTGGGCCCGAACTGTCCAAATGCCCTTAATTAAAGCTCAATGACAGCAAGAAATAAAAGATCATGTTATGCTTAATAGATGGATTGTTTAAAATGGATGTTACCTTTAGGATTTCACCTAACATGAATGCTTTTGTGATCTATTATGCTGACTACACCTTTGCTTGTAGAATATATGGAATCGAGTGCGGGACCTTCAGCGACACCTGTTGAGAAGGACAAAGGGAAAAGGCCAGGTAAGGCTCCTGAAGGAAAAGAGGACAAGGACCAGATGAAGTACCAATTCCAGGGCGAGCCTCTGCACTCAAAAGTCACCACAGATTGGAGGGAGATTACTGATACCAACATAAGCCACGTCAATATTGACAAATTCACACAAAGGGTCAGGGTCAACCCAATGACCAAAAATGCAAGATTGATAAGGAAGAGCAGAATAGCAAAGGCTGTTGAATTCCCTCCATCCCTCGTGGCCCCTGAATTGGTCATGGCCTATCGGGAGGCATATCAAGCTGACACAAGAATAATCATTGATAGAGAGGGTAATGTTCTCGCTGACATGTCACCTGAAGGGATCACAAAAACTTTCCACATTCCCACATTTCAAGATATGGAAGCACCCAACATAGAAGAATGCCAAGCAGCATAGGACGACAATCCGACAGGCTGTAAAAGAATGACAAATCAGCATTGGCTCAAAGAAAAGTGGGGGAGTGCTGCTAAGGTTCCTCAAGAACTCTTCTACAGTGACTTCCATGAAGATTACCACAACTTGGTCACCATGTTAAGCAGAGTTATGGGTCTTCCTGCAGCCGCCTACTTTTAGGAATGGATGGTATACTTTGTTGAGCAAATTCTTTAAGGGAATGAGAATGTCACAACAAAGACTTCATTCTATTGGGGAGGCATAATAAGCAACTGCTTCCATGAGTAATTCGTAAATGTGAAGAAGAGCTCTAAATTTTATATGACTTCCTATCTTGTCTATTCCTTGGCAGATTGGAGACAATACAATGGAACTTCAAAAAGGAATACTGCAGAGTAAATGATGCCTTCATTCACTATATTATCAGAATGATTGTCAGGGACTTCGAGAGGAGGGTCTCCCACAGTGCCAGGGCACTTTTGAAGCAATACGCCTTCCTCTTCATCCAATACCCAAAGCTCACATACATCCATGCCCAGGGCTTCACTAAAAGGCCAAACAGGTTGCCTCGGTACCCCAACGACCGGATCATCCTTCTAGAGCTTTCCCGGCAACTCCAACACATACAGGAAATCTTCAACAGTAAGCACATAGCATGGATTTCTTATCCCATGACTTTGGGCCAAGGCATGTATAGACTACAAAAGTCCCAGTGTGCTAGTAACTCTGAGAAAGAGCTAAAGTATTACCATTTCTACCTACACACTACTCACCCATGGATTGACCCATATGGCCACGTCAGGAAGGCATTGGGACTAGGGTTCGCTCATCTGCATCACATTGAAGACTTCTGGGGGGACTGCTAGGATGACAAAGAGGTATGGTCAAGGCACTATATGTGAATGACTATAGTTTTTAAGGAAGGTGCAGCCTTTCTCCATACCGGACCAAGTCGAGGAGGACGAGAGCACCATAATGCACCCCAGGTACCCTACGGTCGCCAATTTGTCGATACCATCAATTGACTGGGATGAGCAGGAGGTTGATGACCTTGACACTATAACCAATCCAATCTTGGCTCATACTAAAGAGTGGGTCGATGGGCAACTAGCTCAATTAAAGCAACGAGGAGTAATTTTGACTTACGAAGGTCTCAAAAGTGAGCCAAGTGCCACAGAGGATGCCGCTGCCACCACTTCTACTAGCGGGACCTCCAAGTCTCCCCCGCTTACCAAATCCAAGAAGAGAAAGGGGACAGAGATAGAACCGTCTCTGGACCCCAAGGTCTATGTGAGGAAAGAAATGGGAGGCTCACCCTCCAAAAGGCTCAAATAGGCGGGGAGCGCCACGGAACAACCCTCCACCCAGGAGGAGAAGGTGATGGGTACGGATCAATTGGAACCTCTCTTGGCTCTCCCTGCTCCTGCTACTATGCCACCTACCTCTCTGGCTATGGTTGCCACATCCCCACCGGTGCTGGACATTTCTGTCCATCTCGCCCCTTCACCTCCGGCCGACTCTGTAATAATTGTCGACTCCTCTTCTACAATGACCACGCCCCCTTCCTCTGCTGCCATGTCACCAACCACATCACTCCCTCTGGCATCTGTGATAAAACCTATTCCCATTTCCAATGTTCCTGAGGCTCTTTTGAGGAATATGCAGAATCTTCCCCCTGAGCTATCACATATCCTAATGGATCCCGCTCTTCAAGTAGCCCTTGCACAAGCCCTCACTACTGCTCAACCTTCACAACTGTTGATAGGGCCACGAGCTATGGAAGCCACCATGCTAATCTCTAAGGAGTGGGAGGAATGAGAACGAGAGGCCTCAGGGGCCTATGAGAATGAGGCTGATGAATATCATGAACACCCGAAATATGAGCACCAAGTGATTGACAGGGTGGCCTATGAAGAAGAGGGAACTGGTTCCTCAAAGAGCGGGGATAAGGAGGGTAGCCCTGGTGGCAAGGTAATCATGCAGACCTTTGATGATGACCTTGAAGAAGAAATGGCCCAGTAGCCAAAGGATAATAAATCAGAGGAAGAAAGGCTGCCCCTTGAAGAAGAAGAGTAGCGGCAAGAAGACAAAACTGAGGGTGGTGCCCAAACTGTTGAAAGCCTCGAAGTCAGGCAATTAGTTGAACATGTACACGAGATTGAACATGATGAGGAAAAGAAGGAAGAAGAGGCGAAGGATCAAGAAAGTCCCATATAGCAACTGTCCTCCATGCTTCCTATCAAACGCCTCGTGTTCATCCAAGATTCTAACGAGGAAGATGGAGATGCTGCCAAGCAGAAAGGAACATCCCCAGAGGAGAAGGGAGTAAAAACCTTGACCTTGATTGAGAAGGGTGAGGGTGGCCATGATTCACCGAAGGGGAAATCTTCTGTGCCTGAGTGGTTAGAGAGGCAACTCGAAAGAAAAACCCCTGTATTAAAGGACCCAAGGGCAAGATTAGAGGCCATCTTGGCTCAAACTCAAATCACGACAAAGAAGGAGAAGAAGCCCAAAGTATGATCCAAGGTGATGATGGATACATCTAAGTTTCGAGCAGCGCAAATAGCAACGCCTATGATTGGCCAAGCTAGGGTAAGTTACAACATCTCCACCATCGACTTAGGGACCGCCACCAGAGAGCAGAAAGTCGGGCACCTTAAGGAGTTAGTGGCTAGAGTGGTACATTTGATAAAACAAGATAAGATTTTGAAGGATGAGCTCAAGGCGCAGGTCACGGCCTTGACAGATTACATACAACAATGGTCTTCGGTGGACGACCTGCCTACCACATCCACAGCTGCACCCCAGCTACTATCTAAAGAGTAGATCGATAAGATGGAAAGGAGGAACTTGGAAAAGACCACTGAGGACTGGCTCTGACAAGTCTCATATGTTGGAAACATGGGAATTAGTTGGGTTGTGCGAACAACCAACAAGTTCTTAGATCTGTTGCAATTCCTGGAGAGCACGAGGAAGCTCTGCACCGACTTCCCTGTGACCTACGACTCCACCTTTCCAAGGATCGAAGCTATCCTTCAGATTCCAAAAGCCATGTGGGAAAAGGGGCTTGCATTTGAGAAAGATGATCACTGGCTAATGGATGTATGGTGGTGGGACTTTAACAGCCGGAGGGAAAGGCTGGAACAAATCATGAGCAAGGTGGATCCGGACATTTAATGGATCATGAAAATCAGGGCGAAGTGTGCTTGTTATCTCAAGCTAATGACAGACTATGACATGCCCACAGTACAAATGGATCTGGAGAAGATAAAGCCCTACTTCCAGGAGAAGATGAAGGATGGGATGGCTGGTGAGATCACAATGGAATTCCTGAGTTTTGCTGCCCGTGCCTTCGATCAATCGGAGCTATTCAAAGACCAAGGTGCAAAGTATGATGAGGATTGGAAGAAGCTGGAAGATAACACAAAAGAATGGAGCTACCAGGTGCTGCGATATGAAATCGTTGAAATAGACAAGCTCCAAGCAGTCATCCTCAAGTTCATAAAATACACAACTTCTAAGAGGCAAGAGGACAGCCCCGTGAAAGATGAAGAACTCCCTAAAGAATAGCTCCAATAAAACAATAATTCGCTAAATGACAAAAGAGCTACAGTGCTGTCACTAGATGACAAAACAGGGAAAATGACAAAATGTAATTTTAAATTGTGATATATTAGAGGTAGGTGAAACCCTATTTTGTAATTAATCATGGCCACACAATATGAATTGATCTTGGCCATTCATTAGATCATTTGGGCACTATAAATAGAGCTCTCCTCTCATTTGCAAAGTTGAGTTGAGTTGTTGTAAAGGCATGCTGCAGAAATTTATAAAGAAAAGAACATTGACTTGGTGTATTTTCTGAGTTTCTCACATGTTGCTTGATTCAATCTCCATTGTTAGATGTTGAACTTAGGTTTCATTGCTATTCTAGTTAACTATTTCCTTGCTATGGTAGATTTTAGGAATGTTGTCCTGTGATCATGAAAATTCCTATTGTGTTGACAACTTCTTAGTCCATACTTTTTGCTATTTGTTGATGGTAGATAGCTGTGTAAAGTTAGCCTGGACTTGAATTTGAAGTTGCTCCAAAACTTTCATCTTTTTTCATACATGTATATGGTGAATGACAGACGAAACATTTGTAGACCTTAGAAGATGGCACAAATTCCATGAATCTATGAGATTTCTGGTTAAGTGGAATATTGTTTCAAGAAGTTGTCCATTGCAAGAACTCCATAATCACTATTCACAATTTGTTGCAGATCTGGGAACCTCCTTTCTTCCCTACCCTTTTTCATTTTATTTAATGAGTAACCTATGCCAAGGTTCATTGCACATTGTAGAACTAAATCTAATGATAAACATGGAGTTTACGAATGCTGGTTGAACCTACAGCAAAATGCACAATAACTTCCCTATCTTTAAAACTCCATTCCAAGATCCAGCTCCGCACGCTTTGTATTGCCCACGTAAGACTACCTTGTTATTCTAGCAAATCACATCAAACAACTGAGATATTCCAAGCACTGTCAAGACCTGACATTAGAGACCTTGGGATAGTGTTCTGCAATCTGATTGTGGAAGATTGTCTTTCAAGAGAGGTAGTGTATCTACACACTGTCTGTGTTGAAAAGTGCATAAAAAATACATCAACACAACCGACTAATGTACACATATATTTCCTTGCTAATGTTTCATCATGTTCCACAATGAAATTGATATGGTGCTATTTTTCATTTCATATGGAATTAGAACTTTCATTTTTATTAGGATTTGAGTTTATTGTTCAATTATCATCACTCTTTAATTGTAAATTATTAAACTTTTATTGAATATATATATATATAATCACATAGCTCTTTTCAAGATCTAGAAAACCATAAATTTGGTGACTTCATCCTTAGATATACACATATCAAATTGATCTTTCCACTTAATTATCATAACTAATGTGACCACATTTCACATAGACCACATAAATGTAAATGAATTGGGACCTACAACCATGCCAAAATAGTAATAACCACCCAATCACACAACCCTTAGTACTACATATTCATATTTACATAAAATTTTGAGCATAGAGAACAAGTAAAATAATTACATTAAACTATCCTACCCAAAATACAAGCAACACTAAAGATAAAACAAAAGCTTAATGAATATTGATCTAAAAATAATAATAATAATATGCTCAACAAGCTAACCTTATTGCACCATGGTAAGGTGGTTGTGCTCAATAACTATGGATAAGAGTTCCTTCCATAGTTTCATAAGGTTGAATTTCAAGGAGTAATGAAAATTTCCTAGGTTGGGGCCAATTTATAAATTTTTGTTCATAAGATTGGATGGATAAGATTAAAAGTGAAGATTAAGGGCTCAAATTGGTTGATACCTTTGGGGAAATGATAGGATGACAGTTTTCCTCACATGATTGGTGGAGATGTATGGTAGAGGGATTGAGGGGAATTACCGGTGGAGATCCACTTGGGAAGAGTCTATGAACAAGTGGTACTTGGAAGTACTCTATAGGGATGGTTTAGTCCTTGACCTTTGTAACATGTTCATAATCCTATCCTCTTATCTGTACAAAGGATCATACTTATGTACACCCTGGAGGTGAAGAGGAAAAATTACTTGATTATTCATTGATGTGTAGTGGGAAAATTTAAACAACATTTCTAATTATTACCTATAATAGACATTGTAATAATATATGCTAATATTCCCCCCTTATTATATTGTTTCTACAAATATACCCCTAAAAAATTGAAATTGAATTAGCCAAAGGATGCTCCCTTAAGACTTACATAAGAAAATTTGTTGAGTACATATAATATAAATTCATGAGAAGATATTTCCTTGCAGAACCAAATCTTAAATCAAATGAAACTCCATCAAACTATCTTGTGAACCTCAGAAGGGTGTAACATTGAACTTATTCTAAAGTTATTGGAATAAATTTTTTTGGAACTCTAGAATCATATATTTCCAAATTATTTGATGATAATCCATATTGAGTTGCGATAGAGCTCCATCAAGTTTTATGATGAACTTCAAAGGGGTATAATTATTTCAATCATAGTGTAATAAAATGACTGGACATTAATCCATAGTGAGTTCAACACCAAATCCCTTACATGTCTCAAAAATTCAAACTTCACAATATGTGTAAATCCATCACCATCAACAAGGAAAGTAATTAAGAAGGATAAACACTTCTCATGCAAAGCACCATCTCAAAGTGAGAATCTAACTTGAGATGATATAAATGTCTTCAACCTCTAGTACCGCAAACCTCCAATGTGATGTCTCAAAGTACTAATCCATTCTTAGTAATATAAAAAAAAGTCCATGTAATAGATCCTTATTCTCATCCTCAGTACAAACTAAGTTACCTTCACTTGATTGATCTTTGAGTTTTCTTTTAACAATATCATAAATTGAATTCTACAAGACCAAACTATGTGATCATTTTTCTTATAGTAGAAACATGCAATTTCCCCTTTATTTGTACCTGGCCTTTTATTAATGCTTCATGAATATAATGCAGTGTCCTATTGAAAATCAAATTTTGCATAGACTTTTATATTTGTTCTCTTTTGTTCTACTAAAAGGGATAAAATTATATCTTCTAAGGTTTGAGAAATTATTTGATTGAGCTTTAAAATAACATTATTAAATTTTGAAGAAAAATTATCTAATAATATAGCTCTAGCGTCGCAATCTTCTACTTGATCCTTGACTTTTGCTAATTGTCTCATGGGAAATCTCAAATTACTTAGTTGATTTGACATTGTAATTTCATCTTCTATTTTGAACCTAAATAATTGAAGTGTTAGGGAAAACTTTTGATTAAGTTCCTTTTCTCCACAAAAATTATTCAAATCATCCCAAATTCCTATTAATGATTTTTATCAATATATATGTTGCAAGTACACTACTGGTGTTGTCATTGATGTCAAAAGTTGTTGGTGTTGGTCATTGATGTTAATAGTATGGATACAGTTGGTGTTGTTAAGTGATTATGCTAGTATGGTTGTGTTGTGATTTGATAAGAAGGTGTTGTGATGCTATCATCATTGTTTTCATTAATGTCCTGATGGATAAGAGATGTGGTTGCAGTAGGTTCACTTTGTTTCCAAGTTCTTTTGAGAAAATTTGAATAAAAGAGTGTGTAGTGTGATAGAGGTGTGTTCAATTTTGTGCTCCACATTTCTTGATTGTCAAAAATATGCTTATGTAGTTTGGATATGATGATCGAAGATATGCTTATGCATTAGTCTGATAGAGGTGTGTTTAATTTTGTGCTCCACATTTATTCATGGTTGAAGATATGCTTATGCGGTTTGGATATGATGATCACAGGTTTTCAGAGGTTCTATATCCAAATTTCTAGGTTTTTGATCTTTATAGTCATAAAATTGCACCCCTTGCAGTTTCACATACATTCTTGCATCTGCTTCAGTGTCAACTCCCTTACCATCTTGAGTAGGCTAATTTTAGCCCCTGCATTAGACCTTTTCCCTTCTCAAGATGCTTAACACCCCTTTTCAGTAGTTTCCTTCGTGCATCTTCTTTGCATCAAACCTTTGGCTTTTCCTATTCTTGTCATTTTGTAGTGTGACATGTTCAGAAACTTGTGCGCCACGTGGATGTCTGTGTGTTGCGCTAGCATCTTGTGACATTTCAGTACTCAAACAACCATTTCCGTGCATGTTTGCCACTTGGCATCCCCCTTGGTTGATGGTAATGGCTCAAGATGTATTCTAACCGCCCAGGAAGCTTCTTTTTGCTTCCTTTCTCTCCTTAAATGCTATCTTTTCAATTCATTTGGCTCTCTAGCTCCATTCTTCCAAGTGCCTCTAGCTCCACTCTAGCTTTATTCCAACTTTTAGCTACCTCTTCCACTTCATGCAACCAGCCTGTGCAACACTCTCAAGCTTTCACAAGCTCATTACAACAACAATCTTGGCTCTTGCAGCTCTATTACTCTCCTCATTTGGATACCTTAACTCTTGCAGTTCTATCTCCCTTTTCTCATACTTATGAGCATCTTGGGATTCCATATACCCCAACAATTGCAATTTTACTTTTTGATATGGGTTCTCCTCCTCGAGTGGGAATTTCTTTTGTCACCATTTTTGTGATACAGGCTCTCCTCCTCAAGTGGGGTTTGCTTTTACCACTCATACTTGGTGGTGCAGGTTCTATTCCTGGAGTGGTTTTTTCTTTCACCACATGCTTTATCTATTTCAGTTCATCTGTCTCTTTCTATCTATCTTTTTGTGGAGGTGGGAACACTAAAATGGGGGTTTGACTGAGGCAAACCCCTATACAACCCCAACAATTTCTCCAGATATTATGCATGTAGGTTTTGAAAATATTCATACACTGGAGGTTTCATCACTCTCATGGTTGTGAGCAGTTTTCTATCTCTTATTCTCTTACTTTATCATTTATTATTTGCTTTGCTTCAATACTATCACTTTCTGTTACTTTCCTGTATTCTAGAAGTCCAAGGCTAGCAATTAGAATAGAAGTAGTCACCTTGTCACTTTCTATGATAATCTTGCTTTCTAGTATGTACGAGATGCCAACTCACCTTGCGTTGTCATCCTTTGGTTGAGATCTTGTCAGTTTTTCTAGAAAATATTCAAGACCTGCTCTTTCTTATTCTAGAATTCTCGTGTTGTTCCTTGAGGTAGTTCAGGGTAGTTTTCCCCATGAGGCTCTTTAAATGAAGAGAACTCATGTGTAGCGAATCCCCCTTCTCTACATTTTTGTGAGCCTAACATGAAGAGAGGGAATTTTTTAAAAAACTAGGAATTTATTTATCCCTACTTGGCAGGGTTATAACTTTTGACTCGTTGCTTGAAATTCAGAACCATTTGCACTATTGGAAAGGTATCCTAGAGAACTAGTTCAGTCCCTAAAATACCTTTCCTTTGGAAACCAAATTTTAGGGACAGACACAAGTTTCAACCGCAAATTTTCCTTTGAAGACCTCTAAAAACAAAAATTACTAGAACATAGAAAATAACAAAAAAATCATAATGAATTTGATATCTTCTTTTCTTAGTTCAATATCTGATTTTGTTCAAAATGTTAATGATTTTCTATTGCATGCATGTGATGGTGACTTGGATTTCCCTATGTCACTTGATATCTTTGATCCTTCTCATGAAAGTCCTCTTGCTTTAGAGGATATTTTATCGCAAGAAGATGAAATCATTGATACCTTTCTTAATGTTACTCTACCTTCTATTTGTTTCAATGCACTCTCTTCTAGAGATGATGCATTTGTGACTGATGAATCTACCCTTCATTCCAATGCACTCTCTTCTAGAGATGATGCATTCCTGAATGATGAATCTCATCTTTTTTCTGATGCACTCTCTTCCAGAAACGATGCATTAGCAAATGATGAATCTCCTTCCACGTTTGATCCTGTTTGGATCGATGTTGAGAATATGTAGATTAAAATAATTATTCAACTAGTTGTGATGATTTTGTAAATATAGTCTACGTCTCTGTTGCCCCTAAAAGGCCTAAGAGACTAGTCATTTATGTGACTCTAACTAGTCCTTCTCCTAAAAGGATTTGGTCTATTATGGTGTTCTAGTAATAGTGACAAGGGAATGTTCTACAACTATGACATGACAAGTAGTTGGAGAGTCATTTATGGGATCACTGGATAGCAATTATTGCAATCAAAATGATACTTGCCTAGTATTTCTTTCAATGTGTGACACTCATCAATACGATGTCTGAGAACAAGTGCAATGATATGCACAATGTGGAACACTGACATCTTTAGGATATATATCACCAATCTATTCATAGGTAGTAATAGTATGAGTCCTTTGTTTAAAAGTATTTGTAATTTCCTTTCACATTCAGGTGGTCGACAAAGAGGAAACTTGAGTTTTTGAAACTTCCAAGGCCTCTTGCATTTGCTAGATTCACCATTTTCTCGAATTGAAGGAGGACCCAAAGTGATCCTCTCATCCTTGTCATTGTTATCAGTCAAAGGTTTCTCTCTAGGAAGAAGGACATTCAAGTCGGGAGGGGAATTAAAGATCACCGTGCCATCATCATGAAGCCTTAGATATTTTCTAGGAGGCTTCATGTTATGAGAGGGAGCTAGATATCCTAACCCCATTGTGTTTTCATCTTTTGGATGTTTCTCTAAGAGTTGATGAATTCCATGTTCAGCTGTTGTGTCACATCCTTTTTTTCTCAAGATTGTGAAACCCTTGCCATATGTTTCTTCAAAGTTCATTGGAGTATTTCTTACTTTATTATCATAGAATGGTTGTGTGGCTGTTTGTCTAGAAGAACTAGTTTCACCTTGTGTAGGGAACTTCGGTTCAACTTTTGTTTCAAGATGTAAGTAACCAAACATTTCAAGAGGTGGTACTATAAGAAGGTCTTGTTGTTTCAAGATGTAAGTAACATAACTACATTCAATTTGCTACAGGTTCTATTCTTACATATTTTTTGAAATAATATAGATAACTTATTCAAGTTTTTACGTCAAGTTGCCTAACTCTGATTATTTTGAATTTTTCACCACTGAAGGGCCTATTTTTTCCATGATGATCTTGCACATACCCACTTTTCCCTCTCTTTGATGTGTGATTTGCAGATTTGGGTTGAAGATCCATTGAGGAGAAATATTGGAGAAAAGTTGTCAAGTTTTCAAAGCTGTCATCTTACATGCAAGATCACGGAAAGCTACCTGTAGGTTGCAATTTAGTGTCTCAAACTTGGAGATTTGGTAGGAGAGAAGCTACAAGAGAACCTAAGAGGATATCAGAGTTTTAGATCAACCCTGATACTGGGACTAAATCACCACTTGTGGTGTATGAGTCCTAGTATACTTGATTTTAGGTATTTCCATCAGATCCTGAGTTACCAGTTCTAGATTCCAGGTTTTGTCAGAAACCCTAAACTAGGACTAAATATCCCCTATTGGTGTATGAGTCCTAGTGTGCATTAAAAGTCAGTATTTATTGGATTTCAGACCCTCATTTAAGTCTTTTTAATGTCTAGGCGCACCTCCATTTATCTCTAGTTTACTGTTCTGATTTGAGTTCATTTCTAAGTCATTTACTTAGGTCTTGCATATCATTTACATTTCTTGTCTTTCCAAGCCCTAGCTTGGTGGTGAACCCCGTTTTAGTCTTTAATCACACCCCTAGGACACCGTATTGTAGTTCTCTTTCCCTCATTCCATTCCTAGATTGAGATCTCTAAGGTTTCCTTGAGTAGAACTTGTAGGAAATTGGTTGTTCTATCTCCCTAATCATAGAATGAGAATTTTCTAGGTTTCGTACATGACCACAACAATCATGAGGTAGACTATGCAAATTTCACGCAATCATGTAAAAATGTTAAATCCTATATTGTGTTATTTTTGGCTCCCTTAAGAGTGTTTTGGTGATCTTCCAATAATTTTTTTGGAGTGTATTGGATGTGCCCTATTGAATTCCTTTAACAAGGATTGTTCTATTATGTCTTGTTTCTTTCTTTTTAGGAAAAATTTAGTCTTTATATGTCTTCATTGAAGCTTCAAATATTTAAATAAATTTAGTTCTTTAAATACTTAAATGGCAACAAGGCTCTCTATCATGGTCCCCTCCACATTTCATATTTCTATAACGATGTAGCATTATTGTGGATAATGGTTAAGTGAGACCTTTCTTTTTTATTCATGATTAATTATCAACTACCAGAAATATAATGACCAATTTAGGTACACATATATTTACTTTCCAATTTTTCATTATGTTCCACATTGAGATTGATGTGGTGTTATTTATCATTTCATGTACAACTAACATTTTCAGTTTTATTAACATTTGAGTCTATTTCTCAATTATTAGGAGTCATTACTGGTAAATTATCTAAATTTTATTAATAATATTTCCATTCTTCTTTATATATCTTAATTTTTTAATTTTTTATATATCTTTTGAGAGTTAATATTCGAGAAAGTTGTTGAGGGTTATTCTTATATGGATTCAAGTGTGTATGTAGTTCAATGTAAAGTTTATGAAATTATCCTTGAGACTATAAAACTGTTTCATATAATTATTTTTCTATATAATTTATTGTTATTTTATGATTAAATTCTTTAGGTATTACATTGTAGTGAACTAGCAAGCTATGTTGTTAGTGAAAAATCTTTACGAGGCTACTTTTCCTAAGGTGTGGTTTGATTAAAATCTAGCCATCTTATATTCCTCTATTCATATGATTTAGAAACATGGCATAACATTTTATGCTTTACGGATTTCATACACATCCATTTTTCAAGGATGATTCTTTTCAATGTATCATTTTATAATTTTATTTTATTGATACAATATAGCAATTTTTATTATATATCTCATTTGTGAAATATTTTTTGACTTTGATTGACAAAATTTGATACCTATCAACTCACCATTACTCTAGTAGAAACTATGTGTTGGTTAATAATATCTATTTATTATCTTTGTATTGAAAAATATTCTTAATGTTTTGAGGTTATACACACACATGACGCGTACACACACACACATACACTCACACACATTAATGATTATAATATTTTTAGATGCTATTTAAATGTTTAATTGAATCAAGGTCTATGGAAAAAATATAGGTATATTTATTCATCCTATCTTGTTTAATAAGTCAACCCAAGAAGAAAGGTATTGCTACAAAATTTTGGTGAAGGTTATAAAGTTTGATTTATTTATTTTTTATCATACAAAAGTATATTGAAACATAGGTGTTTGGATTTAAAATTATCATTACACGGTAGATCAATTGGAAAAATAATTATGGTGGGTCCAAAATAGTATAATTTAAGCATCACTAAGTGCATGCTTTCAACCCCTTTTTCAAAGAGAAGTAAATAACTCTTTAGGTTGATTATTACTTGTAGATATAATATTCAAATGACAATAAATGCATTTTCAGTCAAAATATACAACTTATTTTTTAATTCCATTCACTGCTTGTCTTCTTAAAATTAATAAATAATAATACTAAATCTATCATATAAGATTCAAGGGTTTGAAGGATGGAAGACCATTTTTATCTATAGTTGGCTACTCACTTAGAGATTAGATAAAATACTTGAGTATAACTTTTTGTAAGCATACTGTGTTTTATTGTCTTGTTTAATTTTTATGTTTTTACCTTTTTTTACATATTAGTGTTTAGGGTTGTGTTCCATATTTCATTTCTCTTTTTAAAATTTTATGGGGATTAGTTGATTGGTGGAGTTTTTTCTTCCACCTTATGACTTGTAGGTAGAAGGAACATCTTCATGACTAATTAATGAATATAAATAATTTTTTGAGTAAAAATATGTTTGATTAATGTGTGTATAGTGTTGAACATTAATTGATAATATAACTAATGCTATAAGTACAAGGAATTAATAGGAAAATGGCCATTATAATTGAGAAATGATGCATTGTGCTCATACTATATTGGTTATTTAGTTAGACATATTGAGTGGTGAATTTTTGTGTAGTCATCTCTAGTAACATGATTAAGAGGTAATGCACCTTTAGATGGTAAAAGGTGGTGGAATAAATCATTGGGTGTATAGTACTTTTGGTTGTTGGATCTTTAAAATTTCACTTTAAATCAAAGAACAATTTCTAATGTATATTTTGGGATCCAATTTTTTTTATTTAATATCTATTGGTATATTAGATTCATGTCAATTTGAATAATCTATTAGTTGAAAATATATATTATTCAAAAATTGAATGTAATTTTATCAAATTTTATAAGAATAATCAACATTATACAAACCATTTTATATGTATAAATTTTAATAGATAATATTATTTGAGTAGCATGCATTATTTTCCTGGGCTTGATTCTAAAAGTATATGCTCACACAATTTATATACAAATATAGCATGAAACGTGTAACTTCATCTAGTTTTTTTTTTTTGTTTTGAATTGTTGGATGTTCATAATTTATTCCAAGCGCTCTTTTTGTTAGAGGCTACTATTATACTAATAAAGATTAATTGACTTATCACCTTAAACTATCATATCAAGGTCCCATAGATTAAAAATTAGGTTTAATATTTAGAAAAATTAAGAGAAAAGTCAAATGTCCAATTCAATCACTACAATTTTTAGTCATCTATAAGAAAAAAACTATTGTGAGATTATGCAAGAAATGGATTGCCTTTTTTTTTTCCTTTTCTAAATTTCATAAAAAATTTATCATTCTCAAACAAGAACACAAACTTAACCTGAACCTTATTACATAAGTTTCAATCTTGAAATTTGGAGCTGTGAAAAGTAGCAGTAGCAGTGAAGACTGGAAGAGAATAATTTATATTGCTCTTTTACCAGTGCAGATTATACAAGATAAAAGTTAAATTAAAAGCATCTCTCAAATTTTTTAGAAGAATAAAATGAATTTTTTTTCGACTGGCATATCAGTGTTACAGTACATATGAGCCTGAACGTTGGGTTTCCCATACGCTGCCCTATTTTATTGTTTGCAGCAGTTAGAATTTGGAATATAGCTTGCGCAGTTGGTACATGATGGTAACCTCTCCACAACTTGGAACAGATAACCAGTTGCTTTGTTGTAGCTAATATCTGCATTTGTATTTACACTAGTCTTAAGGTTGTATCGAGCAGAAACTTGCAGGGAAAACATAACGGCTAGAAGAAGAAGCACTGTCATGGTTCTCATAAACATTGATCCTGCCATATTTGCCGCTGGAGAGCATCCTTAGGAAAGAAAATTGTTCGCGTTGAATAACTCGGCACAAGGAAAAGCTGGGTGGATGGGATATGGTGAAATGTGATGTACCTGGAGAGATCGAATGAAGATGGAATATATTTCATATGGAAACTAGAGAATATATAATGCAATATATTTACAGTGGGAAGTCACAGATAGACAACGATCCGAATTGTTGACTATTGTAATTCGTAAAAGGACCCATTCAAAAGTTTGAACTCACACAATGGCGTGTTAGAGTCAAAAGGATTTATAATATATGTATAAAATCTTCGTTGAAATGGTCATAAACTTTAAAAGGTAAGAAGTTACCTTATTGATAAATATGTTGCAAGTCAAAAGGATTTTGTTGTTATATTATTAGGGTATTAAGGTGTACGCATTTTATTTAAATATCATTTAATTTATTGATCAAATAGTCGATAGCAGTTGTATACATCATTCAAATCAAAAGGTGGTAAATATTTGCTACGCCATGTTATTTTAGAACTTCATTCTTTGTGAGTTCTTTATTCCATGTAAAGTTGATGGTTCAAATTACTTCTATGCTAAGGGACATTAGGCATACATATAGACCTCTTGGTGAGGTTGAAGAAGGTAATTTATTCATACACGTGACATGTATAATTTGAGAGTTCTGTCCTGGAATTTATAACTGGTTTATGTAAAATAGTTTCTTTGCATTGTAGTGGTTGGGCTCTAAGGAAATGTCATTGAAGTTTTTCTTCATGAAATACATGCCTCTCAAATTTATAAATGGTTTATGTGAAACACGTTATTTACATTGCAGTGGTTGGTTTCCTAGGAAATGTCACGACACTTGATCTTCATTAAATACATCTTGTAGAATGTTAGCAATAAAATATACCCAAATGCTACAAACTCACTATGTAAGATATTTTATAGATATTTGGTCTTCTAGGTAGCCTTTGTCTTTGGGGGATCAAACTTATCAACTTTCATCTATCAACTATGTCTCATGTCATGTGGATGGGTAGTATTTATTTTAACATCAACCCTAACCAACAAGGATATGACTCATATACTAGAGTGCTATTGGTGCATTTAAAAAAAATGTATTAAATCTCCAAAAAATGTTAATATTTCATAATTATGTGATTCAAATAAAATGTCTTTCCTTTGACTATAGCTTACAAATGAGTTGTTTAAATACTACTAGATCTTTAGTTATTATTTCAATATGGCTAAGTTGGTATTTCAAGACAAGGAAGGCCACATACAAATGAGATGGATAACTAGTGGAAGGTAAGAAATATTCTATATTAGCAATAAATTAGGCCTTTATGATATCAATATTAACTATCAAAATATATATTCTCTTTGTTGCATATGACACTATAGTTACATAGTGGTTCAACTTTTTATTAAGAAACTTCTTAAAACTAAATTTGATAAATCAAATTTCTTTCTAAACACATTACTCACTCATTAGACATCCATATTGGCTCACCTCTTATTTGTTTGGAATCTTATGCCATATTTGAAAGGAGGTAAAAGGTTAACTACTTTCTCCCTATAGTTACCGACATAGTTACAGTTGGAGTAACTATATCCATTCCTATATAAAAATGATGCACTTACATTCAACAGATAATCGACTATTCATCGTCTTCATATGGTATCAAGTAGGCGATCATAAATAAAAAATTCTTGGCGTTTGATATAAATTAGATGGCTCTAGAAGAATTCACTGTCAACAATTCACTAAAGGAAGTTCACCATCAATAATTCATCGCAAGAAAATTCACCGCCGTGACAAATTCACCTCAAGGAAAATTCACCACCAGCAATTCACCACCGTAATTCACCACCGGAAAATTCACCACCATGAAAAATTCACCGCCATGACAAATTCACGGCCATGACAAATTCACCTCAAGGAAAATTCACCACCAACAATTCACTACCATGGCAACTAGAAAATTCACAACCAACAATTCACCACAGAAAATCTCACTGCCATCGAAATAAGGAAACATAGAAGAACTATAATATGTGAAGGGTTATGAATTAATAAGATCTCATCGAAATAAGGAAAAATAGAAGAACTATAATGATGAAATAGAACATTCCAAATTTATTTGCTTTCAAAGATTGTAGTATTGTAATAACCCACATAGCACACATAGTTAATATGTGACATGACCACCACGATTGTGAGGTAGACTATGCAAATTTTACACAATCATGCAAACACCTTTTCCTTTAGAATAGTGTTGATATTAAATCTTATATTGTGCTAATTTTGGCTCCCTTAGAGTGTTTTGGTGATCTTCCAATATTTTTTTTGGAGTGTATTGGATGGGCCCCATTGAATCCTCTTAATGAGGATTGTTTCGTTATGTCATGTTTCTTTTTCTTGAGGAAAAATTTAGTGTCTATATGTTTTGGTTGAAGATTCAAATTAACAAGGTTGTAATATGTTCAAGATCTCTATCGTGGTTCCCTCCACATTTCATATTTCTATAATGAGGATGTATTATTTCTAGATAATGATTTACGTGAGACATTTTTTCTATTGATGACTAGTTATCAACTATTAGAAATATAACAACCAACTTAGGTACATATATATTTACTTTCCTATTTTTCATTATGTTCCACATTGAAATTAACATGGTGGTATTTTTCTTTTCAAATAGAATTAAAATTTTCTTTTTTATTAATATTCGAGCCTATTTCTCAATTATTATGACTCATTAGTGGTAAATTATCATAATTTTATTGAATAATATTTCCCTTTTCTTCTTTGTATATCGTAATTTTCTATTTTTTTAATATATCTTTTGAGAGCTAATGTCTCATAATGTTGTTGAGGGTTATGATTGTATGGATTCAAACTACATATTAAATTCAATGTAAAGTTTCAGAACTTATCTTTGGGACTATAAACTTGTTTCATATAATTATTTCTCTATGTAATTTAGGTATTACATTGTACTGAACTAGCAAGCTATGTTCTTAGTGTGAAATCTTTGCGGTGCTATAGTTCTTAGGATACGGTTTGATTAACATATATTAATCTTATATTCCTCTATTCATATGAATTAGAAACATGACATAATATTTTATGCATTAGGGCTTTCATCCATGTCTATTTTCATCGTATCATTCTATAATTTTATTTTATTGATATTATATAGCAATTTTCATTGTGTCTCTCGTTTGCGAAATATTTTTTGAATTTTACTAACAAAATTTGATACCTATCAATTCACCATTACTCTAGTAGAAACTATGTGTTTGTTAAGACTATCTAGTTATTATCATGTGTATTAAACTATTCTTAATGTTTTGAGGTGATACAAACACACACACACACACACACAAACATTAATGACTATAATACTTTTAGATGTTATTTAAATGTTTAAGGGAACCAAGGTCTATGGAGAAAAATAGGTATTTTTATTCATCCTATCATGTTTAATAAGTCAGCCCAGGAAGAAAGGTATTGTTACAAAATTTTGGTGAAGGTCATAAAGTTTGATTTATTTATTTTTCATCTACAAAAGTATATTGAAACATAGATTTTTTGGATTTAAAATTATCACCACGTGGTAGATCAATTGGAAAAATAATTATGATTTGTCTCAAATATTAAAATTTAAACATCCCTAAGTGCATGCTTCAACCAACTTTTTAGAGACAAGTAAATAACTTTTAAGGTTTATTATTACTTGTAGATATAAATCCAAATGATAATAAATACATTATCGGTTAAAATATATAGCTTATTTTTTAATTCCATTCATTGGTTGTATTCATTGGTTGTATTATTGGATGAAAAGATGGAGGACCATTTTTATCTATAGTTGGCTACCTCACTTAGAGATTAGGCATACTATGTTTAATTTTTAAGTTTTTAACTTTTTCGTGCACCTTAGTGTTTAGTGTTGTGTTTTCCCTTTTTAAAATTCAACGGGTATTACTGGATTGATGGATTTTTTTCTTCCACCATGTGACTTGTAGGTAAAGGAACATCTTAATTATTAATCAATGAATAGTTTTTTTATCACAAATAATTGTTTCATATAAATAAAATTTTGAGTAAAATTATGTTTGATTAATGTGTGTTTATAGTTGAACAATAATTGATAACATAATTAATGTTATAAGTACAAGGAATCAATAG